>CM035794.1:19996196-20470721 GCA_020466265.1 Siphamia tubifer | reverse complement strand
GAAATTCATTAGCTCCAGAAGTGTTTTCGTACTGTGAATTCTTCGCAAATAAAGTCACATTTTATATATAAAAGGTCTAATTTGTTCCAAGGTCCCAAATACTACCCCGCAAACCCTTTAAAAATCAAAAAAATTTACCAATTTTGTATGAAATATGTATTAAAATAAAATTTAAATTTAGATTTTAGGCCGTCCAGGCTAACACCAGCTGTTGTTAGTGTAGACACAGGCATTGCAATAAACTAAAATATTCCATGAACAAACAATCACTCTCACATTCACACCTATGGACAATTTAGATTAACCAATTAACCTATCAGTGCATGTGTTTGGATGGTGGGAGGAAACTGGAGTACCTGGAGAAAACCCACACAGACACGAGGAGAACATGTAAACTCCACACAGAAAGACCAAAGACCTTCTGTTTATGAGGCACGAGTGCTAACCACTGCACCACACCTCCCCTAATTAATAAGTCATGTTTTAATTAAAGTATACTTTAATAATAAGCATCTAAATTTTAAGTTCTGGAAAAAAAAAGTTTCATCAACAAAAAATAATTGAGGTAATCAATTGCCTTAATTTGTTTTTAGTTCTGCTAACATACTCAGTGCACGTCTCTCTCTCCCCATCACCCTCTCCCTCTCTCTGTCTTTCCCCCACCTCTCTCTCTCTCCCCACCCCCCTCGCTCTCTTTCCCTCTCTCTCTCTCCCCATCACCCCCCCCTATCTCTCTTTCTCTCCCTCTCTCTCTCTCTCTCTCTCTCTCTCCCCATCACCCTCTCTCTCCCTCTTTCTCCCTCGCCATCACCCTCTCCCTCTCTCCCCTCCCCCCCCCCCCTCTCTCTCTCTCTCCATCACCCTCTCTCCCTCTCTCTCTCTCTCTCTCTCTCCCCATCACCCTCTCTCTCCCTCTTTCTCCCTCGCCATCACCCTCTCCCTCTCTCTCCCCACCCCCCCCTCTCCCTCTCTCTCTCTCTCTCTCCATCACCCTCTCTCTCTCTCTCTCTCTCTCTCTCTCTCTCTCTCTCTCTCTCTCTCTCTCTCCTCCCTCTGTTTATTCTTCTGGCGGTGTAGCAGGCCCCAGAGCCCAGAGGCCAGTCTTGTTCTCAGGGAAACGGCAGGTCTCCACAGAGCTGATATCAAAATAGTTTAAAATGTGAATTGTCTGATAGTTCCCAGTGAGTGCAGAGCAGAGCCAAACACTTCCAGATCCCCCTGCCAGCAGAATGTAAACAGAGCCAGGGCTGGGAGAGTCAACCTGTTGTGTTTTTGTCACAGAACACAGCTCGCAGCGCTCTGGTTGGTGGGTCCATGGGCTCACACCACATTTACCCTCAAGTTTTCTCCTCTTTTTTTTCCTCCACGGGGTTGAAAGAAGTGTGTTGCTTTTGCTCAAAAAACCAAGTGTGCAGGTGGTGACTGACTCCTTATGGGGAAATATTTTGTCAGAGCTATAAAATACTGAGATGAAGCAGATTTTCTTGTCTTAAATTAACACCAGCAAGAAAAAAAGGATGTTTTTTCTCCCCAAAGACGTGATAAAATGAAATATTTGTTTTAAGTGCTAATTTAAACCAGGAGGCATGAACCTAAGATGGCACAGGATAAAAATAAAAGCACAGATCTGTTCATTGTCTGCTTCATTCTTTATTTTGCAAAATGTTTTGAGTATATTTTTTATCATAATGATTCCATACACTGTAAAAAAAAAAAAAAAAAAGAAACCGTGGAATTAACAGCAAAAAAGTTGTAAAATCACAACATAAAAAAAATTAAAGTGAATTTCCCCACTGTGGGGCTAATAAAGGATTATCTTACCCTCTCTCTCTATCCGCACACATGGGCTTAAACCCCACACAACATGAACCAAAGTTAACCTTCATTACCACTACTACATCACCTACACTAAAGGCCTTCTCAGTTCAGGCACCTGTAACGCTTCTTTGAAGGTCAAAGGTCACACTGCCACACTCACAATGCTTCAGCTACACCATTACCTTTTATGGAAAGCACCTTGGAAATGCTCCAGTGGCTCACTTGGTAAATCATCAGATTCATAATGCAGATATTATGGGTTCAAATCCCATCTGAAATCACAGCCTTAACTTTCTAGTAAAGTCTTCAGACATAAATGGAAGAATTTGGGGATGGAGTTCAATAATGACCTACATAAAACTAATACACACATTTTAATTTTTTATTTTTTTTGGGGGGGGGGTCGGGGGTAGACCTTCATATAATGTGACATACATGGGACTTATCTACTACCTACCAAGCACTCCACCACTCTAAGAGGTGAGTTTTACATGTACTACTGTAAACCACTGACATGCATGACACTTTAACTCACATCTATCTAGTATCTACCAAGCCTTCTACCAGCTGGAGCCACAGAGGCACAACTTTCACACCAATACACTCTAAAAACATTTATGATAGATAGATAGATAGATAGATAGATAGATAGATAGATAGATAGATAGATAGATAGATAGATAGATAGATAGATAGATAGATAGATAGATAGATAGATAGATAGATAGATAGATAGATAGATAGATTGTTTGTTTTTTGATAATTTAAAACTGTCAAATTGCAAGACCATAATGTTACAATAACAGCTTATTTCCTTTTGTTTTCCCAAAATAAATAAATAAAATGTAATAAAAATGTAAACATTTAACAATTTCATATTTTAAATGTGTAAAATAGCAGGTGGTTGTGGTTCAGTTAGTAGAACAAGTTAACCCATGACCGAACCCCAGCTCTGACCCTTTCATATATGAATCATGACAACTTTAGTCTTTTTATTTCTATTTAAGTACACAAAAAACAATCCAACTGACTTTTTATTATTTATTTATTTATTTTAAGGAATTACAAAAATATCAACTCACTCAGACAACATGCATTTAACTTTTAAAGCAAAGAAACATGTGCCAGTATTTCAAACCTAATATTAGATAACATTACATTTATATTAGACAGTGATATGGAAAACTGCAATAAGAACATTTAAATGTTATTTTCCCACAGTTAACATACACTAATTGTAGTTATCATTAACTTCATGGAGACAATATGAAAACAAACAAACAAAAGGTTTGATTTACATTAAATCATGTGACTGCAGATCAAGTTTTATCAAGAACAGCATAGTTACAATAACACTATTGTTATTGTAACTATGCTGTGTTGGCTGATATACAACTAAAATAACAAAGCTCATGAATATACAAGAGAACAGCTGTAGAATAACTGTCCACTGTAGTGACCAGTATGTATGAAAGAGTTAAAGAGTCCTTGGAAAAACTCTGAAGACACTAAACCCTAAATTACTCCCAGTTCATTCCTATTGGAAAACACTGTGGACACCTGCAGGTCAATGCATGTTTAAAATGTTAAATCTACATGTTTAAAATGTTAACACTACATGTTTAAAATGTTAAAACTACATGTTTAAAATGTTAAATCTACATGTTTAAAATGTTAAATCTACATGTTTAAAATGTTAAAACTACATGTTTAAAATGTTAAAACTACATGTTTAAAATGTTAAAACTACATGTTTAAAATGTTAAATCTACATGTTTAAAATGTTAAAACTACATGTTTAAAATGTTAACACTACATGTTTAAAATGTTAAAACTACATGTTTAAAATGTCAAATCTACATGTTTAAAATGTCAAATCTACATGTTTAAAATGTTAAATCTACATGTTTAAAATGTTAAATCTACATGTTTAAAATGTTAAATCTACATGTTTAAAATGTTAAAACTACATGTTTAAAATGTTAAAACTACATGTTTAAAATGTTAAAACTACATGTTTAAAATGTTAAAACTACATGTTTAAAATGTTAAAACTACATGTTTAAAATGTTAAAACTACATGTTTAAAATGTTAAAACTACATGTTTAAAATGTTAACACTACATGTTTAAAATGTTAAAACTACATGTTTAAAATGTTAAATCTACATGTTTAAAATGTTAACACTACATGTTTAAAATGTTAAAACTACATGTTTAAAATGTTAAAACTACATGTTTAAAATGTTAAAACTACATGTTTAAAATGTTAAAACTACATGTTTAAAATGTTAAAACTACATGTTTAAAATGTTAAAACTACATGTTTAAAATGTGCAATGTACATGTTTAAAATGTTAAATGTACATGTTTAAAATGTTAAATCTACATGTTTAAAATGTTAAATGTACATGTTGAAAATGTTACATTTATATCTTTAAAATGTTAATTCTACATGTTATTCTGTAAAAAGTTTTAGTTTCATGTTTTTTACTGGATTATCCTGACAACCACAGCTTTTTCAGTTAAAAAATATGCAATTTTTTTAATTTCTTTTATTTTTTTACAGTGTGCTTTAGCAGATTACACAAGTCATCTGATTTTACATCTTGATTTTATCTCCTCTAGACCTGTGCTGTGTTTTAGTCTCGTCTTTTTGGCTAAAAATTCAAAATGTTTGAATCTTGAGAACAGCCCGTAACAAAAATGAATGACATATTCACATGCAATAATGGAGTCTGAAACACAGCTGTGTAAAAAATATTTTTGCACAAATTGAAAAATAACGCTTTTAAATGAAAATTTTTCTCTCACTTCACTTGTAGTTATCTTTCACATTGTTAATTGGATTGATTTTCACTCTGTATAGCATGAGGTTTAGCTAAAAATGAATAAAGTTCTTACTTCCTGATCCAAAAGTATAAAGTAAAGCTGTGGCAGAAACATCTCAGTAACATAATACACAGTTATTCATCAAGAGTATCTATTTATTTATTTATTTTTTTACATTTCTTTTACCTTCTCTTTCAGTATCTGCACACTATCTTTGATTTATAGTCCCTTTGTGATTTATTCTCAGACTCATTTTGCCCCTCACACCAATTCAAACTTGTAATAAATGATCAGTCCCCACAGCTCTTGAAAGGTGCACTTAGTGACTTATGTAATAGGTGGCTGGACCGCTGCAGTGGGAAATACAAGGAAACACCTCAGTGTGGTGTTTCCTTTGAGAAAAACCAAACAGAGAAACCACTGTAGGAGAAGAAGGACTTTTTTGAGCAGGTTAATGACTTTCTGCACTGAAGGAAACATAAATGCAAAAGTCTGAATGTGTGAATTCTCTCCAGTTTTTCACACTAAAGTTCATCACACACTGGAAACTGCACTGAAGATATAACAATTCAATCAGCTCAGCCACTTCACTGTCTGGACCTGCATCTTTTTAGTATTTTATGATTTGTGAGCGTAATCGGTGAACTGGAAAATGCAATATTTCTGTGTATTTTTGCAAGTGAGTCTGCATACTGAAACAAAAACAAATCCTGTATAAAACTTGATTTGTGGCTTCATTTGTTAGAGTGTGTTTGTTTGTGCTGGCTTTACATCTGTGTTTATCAGTAGCTGGAGCTGCCAGCAAACAGCTACACAATGTAATGTATGAAATAATTATCTTATCATCATCATCATCATCATCATCATCATCATAAGCAGGACAGTCATATGAAGAGGTGAGGGTGAACCTATATACACCCAATGCTGCTTTTGTGGCAGTTCCTTTATTTTTCTCCGGATATTCAACCTCAGTGATTTTACACCATTTGTTGTAATATGTTGTTGTAATCATATTTTTGCATATACATTTGATTATTAAGTTAAATAAGGAAAATGTGGGGTTTTTTTCCCCATATATTAGAAGAGTTTTTGAATAGGTTTTGGATATTTCAATGCTTTTTTTTTTTTTTTTTTTACATTTTAGTGGATTTGTATATTATTTTTTCTGCATTTTTTGTGTTTCTTTGTGTATTTTGTGGGAAAGACAAAACAACTGACGGAGATAAAGTGTTTTAATCATGATTAATCCAAATTAATCCTAAGTAACCCTGTGATTAATCAGATTAAAATTGTTTTAAAATTGAAGCATGATTAAATCAAGCATCTTCATCCATTGTCATTGATCCAACTCCATGTGTTTTAGTGGTGAATTCATGTTAATAATGGTGTTTCCATGGTAACAATAGAGCCTCTGAACATCCAAATGGGTCATATCTGATGACCATGAAAAGATGACAAACTGTATTTTACACCAATTATTTCCATGTATTAATAGTATTAGTGAATCAACAGGTGTTAAATATTTTAGATCAGTAGATGCCTTTGGTCACCAGTGTTTGTATCTTTCTGCATTAACCCGTACATACTGTTCATATTCTGTGCCTTCATGGCCTGGTGTGGGTCCATTTTCAAAATGTCTTTCACTGTTTCCAGAATCCCCATGACTCGTCAAAAACTAACAGGTACACATTCCTATGGAAACCCTATTTTCTCACAGAAAATATGGTGGGAACAGGGAACGTTCTGTAGACAGGGCACCCCCCCCCCCCCCCCAAGAACACATACAGGAACATGACATGTACAGTTTCAAGTGTCCCTCACTCCCACTCTTTATCTTGATTTAACTCACTCTGGGAAGTTTCAAAGACATTTAAATCAATATGGGTCAATTTTGCCTAAGTGTACAAAAAATGGTTATACCAGGTTAAAATATTTTCATTTTGGTTGTATTTTGGATCACTTTAGGAAAAGTCATATGATTTCAGGCAAAAAAACTATATACATTTCGGGTATCTTTTATTGCTGTCAAATGTTACAACAGTATAACAGTATATAAGGCTTAACACACATATGTGACTGGACCGTTTTAAAGCTTTTGTGTAGTAGTAGTTTTAATTTGTTAAAAAAAAAAAAATTATCTCTCTCAGACTTACTTTTTTTGACAAAGATAATTGCTCTTGTGGCCCATTTATTGAAACCTATCTGATTAATACAGTAAACTTTGTAAGTCCGAAGCAAAACCCACATGCACTGTTCTTACTACTAGGTTAAACCAAAATTAAATTTAGAAAAGAAAAACTGCAGAAACAAATGTCCCTGAGTATGTCTGCTTGTTGGGGGTTTGTGGGCTTTGCCTGAATAAGCACTGGAACTTTCCAGCATTTCTTTTCCTTCTTATTTATTTTTTGTCTGTGTTGTTTTCTCAGTATTGCAATGCATCACTTGACATTACCCAAGCAAGTTTGAGCTGCAGCGCATCAGCTGAAAGCAATTTGGTCCAGAGCGCAGCTGCCAGGCGGATAAGACTTTCCTTCTTTCGTTTACTTTGAAATGTTCCTTTTTTTTTTCAACATCCAAAATACACAAGGCAGCCAAATTGCTGACATGTGTGAGAGGGGCAGCGAGACTCCTGCATTCTTTCATGCCCCACTATGCAAAACTCCACATTGTTTATTTAAAGAACACTGAACACTTTAGCACTATTAAGAAACATGTCATATAGTAAACTAAAGGTTTCCTCTCAGGAAAAATCCCTGTCGGTTTATTTTCTTTTGTAAAAAGTTATTTTAGTTTTGACTCACAAACTGCCTGCATTCACAATTAAGCAACAGTGTTCTAACGTGGCCTGTGTAGTGCAGAACACTAACAGGCTAGGTAAACCTGGAAGTGTTGTGATTATTTATGTGTAAAGGCATCAGTAGATGGGATGGAAGGGCTGGACTGTCTCTTTCTCACTACCTCACAGTGACCCAAATAAACCAAAATAAAAGAGAAACATTTCTGCTGCTTTCAGCTACTTTTAAACCCTTAATGCCTACTGTTGCAAATATGCAACATACAAAAAAAATATTGTATGTGCTGTAGTCAAATGAATTATTTAATAACCTTTACTTTTTTAAGCCTGTCAAATTATAAAAAATTGTAATCAGATTAATCATAGATTTGCTTTGCATTCATTTTGATAAATCATGATTAAAACACTGTTTTGTCTCTGGGGGGGGGGTTACAGAAATTTCCCACAAAATACACAAAGAAACAAAAAAATGTGGAGGGAAAAAAAAGACTAAACATCTTAAATTCCACTAAAATTCACCAAAATTATACGGACACAAATTTTATACAAAAATATGTCTCGCACTCAAACTTTTAATCAGATTAATTATGATAATGGATTAATCTGAGTTAATGTACTTTTCTCAACATTAGTCACACTGGATTATAAGGTGCATTGAGCAAAACAAAACAGTCAGATGACCGCGTTCACATTAATTCTCACCTTTGTTCAAACATTCATGAGCGTTTTCACAATAACAGCCAAACTTGTTGAGTTGTAACAAAACACACTCTTATATCGCTAAATCAAACATTAACATATTCACAATAAATGTCAAAATTGTTCAGTTATAACACGTAAAATATAACACAATACACTGATTTTTTCAGTTCAGGGATCAATACAGTATGTATTACTCCATGCTGTGAGCACCATGTACGACACAAATTGTTTCCAAATCCCTAAGCACATAAGTAGAATTAATCCATATATAAGGCATGCTGTATTATAAGGCATACTGTCTTTTTTTTTTTTTTAAATGAAAGGCTTTTAAGTGCACCTTATAGTTCGGAAAATACGGTAATGTGTTAATTTTGAAAGACCTACTTTTTTATATATATATACTTATATTTATATTCAGGTGCTAAGGGGTTGAATGCAAAAAACCATTAAAAAAATTCCATATAATTTTGATTAATTGTCTCCTCTCTCAATAGCAAACAAATGTTTGGTCCTCAACCTCTATGACGGTTATGCTACCAGGAAAAAAATAAAACCTGTTTCAATAAGACCTCAACACCTACTGCACTGATATACAACTGTGTTTGACTTATTATGGGCTGCAGACAATTAGAGAACAGGGAGACCATGCTTTAATATATGATAGGCCTGAGAGAAAAATTAAAGACGACGTGCTCTGACACACCGTGATCTGAGTGGAAAACAGAGACAGAGTGGGATGTAAGGGCTGACAGACACAGACAAGGGAAAAGGGCAAAACCCGAAACACACAAACCAGGGACGACAGCCAGGAGACGGCGTGTGCATCAGTGGAGGCAAGGTGGTGGGTGGGAGGAGGGCGTGCAGGGACCAAAGGAGGCTTCCAGATTGAGACGGGAGGACCGGATTGTGAGTGATAGCCCACCAGGGCCTCAGAGCAGCCCGCCACTGGGAACAGCTAACCTACCTTGACATGCATAGGAAACCCAAAACTCTTGGAGCCCTCTGTCAGATAGGAGCCACCCAGAGGAGCCTCGCCACAGTGTGTAGCCCAAGTCCTTTTTTAACTAGCACTGTTTAGATGAACGCACGGCAGAGGAATGCTTAGTATACCTTGTAGAAACCACAAGCACAACAGCATTAGGGCGACATCAGCTTCCCAGTGCATGGGAATCAGTGGGTTTTGGCTACTAGCGTGACTTAAGCTGCTGGCAGGAGTTCAGAGTGTGAATGGAAGTGTCTGTGTTCATGTGTATATGTCTCAGTTAAAGTCACTTTGATGCTGTAGGACTGACTGAAAGGTCTCATTAAAAGCTGACAAGAACAATGTCATTGAGATAGTTTTGACTTCTTTTACATTTGGGTAAAGCAGAATTTATAATGAAATAGACATGTTTTCATGTATTGGTGGAAAAAAAAGAACATTTAAGCTGTACAGACTAAACATTCATTCATTTATTTTCTGAACCTGCTTTATCCTCACTAGGGTCACTGGAGCCAATCCTATCTATTTATTGGTGAAGGACTAAACATATACATATATTATCTGTCTGTTTGTTTGACTGTCAGCAAGACAACTCAAAAAGTTATGGACACATTTGGCTGAAATTGTCAGGTGTTGATGTTGGGACAAGGAACAAATGATTACATTTTGGTGGTGATGAGTGGACGTATGAACACATGTGTATCGTAGCAAGATAACTCAAAAAGTTCTGCAGGGATTTAGCTGAAATGTTCAGGAAATGTTCATACTGGCACACTGGGGAGGGTTGGGGTTGCACATGTGTGTCTTTCATTCAGTAGGTCGGGGCAGACCAGCAGTCACAGAAGTGAAAGTGACACTCACCCACTCATTTGGGTTATTTAGTGGGGGGGCAGCTGATGTGCCTTGACAGACTCTGTGTTCTCTGAGTGCTTTCCTAGTTCTTTATTTAAGTTATTGGTCATGTAGATATTTATAAAAGTTCAGCTTAAAATTGAGGGTTATATCAGAAACAGTATATAGTAGTTGGCAGTGTTGGGAACTAGTTCAAAGTTCAGTTCAAGTTACTCAATATGAATTAGTTCAGTTCATCGTTCATTCTTCCAAATTATGAACTAGAAGTTCATGGATCCCAAAATGAACTTTTTTGTTCTTTTTTTATTATTGTAAACTTATTATTAACCGTTCCTGATGTTATCCTGACCATAATATGCCCCCCCTCGAGGGCTGAAGTAACCTTACCCCAGGGTTAACTTCCCTCTGCAGGTTCTTAGAACACAAGGAGCGGTTTCAGTGAGTTTTGTTTTCAATGTTTATTTCCAAGAACGGGACAACACCTGCTCCGGTCGCCGATCACAAAAACTCTCTGCACCTCTTTCTCTCTCTCTCTCTGCCCCGCCCAAAACACTTCTCATTGGCTATTCCACAACATTATGTTGTTCAGAATAATACAAAAATGACATCTATGATAATGCTGTGTTTTGATCCCATTTTATACCTTATAGGACTCAATAATTACAACGTGATAAGAACGAATTGTGAACTACATAAGAGCGCAGTTCAATAAATGCCAGAATAACCACGTTCACAACTTCCCGTTCATTTGGCAAAAATATGATATCGTTCGTGAACGATCGTTCAATGAACTCGTTCAGGTACAACACTGGTAGTAGGTTAATGTGAACTGACTTAAACATGCACTGTATTTTAAAGACGTACATGATCTGCTCCCTAATGACAGAATGACAAACTATAGAACTCTATGACATTGTCTGTCAAGTTTTACATTATGAGTTTTGAAAATGACAGATAATGTCATATAGAGGTCCACATTTTGTGCTTTGAAAATCTGAGAATGTTATATACACTGGATTTGAAACACCACAATGACTACTGGGTTAAAGGGAGGGGCTATGGTTTAGGAGGGAGTAAATGATGTAAAAATCTGAACTGAAAATGAACATAAATATATATATATATATATATATATATATATATATATTAAAAAAAATGTTCCTCTCGCCCCACGTGGGCGGTGTCTCCTTCAGACTCTGGTCCTCTACCAGAGGTCTGGGAGCCTGAGGATTCTGCGCAGGATCTGGAGCCATTCTCCCAGCTTGGGGGTCACTGCCCCTAGTGCTCCGATCACTACTGGTACCACTGTTGCCTTCACACTCCACATTTTCTCTAACTCCTCTTTCAGCCCTTGGTATTTCTCAAGCTTCTCATGTTCTTTCTTTCTGATGTTGCTATCACTGGGGACTGCTACATCTATCACCACCACTGTCTTCTCATGTTTATCCACCACCACTATGTCAGGCTGATTGGCCATCACCATCTTGTCAGTCTGGATCTGGAAGTCCCACAGGATCTTGGCCTGTTTGTTCTCTGTCACCTTTGGGAGGTTTTCCCATCTTGACCCTGGGACCTCCAGTCCATACTCTTTACAGATGTTCCTGTACAGTATGCCCGCTACCTGGTTATGCCTCTCCATGTATGCCTTGCCTGCCAGCATCTTACACCCTGCTGTGATGTGCTGGACTGTTTCAGGGGCTTCTCTACACAGCCTACACCTGGGGTCCTGTCTGATGTGGTAGACCCCGGCCTCTCTTGCTCTGGTGTTCAGGGCTTGTTCTTGTGCAGCCATGAGTAGTGCCTCTGTGCTGTCCTTTAGTCCAGCCTTTTCCAGCCACTGGTATGTCTTTTCCATATCAGCCACTTCCTCAATTTGCCGATGGTACACGCCATGCAAGGGTTTGTCCTTCCATGATAGCCCCTCTGGTTCCTTGACCTTACTGGGCTTTTGTTGCCTGAGGCATTCACTTAGCAGTTGGTCATTGGGGGCCATTTTCTTGATGTATTCCTGAAGATTCGCCGTTTCCTCCTGGACAGTAGTTCTGACACTTACTAGTCCTCGGCCCCCTTCCTTTCGCTTAGTGTACAGCCTCAGGACACTGGACTTGGGGTGGAACCCTCCATGCATGGTAAGGAGTTTCCTTGTCTTGATATCAGTGGCTTGTATCTCTTCCAGTGGCCAGGATATTATCCCAGCTGGGTATCTGATTACTGGCAGGGCATAGGTGTTAATGGCCTGGAACTTATTTTTGTCGTTCAGCTGACTTTTCAGGACCTGCCTTACCCTCTGTAGGTATTTGGTAGGTATATATATATATATATATATATATATATATATATATATATATATATATATATATATATATATATATATATATATATATATATATTCATTTATTTATTTATTTTTGCTGGGTTTCAGGAGGATATACATATACAATATACAAAAGCGTCAGATTGCATCAAGTTTTAAACCTTTAAGAATCAGAATCAGAATAGCCTTTATTGTCATCACAAGGATACATCAAACAAAATTGCATTTGTTTGGTCTCTCCAGGACCAAAACTGGACGCAGAAAATTTCCATCTGTTTCCGCCTTGTAGATAAGTTGACACACAAGGGGCTCTAGTTTTGCAGACCTGGCACAGGCGAAGTCCTCCCCCTTTCCTCCCACTGACGTCAGTGGAAATGAGGGAGGACAAAGGGCGTGCAATGGATTTAACACAGCCAATTCAGATCTCCACCAATGGTAAATGCAATTATATAGTGCTTTTCCACCTTCATGGTGCTCAAAGTGCTTTACCTTAGCTTCAGATTCACCCAAGGATACTTCGACGTGTGGTCAGCCAGAGCCGGAACGCGAACCGCCAACCTCTGCTTCATTGGGTGACCCACTCTACCAACTGAGCCATAGCTGCCCAATCATATTAGCACCCTTAAATGTGCTGCAGCGAGGCACCACAAACATGTTGGCGCACTGCGGTCTGCTAAACTACCAAACTAACCCTGCAGCATCCTGCGCTGCATGAACTAACTAGCACTGCACGGTGTCCGCCAGCCTGCGTCGGCTGGGAAACTAGAGCCCAAGAGGGACAGTAGATACAAGGGACTGCTTCATTGACCTTGGAAGAATCCCAGTTTTTTTTTATTTCCTTTACATTGTTGGGTTTTCAACAAAAAAAAATCCCAATTCAGATCCACCAGTCATTTTCAGTTCATCCATTTTTCTCACCAGTCCTGCTAGAACCTGCAGCACTTAATGTAATCCAATCTTCTTTGTGAATCTGCTGAGCGGTCTGGCAGATCCTTAACCAAACTTGACAACTGTTCCACCACAAGCGATAATCATTCAGTACAGTTCACCAGATCAGTATGACTGTCCTGAGGAGACTCATCCACACTCAGCTTTAGCCCAGGCATTGTGTCAGTGAGTGTCGTGAAGCGATCCCAAATTTCATCCCGTAGCACCAGAGCCCCCTTAGGTGCTGCAGATTTTCGCACTTTGTGGTGAATCAGCACTCACCCAAAGCCAAACACAAGGAATCCCACCACCATAAATCCAAATAGATACACATCTTCAATGTCCTCGATGGATAATGTTTATGGACATACAACCTGTCACTTAACTTTAACTGTTGACATGAGTAGATTTTAATTTCTTGTCAAGCCATCTTTTTAATTGACATAACGATTGGGCTGGGTTTAAATGTCAAAAGGTCATGTGGTCTGATGAGTCCTAATTGACTTTGATCTAGTGTGATTTGTACGTCATGCTTGAGATTCAAGTTTACATCAATTTTATTTTATTTGCAGAGCCCTATATCACCACAAGGGTCCTACAGAATTAGTTGGATATAAAAAAAATCAAATAAACAGTAGATGAGGGAAATGGCATCCCATGTTCTTAGACCGTCCTTCTCAGGAAGGGAAAAACTCCAAAAACCCAGTGGGAAAAGAGAAACCTCAGGAAGAACCACAGTGAAGCAGAGCTCCACTCCCATGGACAGACAGCCTGCAGATGCTCCATGTGTGGATGTATTTCAGATGATGAAGTGATCACCCATCGTGCCAATACTAGCCTGTGGGACCAGTGCTATGATCTGGGCTTGGTTCAATTGAGTCCATCAAAGGTTCAGGTGACTATATGTGAACATAAGGAATGACCAGGTTCAGGCTAGGTTGGACCTATTCCAAGTTACAGTGCCAGATATTGTTATCGGAAAAAACTTACCTTGAAGGACTGGAAGTCACCTACTGGACCATCTTTTGGAAACTGGCTCAGAGAACCGATCACAGTCATACATCTAGACAAGCTCTGTGTCACTACTAAAGGAGACAATAGCATTTGGAGCCCATTGTTTACATATTTGAACTCCCTAGGAAAAGCTCCATAATGGTATTGGTGGTATTTATCATGTATGTACATGTGCATATGTATGTGTACTAGGGTATTAACAGAAACATCAACTAATCGATTCATCTACTCCCATAGCACTTTCGTAGCACAAGTCGACTTAAATTTGGAGGAGTCCACAAGTCACGTTATTCTTTATCTCCCTCCCTTTCTCCCGCAGCATGTAAACACAAGCATCATGCACAGCATCTGAAGAGGCATCCGCTAGCTAACCTGAGTGATAAGAACATCTGCTAGCTAACCTGAGTGATAAGAACATCTGCTAGCTAACCTGAGTGATATGAACATCCAGTAGCTAACCTGAGTGATGTGCTAGCGAACCTGAATGATATGAGCATCTGCTAGGTAACCTGAGTGATATGAGCATCCAGTAGCTAACCTGAGTGAATATGAACATGTGCTAGCTAACCTGAGTGATATGAGCATCTGCTAGCTAACCTGAGTGATATGAGCATCTGCTAGGTAACCTGAGTGATATGAGCATCCAGTAGCTAACCTGAGTGATATGAGCATCTGCTAGCTAACCTGAGTGATATGAGCATGTGCTAGCTAACCTGAGTGATATGAGCATCTGCTAGGTAACCTGAGTGATATGAGCATCCGCTAGTTAACCTGAGTGATATGAGCATCCGCTAGCTAACCTGAGTGATATGAGCATCCAGTAGCTAACCTGAGTGATATGAGCATCTGCTAGGTAACCTGAGTGATATGAGCATCCGCTAGTTAACCTGAGTGATATGAGCATCCGCTAGCTAACCTGAGTGATATGAGCATCCAGTAGCTAACCTAAGTGATATGAGCATGTGCTAGCTAACCTGAGTGATAAGAACAGCTGCTAGCTAACCTGAGTGATATGAGCATGTGCTAGCTAACCTGAGTGATATGTGCATCCGCTAGCTAACCTGAGTGATATGAGCATCCGCTAGCTAACCTGAGTGATATGAGCATCCAGTAGCTAACCTGAGTGTTATGAGCATCCGCTAGCTAACCTGAGTGTTATGAACATCCGCTAATTAATATGAGTGATATGAGCATCCGCTAGCTAACCTGAGTGATATGTGCATCTGCTAGCTGACCTGAGTGATATGTGCATCCGCTAGCTAACCTGAGTGATATGAGCAGCAGCGCAGAAAAGGCACATTAAGAAAACATACTCTTTTTTTTCCAAACATGATGCAGACAGTGTGGTGTGCATCTTGGTGGCCGCTGCGTTAAACTTTTTGCAGAAAGAAATAAGACACAATTACAGTATAAATCTAATGGAAAATGTAAAACTAGTTCTTCTTGTGTTGTTTGTCTTGAAACAACTTAACAATAGTAATACTACATGTAGCTCACTGCCATTCCTGAAGACTAATTACTAGTCTGTGTAAAATAATGACAATTAATTGAGTATCGTTGTGTTCCTATTAAAATGTAATTCAGCAGTTTGACAAATGCAGATAAAAAGGAACCAACTGCAAAAAGGAAATAATGAGTAAGGGGTGGATGTGTGTTTATACTCCAGTTTGGCTGAGTCGAGTATATTTGGCTGAGAAGAAGAATGACACAGATTTTGGATGAAGTTGCACAGATGGAGAGAAAGAGAGAGAGAGAGAAAGAGAGAGAGAGAGCACAAAGAAACAAAGTCTGAGATAAAGAAAATGATGACAGTATAGAAAAAAAGAGCAGAGGAGATGACTGGGAAGAAAAAGGATTGGTTGTTGGCACAGAGGGAAAGGCAGTCTGTGGTAGACTTGTAAATAGCCGGAGGGACAGAGGGATGGAGGAATGGAGCTATCAGCAGAGAAGTGATGAAGGTCTGGGATCAGGCCAAAATAAACACAGGCTGGCCCAGAAGGAACTGCAGCAAATGTGCACACACACACACACACACACACACACACACACACACACACATATAAATAAATATATATGAATTTTACTTGCACATACTGTCCTAATGCACAAACATACAAACAGGCCTGTGAGTACTTTATATTCATCATACACACACACTGGACATATACATAAACATGCACGCACACACACACACCTGCAGACGAGTAAACACAGCGCTCTACGGATCCAGACCACAGCTTCTCGAGCACTAAGCTGTGTGACAACAGCTTAGCCTGTCATTTATACATCTCATTTCATCACATACTTCACATTAGTCCATTTACTCCGATACCACAGAATAAACACATAGTGGAAAAAGTGGCTGCAGTTTTATTTTTAAACATTTGGAGAGGCCAGACTGCAGAGGTCTGACTTTTAACTTAAGTTTATTTTAGATGAATGTCACCTAAATAGTCTTTATGCACTTTACAGGTTAGTAACAAAACTGGGAGACCAAAAAAATTAAATATGCACTAGCACACAAGCAGGATCGGGACATAAGATAAGATATTCCTTTATTAGTCCCATTAGGGGAAATTCTAGGTTTACGGCAACAAGATTATAGCGGAGCACACAAGAGTTATCGCTTCTCTAAATATAAATAAATAAATAAATATATACAGGTTTTGTTTTTTTAAATAAATATATGCACAATATACACATTTAAAATATACATCTATAACCACCAGGGATGCGCAGGCTGACCCAAAGTGAGCAGTTGTCCGCGGTCATCCGCAGTTACAGGTCATTAAAAAATATTTTTGTGATATTCAGGTTGCAGTCCATTGGGTCATTTGTCATTTGAGATAAACATTATAATAAGATGTTAAATATGCTTCATTAACTGAATCTCCGTGAAGGTGACATACAACGTTGTTAGTATCCTACAGTATGGAAGGAGCAAGAGAGAAAGTCAAGTTCGGAGAGTGGAAGCAAAAAAGTAAGTTTTGGGACACATTCACTGAGATTTTTAAAGATGATGAGCAGTGTTTTCTTTTCCATGGAAACCGGGTTCAAATGTCTCTTTGGGTGTTACAGTTTGCCGACCCCAATAACATTGGATTTTAACACAGAAATAAATATAGGTATGTGAGTAAGGTCATTTCATGTTCAGAAAGACCATTAATTACATTTTTAAAAATGCAGGTCGAGAAGTGGGTTGGGTCCGTTCTTTTCAAATATATTAATGTGGTCCAACCTGCGGGCGGGTTAGTTAAAAAAACTGGTCGTTTATACATCACTGATAGCCACACACTCTTACACTAGCACACAAAGACATTGGTTTTGAGTCAAAACCTTCCACAGTCTTCAGTGTTCAGACCTCCTTTATCTCTAATATGAATAAAAACATGGACTGTCTGAGTATGAATTGCTGTCAGTGTCATAGTTGAGGCTCATTTTCAGACAGATTTAGGATTGTTTTGGTAGCATAATGGGGTTTTGAAGGTGAGGCTGACTTCAAACCAAAAGTGGCTTCATTAAAGCAACTGAAAAAAGTCTATTCTCAATAGAAGTGGATTTTGAATGTTTAAAAATTAGGGCTGTCAAAATGAATGCATTGTTTTTTTGTTGAAATTGTTGAAGGTGTTGAATAAACAGAATTGTATATATTCATATTGTATTCATATGTTTTGGAGATTCCATTACATTTTTGGGGTATTTTTTTCTGTATTTTACAATAGTTTTTGGGGTTTTTTTGTTTTTCATAGCTTTTTTATTTTGGGAAGGTGCATTTTAGTGGATTTTTAGCATGTTTTGTATATATTTTTGGTGTTTCTCAGTGTATTTTTGTATAATCTGTGGGAACCCCCCCCCCCACCACCACCACCACCACCACAAGACAAAACAGTCAACTGACATAAAGTGTTTTAATCATCATTAATCAAAATGAATCTTAAGCAACCCTGTGATTAATCTGGTTAAAAATTATTACCATTTGATAGCCCTATTAAAATAGAGCAACAACATAATTACAGCCACTTCGATACTAAACTGAAGATAGATGGAATATTCTGCATATTATGAGCATTTTTTTTAGTTTGAATGTTCTGTCGTTTCTTTTCTTAAGCTAATGACCATGTGTATTTCTTTATAGGCATGAACCTGTTCAGCCGTACAATGATGGAAAAAGGTTTTTGCATTCATTTTCTATGCTCCACATGTCTGAAACAAACTCCCAGAAAGTCTCAGATCAGCTGAGACGCTCAGTTTTTTTTTTTTTTACCTGTTCTCAGGTGAATTTGAATCCCTGTTATTCATCAGTTTATATATGCACTTTCTTTTAAACTTTTTATTTGTTTGTTTATCTGTTTGACCCATTTTGCTTGTTCAGTTTTTTTAATGCCTGTACCGTTTATTGCTCCCTGCTGTAATAATTCAATGTTTTATATAAATGAATGAATATGAATTTTCTTGTACATGAAATGTTGTATAAAAATAAACCTGCCTTGCCAATGCATCTGTACTATATTACATTAAGAATCCTTCTTCAGTTACTGAACTCTAAGTATTGTTCCATTCTCTAAAGCCACATGGTCCCTTCTGCATGTGCACTGTTCTATTAAGTTCAAAATTGGAAAAAAAAAAGGAGGGGGGGGGGGGGGGGGGGAGGGGCACATGTATGTGTTTAATTCTGTTGGTCGGGGCAGACCACTGCTCGCAGAAGTGAAGGGGGGCGGGGGGCTGGTCTGCCTTGGCGGAGTGTACGCTCTCTGAGTGCTTTTCTAGTTTACTAATGCTCTAATATTAATATGATATATGATAACGTGACGTGTTTGGAAAAGTTTTTAAAAAAATGCAAGTCATACAAAAATAACCCTGTGTCTTCATGGGTTAAAAATACAATATTCAGGATGAAAACCCATGGAAATACTGAGTTCATAACCTGTTCAGAGGTTTCCTTTCACCAGGGACCCTCACTATTCTCAAGTTTAATAAACCTGACTCATATCTATGAATTTTTATGAAGAAATTGCAAAATCTGCAACATGGAGACAAACCCAGAACTCTACACTAACAATCCAAGGGCGTATCACCATGTAAATATGATAAATGATTAAAAATGTCACTTGTGTGCTGTAGGTGTGTGTTGTAGGAGGGTTGTTGTCCATATCTTTACTGTGCGTGCTTGCAGATGTTTTTCTCAACACATTTGTTTAAGTGTGTTCATCTGCATGCACATACTTCACAGCCTGTCCATGGTTGTGTGACTGAGCTTCATTAGTGTGCTATGAAGCGAGAGCTCTCCTGCTCTGTCATGTCGTTGACCAGCGAACACCTAGAGTGAAACCTTAAAGTTTGCTAAATGTTATCTTAAGCGCTGCATTCAGAGGCGTTGGGCAAAACAGCAGCGTGAAAGAATGGCTGTGAAGCGTGTCTGTCTGGAATGCAAAACACAACTCATGGCCATCACTCTGTCACCACATAGATTTAAGCTTGAAGGACCTGTGGTCTGTGGCGGTCTCTGTCTGCTCACCGTTTAGGAGGGCCTCTGTTCAAAAGATGTTGAAGGGTACACTGCCCCAATGGCAATATCGCTTCACTGATGCATCCCCAAAGATAAGGCACTTCAGTGTGAATCGATCAAAAACATAAAAAGGGTTCCCTGTCCATATTTCACACTAAGATAATCATAATTATCACTCGTCATCTGAACCCACTTTATCATCACTATTGTCGCAGAAGTCACTGGGGGTCTAATCCAGCTACAATGGGTGAAGGCGGGGTACACCCTGTATGAGTCTCCAGTTCATCTCAGGGCTGAACATATATAGACAAAAAAATCACTCTCACATTCACACCTATGGACAATTTAATTAACCAATTAGCCAGTGCATGGGTTTGGATGGTGGGAGGAAGCCGGAGTACCTGGCGAAAACCCACACGGACACAGGGAGAACATGCAAACTCCACACAGAAAGGTCTGGTGTGGGAATCGAACAAGGGTCCTTCTTGCTGTGAGGCACGAATGCTAACCACTGCAGCACTGTGCTGCCCATAATGATAATTATGTCCACTGAAATGCATTAGCTAACATATTACTAAGCTTAGCTTGCATCAATGATAAATAGCGCTAACAGTCATCTAATCAACCTAATGTTAAGATGAAATAAGAAAATATGAATGTGTTTACACCACTACAATCGAAATGCTATTTCAAGATTACGCTTTCCATTTTGTGGTTAGTGTGCTGATAACTGTCAGTACTGATGATATGCTAAGTGTGCCATTAGCCTACTTAAACTTTATGTAGCCTTCAACCCACAAAAATGTTTGTCTTTCAATTCTACATCTTATGGTATTTCACTTGTCTGTGTGCACATGTGTAGATTTTGACTGACTGTTGAACCTAGAGGTCAGGTGGGGTGGGGGTTGGGGGGGGTCACCCAGTCAATACTTTAAAAACTAAAATGGATTATAACAAAAAACAAGTGGTGATAGAGACTCGGATACTATTTTTGGCAAATAGGAAATCTGCAATGGGCTTCAAAACTGTGTTATGACTTGACCTTGAGTGACCTTAACTAAAATTAAAGTCACATGACTTCAAATGGCTGTAACGCCAAAATCAACTATTGTTGATAGATTGGAAACTACATGTAGGCTCCAAAATGGCATCATGACCTTGAGCGACCTTGAAAGGTCAAACCCATATTGTCACATTTTGAGAGGGAAATGTCCACTATGAGCCAAACATTGGAGAAGAGTGGGGTTTGTTGTCCCTGGTACCACTTGTGTTGTTCAATTTTCTGCCTCCAACACATCAGCTTCAGAGACTAAATGTTCATTTCCTCACTTATATATCCAACTCAGTGAAAATTGCCACTGTGGTGAAATATTATTTCCACTTCTGTCAGTGAACAGGATGTTATGGCTGATTGGTGTATTTTGCAATCACCATATTTCACAAAATTGTTTATCATTAAAGTGAAACTCAAACCTATTTTACCTTTAACAACAAATCTGCTATTCTCCAAAATTACTTTAAAATATTTGACTTTCTGTCCATCATGTTGTAAATTATAATCTCAGTATAAAAATACATTATAGATTTGGGGAAAAAATAGATTTACCTGAAACTTTTATTCTTTTGGGATGTTCTGTTTCAGTTCAAGAGCTCAGAGGGGGAAAAAAATGTGTGTGTGGGCAGATTTATTTTACTTTTTTTTGTAACTTTTGTGTCTCTTTTGAACATGTCAGATTATGGATCTTCATGAGTGGTGATCGTGGATATAATGGTGGTACTTGTGGCTCACGGGTGTGTGTTTTATCCACACTACAACCTGCATGGCAGTTCAAAGCCACCCAGTGCAGCGTGAGGGTAAAAGGGGAGACATGAAAGCAGCTCTCAACAAAATGCACGGCCTAAAGATCATAGACAGAAATATAGCAAAGAAGGAGTACCAACATGGACAAATCAAACACACCTATATTTTTAGAGTTAAATGGAGTGCACCCACATGTTGGAGACTCCTAATAACATGGATGCAGCTGATGTTTTAGATGAGCAAAGTGCACTGTCACAGATACAAGTAATGATTGATAGTACAGTGTATTTCACAGAATGGAATCTGTTTATTTTTCAGAAACTAGCACTAAAAAGCAATACAATTAATTCAATAATATTGTGTTAACTGCATTTCTTTTGGTTCCTCAAAATCCTGGTCCCGCTTTAAATATATGCATTATATTAACTCAACTATTACATTTGTTCTATTGAGGAACTTGGAATTAACAGTATTTACATTTATATGTTATTTTATATTTATACTCCAATGCACAGACATACTGGTCTTTGTAATTTATTTATTTATTTAATTAGGACAGTGCATATTCATCAACATGTCAGCAGAAAGCATCAATGTAAATATGCCAGTAAGCAAAAAGGCTAATTTACATCTGTTGTCCTAAGGCAGGTAAGAATAGTAAACAGAAAAAGACAAGAGAATGATAGACTGGACAAAGGTAACAGAAAATGGCATATATAACACAAGGAACAGTCATGAGGAGAGTAATCAGTCATGTACTCACAGTACAGTACACTACAGTACGGTACTCACAGTAATCCACTGTAGTTTGGCAGCTGTTGTTATGGTTAAGACATACATCACATACACCACAGATAATATGATGAGCCTATAAAATACATGACATTAATGATTAAATCAGTGGATTTTCAACCGTTTTGACATCTTATAAAAAAGCCAGAATTTTCCATTTCAGATGTCTACACCACAAAGCATCAAAACATCCAGTATTTCACAAAGATCAAGATTAGAGCATTGGCAGAGACTGTCAGGGTAATTTTTTGCTGCCGATGGATTAATTGTGTGAAAATTTTGAATCAGATTAATCATAATGATGGATTAATCTGCATTAACTCCAACTATTAGTTATCTAACAATAGTATATCATTCAAAGACCAATGCTTTACTTCTGATACTTGACCAACATTTTGCTTCTAACATTGATGTAATGTATGATGTTATTTGAAGGAAATAAACATCAAGTTTACAAATTACTACTTTTAAAAGCACTAGTCCACAAGTAAAATTCTATCAAATTAATGTATATAAACACAATGACATTTTAGTACTTGTGTTACTGATAAAGAAAAGTCAAGTCTTAAATGCTGGTTGGCTCAAGTTTCCAAGATAAGTCTGGGGTCAAAATGTGAAATTCTTAGAAAGAACAGTAGAATAGGTTTTAATCCAAAGGAATATTGGTCTCAGATCTACCAGATCTACTTCCAAACACTGTCTGCACATTATGATCCATTCACTTTACAGGTTCTTTCTAGTGGAATATTTACTAATCCATTGTATACATGTACATAAACCACCATATATGTGGAATAACACACCATCATATATATTAAAAACATGAATTAACCAACACTTTTGTCATTTGTTTTCTAGTTCATCTTATTAAATTATGTAAGATTTAGCACATTTAATGTTTGAAGCAGATACTTTCTTAAAAAAAAATTGTAGAGCAGTGAATTCTGCACTGCACATCTACACTTTTTCCACTATGAAAAAAAAATGCTCAACCTGCTGAGGAAAAAAACACTATCTGCTATGGTTTTTGTTGGTTATCACTACTTCCAACATTGGCTTTATTATCTTGCACCTACTAGCGAACAATGGGAATATTGATAGTTGTGTGTTATGAACAAGCCGCGTTGTTTGAGTATTTTAGCGCGTTGGTCTCCCAGGCGGGCTGTAGCTTTGTGAAAGCCCTGTATTGTATTTCTTTCCTGTGCCAGAGCCCGTTTCCTGCGGCGGTGCCGTGTCAAACAACGATGACCCTTTGCTTCCTGCAAGTCGCATGGAGACAGGCCTGCCACGAGCCCTGGGGCCTCACCGCCAGCCACTGGACAACCTCTGAGCCCCCCACTCAGGACACCCGCTTTCATGTCACTCCCCACCTTGACCTCTCAAGATCTCACTTTTCTCTTCTTTCCCTTATTTTCTTCTCTACTTTGATCTCCTTTTTTCTTCCCTGTTGCACCCCATTTTCGATCCACCTCCTTCTATCTCTTCTCCAACATGCATTCCTCCACAATACACCTCCTTTCCTCTTTGCATCCCTTCTTTCCTCCACCCTTTGTCCGACTGTCCAGGTCACAAGAGGCTCTGTCAGACGTTTCCTGTGCAAGCCGCAGGTCCAGACCACACCTTACGGGGGGGATGTCCAGGGGATTTCTACAACTACTAGCAGTGACGCCCTACAGAAACACGAGGACATGCACACTCACGTCTGCATACATAGAAGGATCTGCTGCACACATGCATGGTTGGTTTTGGCAAAAATCTGTGACTCTGCAATGTTGAGTTTAAATAAAGAAACATGGGAAACAATACATTCAAGTAGCTCAATAATAATGTCCAATTTAGGAAAAGCAAAACCAAAAAAGTTTATTTTTACATATTCTGAGGAAAATCAAAGTGGATGTCATCCTACAATGGACCTCCTCGGGGAAGTCAAGCCCTTGTGTTGTTTTTATGTCGGACTAAGATATTGTTACATCATATGAAAACACCCAGGGGCCACATCTCTGCCTTTGAGTATGAGAAAACTGTCAAATTATGCATTACATTAAATCCCAGTCGGCATCACACACATGGCAGAGGCTAAAGGTTCGACCAGTTTGACATTTGTAGATGGGGCAAATTGCAAAAACTTCTATGATAGTTAAGATTTTTAAAGCTGATGTTTCTGAGAGAACTGTGAGCTTTTATGGTACCTTGTATGTAACCAGTCCACTTTGATGTTGGTTATGTTCCCAGTGGTATGTGAGCACATGTGTGTGTGCATTGGCACCGTCCGCAATGTTCCATGTCTCTAAACTGACTTCTCCTTCCATTCAAGGTCAGGAGTACTTGTGTGCAGAAGCACGTGTGCCGGCTGCAATAACACACTTTATTGTGCATCTCCAAAATGACTCTTGCAGTCTTCGTCCAGTCCAGGTCAGAGGCAGGAAGTGGGCTGGGAGAACAGGAGGAAGCAGAAGCAACTCTCTCTGGCTGCAGGTAATGACCCTGAACCTTGACCTCCAACCTCACCCTCCATCAGTCTGACAAAGCAGACGCTGACAAAACACAGACGTGAAGATTGTGCCGATGATTTGACAACATTAAAAAGGGTTTCAGCAGGTTCGAGACATGTTTTTGGTGTAGAGTGGATGGGGCTGGCATTAACTGTTATTGTTACTGATGTAAAAGAATAATACTGAGAGATGGCACGTGTTTGCTGGTGTTTGTTTGACTTTACATCCATCCAAACTATCTTGGATTTTCACATTACATAGTGTGATGTACATTGACTTTTTAGCATTTTCTGACCTTTTCCTGTTGTTCTCATTTCAGTGACATGACAAACATGCAGAAGCTGGTTGTCTTTTATGCTTCCAAAGTACTGATTTATTCTCACTTCTACTTCTTGTCTCGACTCATCATCTGATCCTGCTTTATCCTCACTAGGGTCATGGGGTCACTGAGAGCCTTATCCAGCTACAATGGGACTCATACAGGCTATACCCTGTATGAGTCTCCAGTTCATCTCAGGGCTGAACATATGTAGACAAACAATCACTCTCACATTCACACCTATGGACAATTTAGATTAACCAATTAACCTATCAGCGCATGTGTTTGGAACCTGGAGTGCTCGAAGAAAACCCTCGCTGACACGGGGAGAACATGCAAACTCCACACAGAAAGGTCTGGTGTGGGAGTCGAACGAGGGTCCTTTTGTCTGTGAGGCATGAGTGCTAACCACTGCACCACTGCCTTTACACTTTATGTTAAAAAACCTCATATTCATTTTTCAAAAATTAAATCAGGTCAGAATTCAAAAGTTGTTCATTTTTACACAGTCTTTAAAATTCTGGACACCAACTAAAATTTGCACATTGTAAACAAAATAAAATTACCAGACTAGCATCTGTCTCATGTGCCAAAAACACACTATTACTTCCATTATAACCATTGTTTGTTTGTTTTTTATCCATAAGACATTAAGGCAAAAATTATGCAAAATAAACATTTTTGGTGTTTGATTTTTTTTTGCATCAATCATATAGTAAATAGACTGCACTTATATAGTGGATTTTCACCTACATGGTGCTTAAAGCACTTTAAATTAGCCTCACATTCACCAGTAGGTTTAGAAGGTTCTGTCAGTCCTAATGGGAGCCTTAGTTTCAGAGTTCAGTGTCTTGCCCAAGGACACTTCAACATGTGGACAGCCAGAGCCGTGACACAAACCACCAACCTTTCAGTCAATGGACGACCCGCTCTACCAACTGAGCCGCAGCCGATCATGATGATGTCACTACCGTGATCAAATAACTTACTTTAAGAAGTGTTAGTTACTATGCAAATGTTTCACAGAAGTATTATTTTATATAAATTCATGTTCTCATATCTAACATTAAACAGCCGAGCAACAAGTGAAATGCTTGATGTTAAGCAAAGCAAATAATCTAGGATGTCACTATCTAAGCGCTGTTAGCTATGTAGCTACAGTAGTGGTGTCACCATTGAGAGTATACCACAGTTCAACTTACCTACATATTGGTCGATGTAGTTTGAAATATACATTTGATATCCCTTCTCCCGCTTGCACTTGGATGTGATACTTCCCATCCAAACAAGTCGGTGGACATCTGTAATAGACCATTTTGGGTGGTCCTGCAGACATGTCAAGTAAAAAGTTGTCATCTTTGAACAGCTGTCAAATGTGAGAGTGCTATCAAAACACTGACTGGAAATGCTCAAGCACATATCCGGGATACAACTGTAACCAGACGCCATATTGTGCAAAGAATCAATTACCACGAGGGTTTCTTGATAGTAAGCCAGTACCATTGCCATATTGCCTGGTTGTTACAACTTTCATATGCTCTGTGAGCTATAGGGTCTTTCACTTTTGACTGTTGGCAGTGGTAGAAGATGTCTTCCAGTCAAGATAATTAAATTTACACCCCACAGCCTCTTGTAAGTAGTTTACTTTTACTCTTTATTTGATAATTGAAAGTATGCAGGTACTTTGGCATTTCCAGGTTTCTACAGGCTAATGCACAACCTGAGCAAATGCACAGGCCAACGTGAGCGAGCACACACGGAGATTTGCTCAGCAGGCTGCATGCATACAGAGTTCGGAGAGAGCTTGGAGCAAAACTGAATTAAAAGAAACATACGCAAATTGATGTTAGCAAACATGCAAATACATTTGTGGAACAGAGACAAAATTATTGTGTGCTCAGTGTCATGGTTTTTTTTGCTCAGCTTTCAGTTTTGTTCAAAATATGTGTGTGCTCACTCACTATATTTTTCTGTACTCAGTGTTCTTCCGTTGCTCTCAGGAATATGAAATTAAAATTATGCCATAGTAGCAGTTCTTCACTGCCTCTACCCAGAGCCACTGGAGATGCTCAATGTTGATTGGCTTCCAACAAAGAGGGTTGGAATTCCCAATGTCTCCAGAGTTTAGATAGTCTCCCTGGACAGACTAGTTACAGCAACATTGTTACAGTAAGTGTTGCATCAAACTGGGATGGACGGGCCCAGGCTAATTGCCTTATTCCATTATAATGAATCAAAAGAAACTGTTACAACTTTGCATTACATCCAAGTGTTTCGTCATTATTGAGTTGTTAGATAAATTTCATTCAGCACATCACCCACCTTGACCTATTGTTAAAGGTAGGGTAGGAGATCTTGGAAAAACGGTTCTTGCATGCTATATTTTGAAAGAATACACACCCATGCCTCTTCTTTACTCCAACCCTCAAAACCACACCTTCAAGAATGAATGCACATGCTCACTGAGGTCCATGAGCATCCACCTTAAGTCAATGTCATCAATATCTTTCATGTTCTTATGGACAGGGTGAATACAATACCCCTGAACAATTAATATCTCAAAATATTATATAAACATTATGTTATCTTACCTGTTGAATAGAAACAGGACCACCTTAGTATCACTTTGTTGCCCCTTCAACACTTTTGACGCCAGTGCTGGAAAGCCGTATCGACGTTCACTCTCGTCCTGTTTCGTTCTTCAGTTTCTTTTATCCAAGCACTTGCTTTTTCCTTTGCTTTTTGGAACGGATGTCATATTTTCGGCCGTACTAGATAAATCTGGCCAAGCTAACTCTATGGGTTTGAAATAGCTAGGCTAAGTTCACATGAAGTGCTCCTCCTTGCGTGGCTTGTGCGCGAGCTATGGGAAGGACTTTACATCAGTGTTGCAACTATCATACCCAAACCTCAGAATTATCATATGTTGGGAGAAATTACACACACAAAACATATACAATGTAGTCATTTTAGCTGTATTTTAATTTGAAAAGCATTTCATGTCAAATTTTTAAACAGTAATTCACAATATCCCTGTAGTAGGCTACTAGGTAAACTATGGCACAAAAATAACGGAAATGCATGAGGCTACTACCACACTACAAAGATTTTTTTTTTCCTCCGGTGTAGCGACACAAACTTATTCATTACCTGATTAGTGTGCTTGGGCAACCAAATTAAATTATACTTTTTTCCCCATTATTGATCATATTGTGATAATTATTGTACATCTGGCAACACTGCTCTACATTCTCGAGTCAATGAATGTGCAGAGGAGTAGGGGGAGGTAGACTGAGGTTTGATTGACGTGTCAGGATCCAATCAGTGTAATCATCATAAGTACACTGATTGGTCAGAGGTTTCCTCTGGTTACACCTCTAGACTTGATTAAAACATTTCTTTTTTTGACAAACATACTATTTTCAATAGGGTCGTGAAGAGGTTTTAAGCAATATAGTAAAAATGATCCAGAAAACATCTCCTATCCTACCTTTAATAGTATATTACCTAGATATCTAGATAAGCATTAAGTCATGGGCGTAGTTTTAGCATGGATTAAGGGGACGCGTCCCCACCAATATCCAGCGATTGTTGTTTGGTCCCCACCAATATTTTTTGATCACTGGGGAAAAAAACGATCGGTCTCCGTCTTATTCACATAGCGGCGACGAAAGGGTTAACCAAAAGTTCCTTGCTGACACATGACCAATCTGATTGGCTGTGCCTTTCACATCTTTCACGTGAGGCTCTAGGTTGTTTATTGTTGCTAGGAGCCAAAGACACTAGTAGTAGGAGGAGCGCCAAAACTGGAAGGCAAAGTATTTTCTGTCACCATTTTTGCCGGTAATCTGTAGTGTTACGCTATTAAACTACTGTGGCAGGCTTTGGTGCACCGTGGGTGACACTGACATATGACTGTCAAACACCAGTGAGATGGCAGGCAAAAGGAAGAAAGTGGACATACGGAGCTATTTTTCAAAGAAAGTTGTAAGTCAAACTACCACTCAATGACGGTTGGATCAATGCACGTTAGCAGGGAAAAGTCGCTAGTTATCAAGTTGTCTGCTACTGTATGATGGCAGCACAACTAGTACTAACTACAGACACTAGTTGAATATTAATTTGCTGTTAAAACGATGTCCTGCTAACGATCGAAATTTTGTGACACAATAACTCCTCATCATTATTTATAACATTGAATACATTAACGTGACAGATTTATCTGGGATCATTACTTTTGTTTTGTTTACACCAGTGTAAGAGTATTCATTTATTTACTACTCCTTGTTTTAAACATCTTTGATATAACCTGCCCTATACCATTGCTAAAGGAAAGTTCATTCTTTAAATATAAACCCACTTATAACTGCTTAATGCTGTATTGTTGAAAATACAGTAGGCCTACATTGTACTGATTTGTTTTGTGGAGACCTGTTTCATGGCAGAAGTAAACAGAAATCTAAACTATGCATGTGTGTCATTGATTGATTTGGTTGCAGGGGTGGAACTTCAGTACTTCAGTAAAAGTACAAGTTTTGTACTTCAGTAAAAGTACAAGAACCCTGCGAAATATTTTCTCAAGTAAAAGTAGAAGTATACAGAATGTATTTTACGTAACTAAAAGTACTAAATACTAACTTTTAAATGAACTTTTAAGAACAAGTTTTGTTTTGTTTTTTAGGCGGGGGGGGTTGGCTAGGTCCCCACCAATGTCAAAACCAAACCTACGCCCTTGCATTAAGTGCTACAGCCTTTGTAACATTTTGCCAAGTCCATGGTAAATTTTGTCTACGGTTTTTTAAGTAATGCTATAATTACTAAACAATGCTAAAATTTGGTGAGATATGTGGATACAACTCTACTGCTCTATTCCATTTCTTGACACAGGAGTTTGGAAAAATGCCCTCAAACACTCCATAAAATAATGTCAGGGTCATCCATTCTCACTCGTGCCCATTTTTGGAGATGTTTTTGGTGTCAAATGTCTAAAACAACAGATACTGTCTTAATTTTGCACGAGAATAAGAGGCTTTAATTAGGTGACTTGGGGTGGGAAAACAAGGACAGACTCCAGTATCATCATTTATTTATTTTTTATTTTTTAATTTCACAACAATATCAACAGGTTGTTGCATTTTTTTCACTCATAACATTTACATAAATTCAGGAGAGTGTGAGGTTTTTATGTGGACAACTGTTCACACAACCAATCCCTCTTTCCTTTAAAATGTTTAATATGGTGGAGATTCAGCAGATGGAGAAACTATTTGGACATGAGCTCTGTCCACCCTTGCTCAAAAAAAAAAAAAAAAAAAGACTTACAGCATCCAGAGCACTGATGCTTCCCAGATATAATCAAAGAATTATTTGTTTCACATGTAGTTGTGAATGTCTAGGTGTTTTTGGACAGAGCCCATGACCTTGGAAGAAGACCAGCTCTGTGGAACTGCCTCACCAGGGCCAGAAGAATAACCTGCTGCCGTATTTGGAAGGCTCCAGTTTACTATCGTAGGTCGGCTTGGGCTCAGGAAGAGGTCGGGCATGGTACGGGTTCTCAGGGAGTGGCCGGGTGGTTGACACTTTGGTCACCTACGGAATATGATAAAGAGTTAAGGTTATTTGATAAATCACATCTTTCAGGTGGTAATGTTGCCCACTTTTACTGACTTTCACATGTGTTTCCACAGATTATTATTAATCAGGGAAATATTTGGAACTACAATGGATTTGTGGCAAAATTATAAACTTGATGTATTATTTGAATTCTACCACAAAATGTTGTTAAATGGCTTTAAATGCAAGTATTAAATGGTCAACAGCATAATTCAATATGATTTTAATACTTACTGCTATAGTGGATGAACATCAAATAAATTACATCAACAAACAAGACATCAAAAGAATGACGCCTGTTTTCACTGTCTTTTGGTTTATACCATAAAAATCGTTTAATTTTGTAAAACAATATATACTTTTTGTTACACTCCAGTGTCTTCTTTCTGTCTTTTTCCTCAACTTAGACATTTTGATTTCATTAACAGCTCTGAATGGCAACTCAGAAAAAAGGGTCAAAGAGTTGATTGTGGTCCTTTAAATATTTGCCGAATTGGCATTTGAAATGTGATTGTCAAGAGCAGTTTTAAGTGTTTTTCCATAATTAGCACTTCCCAGAAATCCACACAAATCACTTTAAATAAGACATATTTAATCAAAGGAAACACAGAAGCAGCATAAAGTGCAAGATTTACAAGTTGAAAACTGGAGTTGAGTAAGACTACTATGAAATGTAATCAGAGCCTCTTGCACAGCTCACAATCAGCAAGAATAGAACCCATCGACCAAGATTCCCACAATGTAAAAGTTCGGTCACTCCCTCTCAAGTCTCACCGTAGACAGTTGTCCCAGGTCAGGTCTCTGCCATCCCATCTTATCAAGCACACAGTTGTCAAAGGCCTGCTGCTGCTGACGGCAATGGCGCAGTTCTAGCAAGTTTGTATAATCCAGGCAGGTCCAGTACTCCGTGAAGGATTCAGCACAGTTCCCCTTGATTTGCCTGCCATGAAAATGATTTTAAAACTGAATTAAATCGAAGAGAATGCATAAAATAATCCATGGTGTGATGAAACCCTTCCCCTTTGAACACTCTTTGATGATGTGACAGATCTGACTGTGGTTTTACAAGTTAAAGGGTTTCCAATATTATCTTAACCATGGTGAATATGAAGTGGTCAATTTAGTGGCCTTAAAGGTGACTCAGTTTCTAAAAGTGCAAACGACTCCAAACCAGGTCCCAGATGCAATTACAATTTTCCTCATTGCAATAATTACTGTTATTACCCTTTCATACTAACTCTCAATTCATCGTCTGAATCACAACTTTGTGTTTATGCTTTTAAATAAATTGACATGTGCAAAAACAAAACAGCGTGACACACAAAAGTACTCATAGAACCTTTGGTATTAAGGTATAACACAACTTCTGATTTAGACCTTCAGTAAATACAGACACAGCAGTCAAGAGTGAAAAAACCCAGACCACTTCCTCAAATAGCCCCCAGTGGCAGTTTTAGAGACACAATAGGCTCGCAGTTCACTTGTTTAAGTGCTAAAACCAACTGTTATTTTTACTGCTGGTCATTCTCTTAAGTTAAATGCTAAGAAGCAGTTTTCCATGTCCTCTTTTGGTCATTTAGTTTCCGACAGCAGGTGGAAACAACCCATCAAGTATTTTTACAGCATGAAAACAAAAGAAAAAAGATCATTAATCAAAAACCTTTATAGGACACACAAGGACGGACAGATCCAAAAACACAAACAGCTGTGTGATAAGTAGTCTGACAAAGTACACTTACACAATGGAAAATAACTTCTCAGTCATTTGGCAACACCCCAGGAAAGTTAAAGTACTTGAATGTTTCAACAGAAATCTGCTTCCAGCAATTTTGTTTTCTGAAAAATCCAGTCTCATCATTAGATAGTCATAAATTCCCCATAAAAGGACAAGAGATGATCATAATCAACACATTATAAACAGTCTCACTTGATTTTAGGTACATAAAATCTTATGGGTCACCATCCTAAAGAATGTAATTTAACTTCAACATCAAACACTCTTACACTTAGCAACTCTGAAATATCCGTCTCTTGAGAAGGTAAAAACTCTCACAATTTCTAGCCACATACCCAACACCAACAATGAAGTCCCATAACTCTTTAACACAAGCCTCTTTCTTTTTCGTGTTTTTAATTGCGGTTTCACATAAACTCTCAAATGTACTCTCCAACTGGCCCCATGTTTCAACCTTCAAAATCTCCTTGACCACAAGAGAATTTCTCAGGTTTGCATATGACACAACTCTGGCAACCATTAAGACTGTGCAAAACTAAGGTGGATCCTACCAATGCTAAGAAAACTCACAAGTATGAATATGATGAAGACCAAGGTATGTGTCTGCTTTTCATTCCCTGCAAATAAATGTCACAGTAGAAATGGCAATCCAGTAGAATTGGCAATTCTCCTAGGAGAAATGCCAATTGCAATCTCTACTACAAAAACTGCCAATTCTACTGGTAGAGACTGCAATTGGCATCTCTCCTAGGGGAGATTGAAATCCTAACTAAATACAATCTCAGATGCTATCTCACCTAGGATTCTCCTAACCCTTAACCCTAACCGTGATTATCAAACTTTCTCTGAGTGAATTAGAGATTGTCCTAGCAGAATTGCCAATTCTCCTAGTAGAAATGCCAATCGCAATCTCAACTAGTAGAATTGGCAATTTTCCTAGTAGAGATTGCGATTGGCATCTCTTCCAGGAGAATTACCAATTGTATTCAATTGCCATCTCTACTGTGACATAAACATGTGACTGTCCAATGCAACCGAAATAGACTTTTAGACAGGAAACGAATTAAAAACACAATGCATTATGAATTTAAAAGAATTTTTGAAGACTGATTAAGCTATTGTTTTTATTTATATTAGGAGCATTTTGTAAGTTTTTGGATCCAAGTTACCTAAAGAAATTGAGTGCACACGCATGTACTTCTCTTCCTTCTTCTAGACATTTTCTAGGGTCCTTCTCCTCCCAGCGACAAAGCATAAACTCCTTGTTGGGTTTGTCACACTGAGAGCCATAATGATGAGCTGCAGCCTTCAGCACTGCAGAAGACACATTGATCTGGTCAGGGAAAAAAGACAGAGGACAATGAGACAGTGTATATTGTCTTTTTGCAATTGCATAATGACACAGGTACTTATGTAAAGAGCATAAAAGAAAGTGGCCATTAATATCATCTCATGCTATGGTTGACCAACAGCGGCTTTTTAAAAGGCAAACGCAAAAATTATAGTTAAAAGAGACAGACGAGCAGGCAACCTATTGATCAGAAAATACCCCACCTCAGACCCCCCCAAAACATTTTTTTAAAAATAAATTAGACATGTCTGAAATGTACTACATGCACTTAACTGAAAGCAGGATGATTATTGAACTGACCACAGGATACATTTAATATCTAAATAGTTTTGAATAACTGTCTCAAACTGAATCATTAAAAGTGAGAACGAAACATCAAATAAACTGTAGTCAATATTTAGGTACAAGTTAGTACTAGCAACAAATGATTGTCCTCACAGTTAGTATTTATACTGGAAACTACCTGTTAATTAGGAAAATTATAAATAAATAAATGTATTAAAAATTCCTACTAGCACTTACTACTTAGCCAAACCCCGTCATCAGTCCATCCTTATCTTTATTTTAATATAAATTCATGACTTCATTCCTGGTGTTTACGGTCTAAAATGTTCATACTTGTATTGTCTTAAGAGACACCATTTCAGTTACTACTCAAATTAAAAACTGTTCTAGGATTTGAAATTACTGATGTGACTGAAAACACAACTGTCATTAATGTTTATTTGGTTTTTCCACTGTTCTAAATGTAGTAATGACAAACAAGTCCAAGTCTCCTGCCTTTCAAGGACAGCTTTTACAGCTGACGTAAAACGAGACAGAAGATTGTTTTAGGCAGCAACTTTTACGTTATAATACTAACACAGAGATATTGTATGGAAATTAAGTGCTGGCTGTAAACAACAACCTACTGTATAACCAGTTTACGAAGTAAGCAACCGCGTTTCTTTAACCGCTACCCGGTATTAGCATCAATAGCAGGTCATCTAACTCTATCACATACATGTTCCCGTCATAATAACTTTTAACCATGTCGAGGGGCGTTATTAGTTTTCCATTGATCAAAATAAAGCTAATAAGACTTGTGAGGAGGTTGTTTGGGGTACAGAACATAGTTTACACGTAGCAGCTAATGCTAGCCCGCTACTTAGCTAGCGTTTCTCTCAATGATCTTCAAACAAGCCGAACAATTTCCACCACTCACCTCATCCACCTTCAGCTCCTGCAACGTGGGGATCTCCAGTGTCGGCATGGCTGTCCCTCTGCACAACAAAATAAACGCAGAAAATCAAACCCTACAGCTGGGAAACATTCAAGGTCCTCGTCTGGCTCTAGGACGAGCGACGAGGCCGTGAGAAGGTCAGTTTACTGCGCCTGCCGCTGTCAGGTTAGAGGCGCGATCTGATGACGTAGACAACAGCGACCAAAGATGGCTGGAGTAGGTCTGCTGCTCATGCGCCATTTGGGAACGATTTTAATAAATGCACATATTTGATATATCTTTCAATGTTTCAAAACTGACTTGTGTTTTTAAGGTATAAAATGACAAGGTGATGAAAAATAAGCAAGTGATAAAAGTGACTTCAATCCCTCGTTTTTCGTGCACCCTTCTTTCGTTACCCTCGTTGCCATGGTGACGGCACACAGAGTGTTTGTGTTGTAGTGTCAGTTATTGTCAGTGTCAGTGAGTTATTCCACCTTGATTTGATTAGTTGTTAGTCAGTCGAAGACTGGTTAGTAAATGCACCAATGGATTTCACTGGAAGCAGTTATGAAGGGGATCACAAATTTGGAAGGTAAATACATTTAAACAAAAAAGGATAAAAGGCTGGACATGAGAGCCCGTCAGGACCAAGAAGTCTTTTGTCACTAATTTATTACAGAGCGAATTCCAAAAAATCTAATCATTTGACATTAAAACATTATTGATTTAAAGACAAAAATCACAATATGGTCGGTAAAAAACAGTAGCCAGAGATAGAACTTGACCCCCGCACCTGCTGCATAATTGCTAACCTATTTCTGACCACATACATATCCTAACCTTACAAGAGACATGATCAAGAGAGAGTGTACAGTATTATTCAGAGAGATTAAAACATCAACACATCATTATGTGTCTGATTTGCTCAAAGTTTTTCCTGTTTATCCTGACTATAAATAAAACAATGATTAGAAACCTAACATGCACTTTTATAATTATTAATACATGTTTACATCGAAATATATTACTTTAACAGTAATTTAAGGTTAAAAATAAAGGTATTTGGTATTATCTTAAATTTTATTTTGAAATATACATAGACTCTAAAGAGTGATACATAAAATGCTCCTAAAACCAACCATGACATATGTGTACATCTCTGTTGTACACATACACTACTTATAATAAGTTAGGGATATTTTTATTTACTTGTGTCCACTGCAAAGGGTCACGGTGGTGTCTTGGTGTTAATGCAGTGACCTGTGTCATTCAAGCCAAAATGGTGAAGTTGGTTGCAAATGGTATGTCTGGGAACCCTAATACCCCTCACTTGTCATAAACAGGCCTGCAGCTGCGTGACAGTTTCATAATGGTGTGTGAGTGCATAGGTCCTTAGGTACTGCTCATTATTACGGTCCATCACTCATGGGCAGGGTTGTTTCTAGCTTAATGGGGTCCCTAGTTTTTCAAACTGCAACAAACAGATTTCTAAATAATTTAGATGGTCAACTAAGATGCCACAATCTATTAGACTTCATGAGTAAAACAGGCTACAGTTAAAAAATCTCAAGTTGAGCCACTCAGAGAAATTACACTGATTAAAAAAAAAAAAAAAAAAAAATATATATATATATATATATATATATATATATATATATATATATATATATATAAAACAAGGAAATCAACAATCCTCTATTTAAATGTTGTTTTTTTTTTGTTTTGTTTTTTTACCATTTTGGTGTTTATTGTGTTTAATACTCTCACTGATTAGCTGTCAATCATTCCCATCCTATCTGTCAACGGCTCACTACAGTGTGACAGTGCGGTACAATGAATATGACTTAATAATGCAAAAAAAAAAAACACTCACAACTTATTATTGCAGTTTATTTTATTTATATCCTACATTATTAAGTATATAAGGGATGTAATAACCACATGACATACCTTCAAAATAAGAGATGAGGCTGAAAACGTAGCTTTAGGTGGTGGCTTAGGGGCACTAAGCATTCGCCTAGTTTGCCTGTATAGCAAGAAACGGCCCTGCTTGTGGTGCTCCATTCCTGTGTCTGTCACAAACACTGCCACTAGTTCTGTGTCTTGCTGCAAGTCTGCTGATGACACTTTGAAACACATCAAGTTCATGAACAACATCTGATTGCCTGCCACTCAACTCAGAGCATGTTAAGTGATGTCATGTGTTCATGGCTGTTTGAATGACGAACTGGGAATGGCTTGCTGACACTACCTGCTTTTTATACCCCCAAAATGTTGAAATAGATACTACATTGAAAAGGGTTGTCTTTTGGCATTTTTTGGTTTTGGCCCCTAATATGTAAGGCCCACAGTACACATTGAAAACACAAAATGAGGTGTGTTTATCACCCTAAAACAATTGCCTACCTATCCCAAAAATAACTGAACTGAAAAAAACACCTTATGTATGAAATCCACAGAGGACCTCACAATATCCTTAACTTATTGTAAGTAGTGTATTTCTTGTTTTTACATGTACATCAGTGCGTTAAGCTGTTATCCCGGGGTTTGAAATGTCCATGCCCCAAACGTCCAGGGACTGAAAAGACCTGCTCCTGTGAATGGCCCAGTTGTTAACCATTATCCTTCTGTGCTTTGGAATGGCCACAAGTCACAGTTTGAAAAAAGCACACATACTATACAAAAGCACTTAACTTTGCATTTGTTTGCCCCTCAACATGGTGGAGACTGACCTATTGACCCAGATATGTGACATCAGTGAATACTATCTATTGCACTAGATCTTTGAGCTAAACTGTAGGCATATATTACATAATATAGTAAGACACTCAATATTATATTTTACAAAGACTAATGTTAGACAAACATTTCTGTTTTATATTATTCTGCAATTTGACAGTCGTAAAGATCTGACATATGAAAACAGGTTACAAAAGCATATTAAAATTTCATTAAACCGCCTAAGAACATTATTTAAGACATTTTTTTGTGTTGATTTGAACAGGTTTAATAGAAATCATTCCAGCTTTTGTAAATAGTATTACAATAATATAACTGTAACTTGGGATTTGTTTTTGATAGCTTAAGTTTACTATGCTTGCATTTGAGCCAGGCTGTTTATATAGGCTAGGCATGTCCAAACTATTCCACAAAGAGCTGGTGTGGCTGCAAGTTTTAGTTCCAACCTGGCAGCAGTACACCAGACTGGACTCAATTAAACAACTGATCTCAGTCTTCAGAGAGTCGATTGGTCAAACTGTGTACTCTTGGTTGTTTGGATCAAAAACCTACAGCCACACCGGCCCTTTGTGGAACAGTTTGGACAGGCTATTATGTTATATTGAATTATTTTGTAAAAAAAAAGAATAAAAAAAAAATAAAATAAACATTTTAATACTTTTTACACTATTACAAGTAGCTCAATAACAGCACAAATCATCTGTAAACTGGATACACTTGCAGATCATAAACGTTGGCAAGCGCTGATCTCATCCTGTTTACTTTAGGATGGAAGGAAAAGGAACCTATACCTTTCCCTCAGAGACCAAGTATGTGGGAGAGATGAAAAACGGGATGTTTCATGGCAAAGGAGTGCTGCACTTTCCAAATGGAAGTAAATATGATGCCACATGGGAGAACGGCATAGCTAAACAGGTGAGGAATTCCGTGTGTGTTTCACTCCATGCATGTCAGAATTTATGCATCCACATGCATGACTGTGTGTTTCACATTGGTTATAGTTGACATTACATCTGGTCCTTTTTAGCAATCATTCACCAATATTGTTGTAGTTATTAGGTTTCTTTCTTTTTTTTTTCCCCTACAGGAAGATATAGTCCTCATGTCTTAAACTTATACGTGTGTGCTCTGATGCAATCTTTCACGGGCTTTTGCCACAACAGCCATCACTCCAATTATTATCATCACTTCAGTTGCGGTTCATTTGAAATGATAGCAGTTTTGAACCATGACTAACCTTGGCCTGGACTACTCTGCACCTGCATCTATGCCAGCCCATGAAAACCTGATTCGACACCATACAGCCCTACACCATAGTGCACCATAGATAGAAAAGATGTACTTACTTAAAATGGCTGTTTTATTGAAAATGAACAACCCTGCACAAATATACTATTTAATACATATAACAAGACAAGCATATGTGTAAATACTGCCCTTTATTAAGGCTGATGTTGCTGCTGTGCACAGCGTCTGATGTAAAGGTTCACTTCAGCCGAGTTGTGCCGTCATTAGTGACATTAGTTACACAAGGGCTTCTCTTGGAAACAACAAAGATGATCTAATTTCCAGAAAACATGCATTTTTATTTTTTTTTTCAAAATGTGGGTTAATTATGGTGAGTGCAAAAGATTTTGGAAGGGAAAAAATGTTATGCACTTAATAGATTGCATGTTTACTTGAAAAATCACATTTTATGCTCATTTCCTGTTCTATCATTCCTCAGAAAAGGAATGCATATACATAAAGTGCTTCACCCTAAATTTCAAAAGGCCCTTTTTTGTTTGTTTGTTTGGGTCTTTTTCTTTTCACTTTTCCCTTTCTGGTGTGGTCTACACAGGCAGTTTTAACAGTATTTTCTGAGGTTTTCAGATATCCATCTCTGAAATTTCTGTCCTAACCCGAAAACAATAGAAGCAAAATTGAAAATTTTTTGTGGTACTTAATGTACTGTGGAGTGACATTTGGAAACCTCAACAAAACTTATCTTTCCAGAACCCATGTCTGGGTACGTTTTTTTTTTTTTTTTTTTTTTCTTTGGCTTTAGTTATTTTCTGCCAAAAGAAATTGTCCTAATCAAAACAGTTCATAGCAAAGTGTCTGGATTATCTCAAGTAACATTATTTCTGGAGAGGTACATTAATGTAAGAATTTGCTGATGGTAGCTTTGGAACTGCCAGTTTAAGAGGGAAGTGTCTGATCCACCTGCTCATGTGATACAATTATGTGTTCCTTCTGATGTGTTAATCTTGTGATTAATCTAAAGTGTAGGGGGTGGAAATTTGACATGGAATTATTACAATGCATTAACCCTTTGTTGGTGAGCTCAACTGTTTGGTAGAGGTAACTTTGAACCTAATCTAATCTAAATTTAATCTAAATTTAACTCCTTTGACACCAAACTTCTTGGGCAGTCAATGATATATTCAGGCTAGTTCATGCTAGTATACCACCAAGGAAGACCATAAATGTGACAACACCTCTGCCATGATCTTTTCTTTTGGACACAAAATTGAAGGCAAGTTCTATATATATATATATATATATATATATATATATATATATTTTATTTTATTTTATTTTTTTTTTTTTTTTTAATTTATTTATTTTTTTTTTCATTTTATGAACTTTTAGGGCAGTGGTTTTCAAACTTTTTTCAGTGATATCAGTGGTAAAATCATGAAATAAAAAGTCAAAGTCACGAGATAAAAATTCTAAATTCTGACAAAAGTCAAAATTGTCAGATGAAAAGTGAAAATTATGAAAATAAATCTAAATTATGAGATAAAAAAAATGTTTTGTTTGTTGTCAAAAAAGTTTGACAACAACTGCACTAATGATACAAACACAAAGAGTTAATCCATCTAATTTGAACTAAGTCACAAATTATGTTGGTAAGATTGGTAAAAGAATAATGTTTGAGTTTTAAGACTTTAGTTAAATTTAGGGTCAGTAAAAAATAAATAAATCTTAGTTTTATGTTATAATAGTCACTGTAGGTGGAAAAATTAAAAAAAATCAAAAACATCTTTTATTGCGATTTTGTGGTGTGACCAACAAAGAGTTAATGTAACTAAAAAACTAATACATCACTAAAAGACAAAAAGAAAAATATAATTACTTCTGCCAAGGAGGTTATGTTTTTATCTGTCTCTCTGTATGTTAGCATGGACGGACTTAGATGAAATCTTCGGGAAATGTTGATGCTGGCACAAGGAACAAATAATTAAATTTTGGTGGTGATTGGTGGAGGGGGGGGCACAGGAGTCTTTCATTTGGTAGGACAGGTCAGACCGCTGTTTGCAGAAGTGGAAGTGAAAGCTATTGTTCATTTACATCATTTATGGGGGGGGTTTGGGGGTGATCTGCCTTGGCGGAATTCTGTGATCACAGAATGCTTTTTATTTATTTAGTATTTCAAAATATTACAGTATGTAAGTCCATGTAAATCATAGGTGGAGTCCATGTAATCCACGTGTGTTCATATGTGTTAAGTATAAAACATGTGATAACATGTTTTAGCATGGTTTTAGAAGTATTCCCTTGTATTTCACATCAGAAGTTGTTGCAAAACCACACGTTGGTATTTAACCCATCATAAGAATTGTGTGGTCTTGGAAAATTGTCATCTTCTAGTGTCGTTTTGTTATTTATGGGTTTTTTTTGTGTTGTACAGCACTTTGGCAAGCTTGTGTTTTTCTAATGTGATATATAAATAAAGTGGATTGGCTGTTCTTTTGTGCATGATTTTATCATGTGTTTTGCCACATATGTGACCCACTACCACGAAACCAGGCATAAGTCGCGCTGAGCCGTTCAGAGCTACAGCCACATTTAGGCTGGAAGGCGATTTCTTATTTGTGTTTAAATTTTAACAAAAAACGGTACCTTAACACCTCTATGTTCAGTTCCCGTGGTCATTACATTGAAATCCAATCAATAAAGGTGTTTATTGAGTCAATTATTTAAGCGGCGACAAAAGTTCAGGGATTGCTGAGCAAAGACAAAGCCGACTTCCACCTCTTTTCACCGAACAAAACGATCTCCGTTCCGTGGGTAAACACCCAAGTGTTCGGTACAAGGAAACAGCTTATATTGAATGATCTGTCCAATGGTGTAAGCCAAATAATTATAATACGTTGCACTTCTTCCCTATTATTATAATATATAACACTTCTGTGACATGTCCATCAGAGTGTCCTTTAACATCTGTGAAAAATTTGTGTCAATCGGATACAAATTATTATGCGTTGCTAAGGACTTCCTACCCCAAAACAGTCCAAAACGTTGACGGACAATTTCTAAAAAAAAAAAAAGCAAATTGCAAAATATGTCCAAATGTGGATATTAAAATGACCATAACTTTGGTTCTACTTGTGATAGAAACATAATTTTTTCACCATCTTAAACCTTAGTTTCCACTCTACCAAGCTACACAGATAACTCAGTTTTGATTTCCAGACACTTATGCCTGGTTTCGTGGTGGTGGGTCACATATGAAATAAACATGGTTTTCTGTCAGACACTCCACGAAGCAATCCTTTTTTGCGTTAAAATATAGTATGTTGCATTTTGAATTGTCATTTATGTCTGAATGTTCCTCATAAGGGAAAGCTCACCTTTGCTGATGGTCTACAGTACCAGGAGGAGGACTGGGACTACTGTGATGGTTATGACAGACGCTTCTACAGCGAGAGGTGCAATGGACTCCGACCTGCAGGTTGTAAACTTTGTTTTTTGGTGTACTTACTCTTTCAGTGACGTCATTGGGTTGAATTCTCAAAAAATTCATATAGGTTCCTCTTGTGGACTTCTGAAAGTTTTTGACTGATAAACCTAATAATTTTGAATTAAAGGCCTTCCAAAATTTGGGAGTCATTTTTATAATATAATTTTGACAAAGTTGCATTTTGTCCAACTTCGTGCTTCTATTGCTCTATCTCCACATATACAATTTTTGGTCTCCCTGCCTAAATTTTCCCCTAGAATCAGAAGCTAATTTCAGATTAGCTCCATTGACCTTAGTTCCTCCACAATATGGATCCAAAATTGTCCGAAACGGCAAAAATTACAAAAATGGTAATACTTTTTAAATGTCACTGATACAGACTCGGAAAAAAAGTGGACCCAGATGCAAGACTCCAATACAAAATTATGGTTTGAACATATTTATTGTTAACACTGTATAATTCAAGTTGATGAGTTGCTGCGTAATGGGTCGTCTGGTGACTCGCAATCGGAACAGCAACTATGGGACAAGGCAAAACCATAGTTAGGAAACAGGCAATAATCAAAACCAGATAACCAGCCAAGTATCTCAGGGAGAATCCAAAACCGTTAGCAGTAAACAGGTGAAGGTCAAACCATGAATCCAGAACCCACATTGGAGCTGACGGGGTCATGGCAATCTCTCAGTCAGGTGTGTGTTCCAGGTCTGGTAACAGTAGATATGAATCATGCAATAAATCAGACAAGGGGAACACAACAGACAGAAACCATGGGACGAAAACAAGTCATTTGAAAATCCAAAACATGAACCAGACCGCTTATTTGATACATTAGAGCAAACAAACTCACGACTAGACAAGGAGACGAGAGGAGCTTATATAGGACATAAACAGGTGTAACACATGAGGCTAGGTTAAAGGGGGGGACAACACCAGTGACAGGAAGTAAAAGGCGACAAAGTGAACATGAACCAATATGACAAAATAAAAGCCCAGACATGAACAATGACAGAAAAGATAACAAGACAGACAGAAAAACTACAAGAGAAGACAATAAGAGTCCAGATTGTAACAGTCATAGATCATTAAGTTTAAGAAGTAGAAGCTTTAAACATTTTTTGTGACATTCCACTTTAATTTTATTTGTATCTTGGTAGGAATGAGAGATAAGACCCATTTTGTTTTGTACTTGGTATTAATTCATAAGTTCCTAAGAGGAACCTATGTGATTTTTTGGAGAATTTTCTGAGAGGGTCATCTGGGATGGTCTGGATGTTTTCAAATGGAATGACCCCATTGTATTTTTCCTCATGCCATCTGAAGCAATGGAATCTGTACAGGAAAATACAGGCCTTCAATTCATATTTCATTTGTACGCTAAAATAATATAACCACCCAAATGTATTAATGTAATGAGAGCTTAAATTTGAGGTTTGATGTTATTCTTGATTTATAAAATGCATAAACCATGGGCCATGCTCCATGGTAGCAAAAATGTGATTTATAGTGACAGTAATGGTAAAACAAAACAGAAAATAATTCAATATGAAATACATTCTCTTTACAAACAGGAGAATCTCAACTAACTGATCGCCATCCTCCTCTCATTATTCCTGATGGATGTTATGATTGTGGAGATGGTTTCTATGATCCCTCATCTAAAGTCGTCACATCATACACAGGAGGATTTCTCAGGAATGCAGGTGGGATGGGAACTATCTAAGGTTTTTTTTAATCTTCTTTTTTTATGCAGCTTTACCCTTTCATCACCAAAAACAGTCCAGTTTGTTAAGATTTTGACACCACTGAGGCGTATCTCCTACTAGTTTACCTGTGATCTCATTTTGGTTTACTAGACAAACAATGTGCATCCAGTTAATGGATATTTTTTTAACCTAGGCATATTGTGTACACCTCATACAGGGTGTACTCTGCCTTCACCCATTGTAGCCTGATTAGGCCCCCACAGACCCCCCTAACTCTAGTGAGGATAAAGCGGGTTCAGATGACGAGACATTGTGTAAACCCTATGCTTTCTGTTGCTGGGGCATTACCAGCTGCAGTGTGATACACAATATGTAATTACTCCAATATTTGACTCGTCTGACAAAAGCACTATGTTGAATAGATCTGCACATGAAGCTGCTCCAAATAACACTTACCATAACTCCTCTGGAGTAATCTAAATCCCTCCCCTTTTTTCTTGCTGCTTACATTTCTCCACTAATTTCACACTAAATTAGCTTCATCTGAGTGTTGAATTGGGCATGTTAGTCTACTGTGCCAAGGTAAATTACAAAGATGAAAGTCAAGAAAAACCACACAATTCCACTTCAAATGAAACATACAAACTTTTATGTCTAATAAATGCCTTGTCAGTGATGGATTTCTGTATATTGAATACATTTATCTAGTAACCCAATAAAGGAGGACTTTTTGTTTTCATAATAATAACTAAGAATCATACCGTTTGTTTAATTCATTTTGCAATAGATGGGACTTGTGTTTCCAATATCCCAAAAAGTCTGATTAATGTGTGGAAAACAAAAATGCTTGTACTATCATTCAGTTGTGTTTTGGATGAATATGTGTACTCAGCAGCAGTTGTATAAAAATATAGGATTATACTTTTTTTTTAAATTATATAGTGCAAGATAATACTGGTTGGTTGAAGAACTATGGAAATTTTTCTAGAAATTCATAGAACAAATACAGAACAATGTACATCTGGTATAATATACATCCATCTGTACAAATACTGTGTAGCAGTGACAAAACATGAATAGATTAAAATATACTATAACTTCTACTTATTTAACATAAGAAATGCTTAATTGAGCCTCAATGTTGTTGAACTTCATCCGTTCATTTATCCAGCCTTTGGTCCATCCTTCCATCCATTACTGTAAAAAGTATAACCCCATTTAAACAAACAAAAAAGATGTCCAGATATAACATCTAAAATATCTGACTTCACAGAAACTACATTTAGTGACTTGTTATAGATCAGGTGATCAGAAGTCATAAATGTAGTTTCTGTAAAGTCAAGTATTTTAGATGTTTAGATGTTTTAGTTTACGTAATTTTTTTTGTTTATCCATCCATCCATCCATTGGTCTGTCTGTATGTCCATCCATCCATCCATCCATCCATCCATCCATCCATCGTCTGCTCCAGGTTCTGAAGAAGTCTCTGTTGCTTCCTTGTCATTCAGTATTATTATGTCTACTTTTCAGCAGCTCAGCTTTTGCTGACGTTGCTTTAAAACACAGTGAAGGTTTTTTGTTGAATGAGCGCATGTCTTCACCCATTGTTTTACAGTACAACTGCAACACTGAAATCAAACCCTGTTGTCACGTGAGAAAGATTTCATAATAGTGAACCGAAGGATCAGTGTTAAATGGATTATCCCTGGACTCTGTGATGGAAGACTATCGATAAAGAGACAACTATGGACTATTGTCGTCACTGTAGAAGTTTCTTTCTCTTGTTATTTGAAAAAGTGGAAAATTCAAGACACATTTTTCCACTGAACAGATGCCCAGTTTTAGAAGTCATGATTTGAAGGGAATTTAGTCTGTCAGGTATCCAGATAAGAATCCCAAATCCTGACATTCACTGCTGGTCACATCTACCGACCATGATTTTACATCACCAGATAATGTCATGAAGTCAGAGGTTTAACAATCTGATTTTCTAAATCCAGCAGAGAGCACAGTGCCGATGTACTGCAGACTGAGTAAGCCTGAGGATCTGAAACAAACCCCAGAGCTTCTAAATACATATATTTAACCCAATTAAATCCAGATCTAATGCTTAACATCAAAACAGTAAAAAAAGAAGAGTATATAAGAGAACTTAAGTGCAGCATGCACTGTGAAAATTTGCAGGATTCCTACAATGTCACTTTAGTTTCAGAACTGCTATAAGCATTAGATGAGGTGGTGTTGGTTTTCATCCAACTTTAAAAGTAGTCATACAGCTTTAGTGTTTGGATTCTCATCTGACAACATTTTAAATCACCTTGATGCTTAATGTTAATATGATTGATTGTTTTCCTATTGTAAATGCATTTGTGTGTCAAGATCTGAGGTCTGGCAGAAGTTAAGGTATGATTCATATACTCCCTGAGGTAGAAATGTATTTTTGGACAGAATATTTGTATTTAGATGAGCTACTTGCAACATAATACAGATTAGTTCCACAAGCACACACATCTCATTTACATATGTGTAGAGACAGAATCAAACAGAAGAGAAGATCACATCCTGGCCAGATGTCATCGGCATGTGTAAGAAGACAAAAATATGTTTTGTGATTCTTTCCTTGATGCGAGTTGTTCATCATCATCGTTATAGTTCTGGTATTGATCAGTGAAATGACAGGGAGAGTGAAAGAAAGGAAAAGAATGAGAGGAAGAGAAGGCAAGAGTTTATAGGGAGTTGAGATGAAAAAGCAGAGGAACTGAACACTTTCCAACAAAACACTGACTGGTTTCATTTAGATGAATATGGAAGAAAACAGGAACTATTTAATTGATGTGTTCTACTTTGGTCGTGTGCATGTTCTCCAAGTGTGTCTCCTTCTTGACTTCTATTCAGTCCTCCAGAAGAATGCTCCTGTATCTTTTTAGGGATTTATTTCTCAACCCTGTGAGGTGAAGGCACATTTGTCACAGTGGGTGTGAAGACAGAATTTATTGCCTCATGGCTTCCGCCCAGGATGAGGATTGCAGCGCTGATGGGACACAGGGAAGACCCACCCTCCCAGAGAGGACATTTGCCACAGCAAGGAAAGAGGAAGGAGCTCCCTGTGTAGCCATTACAACTGGTGGATGTAGGACGAGGAAGAAGAGAGCAGGACGAGCCAGTGAAGACTAAAGTCAAATCTACAAAAGTTCCAGAAACGATGCATATGGATCTGTTTTGAACATGGTGATGACTGAACTTTCATCCCCTGGATCTACATGCTGTTGCTAAGAAACATCAGGCTAAACTTTATTTACTGGCCAAAGCTGACCTGTTGCTATTGCTGTCTTGCCGTCCTTAGTTACTGTTGCTAACTTGGACAAACAGCTCTCCTTGGCTTGATGCCAAATACCAAAACAATAGGATCTGTTGCTAATATTCCCCAAGAGGTTATGTATTATTTTTGGAACTAAACAGATTTCTTGTCGTCAAGTAGCTGCAGATATGCTTTTAATACTATATGGTGGGGAACGTTGCATGTCACAAACACTGGTTCGTTATGTAGAAATGAAGCAACAGTGATGTACGAAGTGTAAGGTGTTTTTTTTGTAGAGTTTTCTCTTGGAAAACCGATTCAACATTAAGCAATGTTCTGTACTATGTCTCACAAAGCATTACATTTTGTAGCCACTAGTACAGTATTCCAAAGAATTGGGTTAATCATTCACAAACTCACCACGGAGGTCTGAAGCTCAGCAGCAACATGTTCATGGAGTGATCCACATCTACGCCTGTCTATCTCCTTCAGTGTTGTTCCATGAAAGTCATTCCCAAATGTAAGTCTCCAGTGGGAACTGATCAGTGGTTGCTTTGAAAATACAATTTTCATCCTGAACTGCCTATTCAATTAGATTTTTTGATTTACAAAACTGAAAAATAAATGTAGGCTACAGATTACTGTTTAACCTGGAAAAACTACAAAACTAGATGTTTCCACACAGAATAATCTCATTACTATAGGATATCCTCAGTTGTGGTTGTTGTTGACTACACAGTAAGAATGAAGCTGATGTAACTCATGCAGGAATCAGTCTACCAAGAAGACTTTAAAGACTCGAAACTTTAAAGTTGTATTCACATTATATTTATGACATATACACTCATTGCGTGTCATTTTATTCTTATGGATTATCTGCCAGCTACATTAATAACACTGCTCTACAAGTTTTACAAAGTATCTGCTTCAGACATGAAATGTGCTAAATTTTAATAAGATGGATCATAAAACAAATGACTTTAGTGTTGGTTAGTTCATGTTTTTAATATATATGATGGTGTGTTATTCCACATATATGCTGGTTTATGTACATGTATACAATGGATTAGTAAATATTCCACTAGAAAGAACCTGTAAAGTGAATGGATCATAATGTGCAGACAGTGTTTTGAAGTAGATCTGGTAGATCTGAGACCAAAGTCAAAGTATCTTTATTTGTCTCTCTAGGGAGAAATTAGTTTTGTACAGAGGGTTCTTCTGCAGACAGGACATTCCACTCACCCTCCCACTCATTACATTCATACCCACAATAAATACATGAATTAAAATACATGTAAATTGAAATTTAAAACATTTTGAGTCGTCTTTTTCACTGTCATTGGAATTTATCTATCTCCTCCTTGGTTGTTGGGCCAAATGAGCTAAAAATCGGTGAACACAATCTAGACAAGTGGGGTATCAAAAGTTATCCAATTTATTTGGAAAGTTGCATCGTTTTTGTGTTACACTGTCGCAAATTTTGCAAACATTTTGGGAAAAATTGCCACTACATAAACTGCTTCAGCTTGTACATAAGAACATCGATTTGGGTGAAATTTGACACAGACGTCTATCTCCCAGGTCTACATACATTTAGCTAAAGACATTCTGATTTTGTTATATAGCGCCCCCTAGAAATTTACTTTTATTAAAATGGCTGTAGTTCAGACATACAAACACGGATTTGGCTGACATTGGTCTATCGTCTATCTCTCGGTCCTACACCAGTTTCATTCATTCATTATCTGAACCCACTTTATCCTCACTAGGGTCACAGGGGTCACTGGGGGCCTAATCCAGCTACAATGGGCGAAGGCGGGGTACACTCTGTATGAGACGCCAGTTCATCTCAGGGCTGAACATATATAGACAAACAATCACTCTCACATTCACACCTATGGACAATTTTAGATTAACCAATTAACCTATCAGTGCATGCCTTTGGATGGTGGGAGGAAACCTGAGTGCCCGGCGAAAACCCACGCGGACACAGGGAGGACATGCAAACTCCACACAGAAAGGTCTGGTGTGGGATTCGAACCAGGGTCCTTCTTGCTGTGAGGCACGAGTGCTAACCACTGCACCACCGTGCCGCCCCCTACACCAGTTTATTAATAGGAATTGCGATTTTACTCTATAGCGCCCCCTACAAAATCGCCTTTACTAAAATGGCTGTAGCTCGGGCATACAACCACCGACTTGGCTGAAATTTGACTCGGACGTCGCGTGAGGAGGCGGTTGCGAGGGATAGCGAAGGCCTTTGAGACTGTTTGCAGTTTTAATTAGTTTTATTCTGGAAGCATTTCACTTCTAGACCAGTGTAAATAAACAGGATATCACACCGCACATAGACCATTAGATTAAACCATTCTATTTAAGAAAACACAGATTTTATAGACGCCATAAGCTATAAATGCAAAATAATAATTTTTTTTATGTTTAAATTCAGAAATTTTGCATATGACAAACATAACAACATAGTATTATAACCTCTCACCAAGGCATATAATTACAGTTTTAAACTGCTGTTGCAGATGTACTTTGGTGTTGCTTGAATTTAAAGGTACAATATAAAACATTTTCTTGATACCATAAGTTACAAAAGAATGAGGGTAACAGATACACAGGCCACATCTGCTCTATCAAGTCTCCACACTGACTGAGTGTGTTCTGTTATTACAAACAAACACTCAGTCATTTGTGTATATTCTCTCTTGGAAACATGCAGCAACTCTCAGCAGCAATGCAGGAGGCAGCAGCAGCTCTAGCAGGGGCCATGTATTGCCATTTTGTTTGTAGCACTTTCCTGTTTCTGGAATAACCACTTCCCTTTGAAAGTCTGCATAGAAAGAGCTGCACATTGAAAACATTCCACTGCCAAGGAAAACACCTCGGGTGACCAAACCGCAGCCCCTCCCTTTGTCCCCGTCCAGCTGAGGTGTTTCACAGACAGATAAAATCAGCCTGGGGGCCCTGGGGAATGCAACACATCCTCACACTGCCTTCTACAAACTTTCATTTTGCATATATATTTGAAGTAAAAAAGAAAGAAAACTAAAAAAATAATGCACCATAAAATGAGGTTCACATGTTAATCCTGTGACAGATGGATTAATAATTGCAGAGATCAATATCTCTCCTTCAAAGCTAAATACTTTGTGCTGTTCTGATGTCACCACACAAACACAAAACCCAGGGCTGCTCTGTTTGAATTGGAGACAGATGACTTTCATGTATGTCTGAGGAAAAAAGGTGGATTTTTTTTTTTTTTCATAGCACCTCTACTTAGTAACCACAAATGACTTTTATGTTAGCATGTAATCACCCATCGTATAACCATGTTGATTAAATCACTGTAAATCCACATTCTTAACGTCATTCAGCATCATCAGAAGCCATGTTCTGTCATTTAATCCAAATATTCACGTTTTACATACTAACCCCCATCAGCATGTCTCAGTGTGTACATGGGTGTGTGAGTGTGTAAATCACAGCTATTAGGCTGGAAGGAAACACTTTTCCCTCTGAGTGTATTTTAAGGATTAAGATAAACAGACTTAAACAAGGTGCCATTATCGCTTCCACACACTCTCTCTCCTGTGTACGTTGCACAGAGGTCGTCCGTGCAGGTTGTTATGGTTGAAGTGGATATCAACCAGAAAAGTGTTTACTACATAGGGTTTTGTAGTTCATTAAACTTGAAGATGATCATACACACAAACTGAAATGTGTCCTGTTGTGTTCCAGAGAACCACAGGCATAATATGATTCCTGTTTCTGGTTTTGTTGTGGATCTATGAAAAACCACTGAGTTACTGTGCTATTTTAGTTCCCATTCAGATTGTGCAGTCAAACGCCTCAAATCCATGGAACATTTTAGGTTCTACAAAGAAACTCAACATATACCATGAAGATCTGAAGGAATTCTGTAGACAAGAAAACATTGAGATTTACAGTGAAATCCAGCACAGTACATGAATTAGAATGAATTATAATACTTCTAACAAGTAAAATAATTAAGCAGATGTAAATTCATTGGTAAAAGTTAATTGGTCAGTCATTTCAAAGTCCATCAATGCAGCCAAACCACTCAAGCCAAGTCAGTTTTTAATCTTTTCATTGATGGATTATGAAAACCTTCATCAAAATGTTTTTTTCCTGAGTGTTTTTATTAACTTTTAGGCATGAAAAAACAAACAAACAACAAAAACAATGTGATTGAATACAATGAAGGTCCACTTTAGCTGGACACAATGCGATTTTAGAATCAAATAAACTTGTATTTACTGATAAATTGTGTGAAACCAATGAAATAATAATTTACAAAAAAAGCTTTTAACCTTATGTTTTCTCACATTTTAACATATTCTAATACTAGTCACGTCTCACTTCATAGAGATAATATTCAAAAACAAACCTTTTTTTGTTGTTAATTACAATTAAGTAATTTCCTGTAAGGGATCAATAAAGTAACTATCAAACAATCAATAATTTGGGATGATGCATGAGCGTCCACTGTTTTGGATGATATGGAACTAAAACAATAAAACCCAGGAATAAATGGAGCGGCTGTCGAATAGCTTTCCATTAGTGACTACTATGCATGAAAGGGTTTAAAAAATAAATAAATAAATAAATAAATACATTTTAAAAATCCTCATTGCACTTCAGAATCTGTGTACCAGCAAAGAAAACTCACTCTAAAAAGCTTGTTTAACTGTGGGGGGGATGTCAGATTAGTCAAAGTTCTGTAGTGGCTGCTATGTTGTTAAACCTATCAGACTGCATTGTGGGAGATGTCATCTAAGATTATGCACACGATCTGTAAATATTGAAATTTAATAATGCTGCATGAATTGAAGCGGTTATAGGCAGAAGATGTATCTTGTGCAGATGTTCGTACGTTTATTTCTATACAAAGATGAATGGAATGTTGAGGGAAAAAAAGAAAAGAAAACAGTAATACTCATTAGAAGGGTCTGCAAGTTAAATGTATTTACATAAACAATGGGAAATTACACGATCTGTGAAATTGCAGGAAATTGCCTAAATATCCCCAGCCACCTGTGTACTGAGATGACTCAAGGTGCCAATTTCATGTGACTTAAATCCTGAGTAAACGCTTCTTTAGAGACTGAAGAGGCCAGAATGACAGCAGATATGAAAATGTCTCCATCTAATTGTCGTTAAACCGGGTTGAAGTCCGTCTCTGGTGATGTAGCTATAGGATGGAATAATGGCGCAGTAAGAGTGGAGCTAATGCTTGCGTGGCAGCTGTCCGTGGGTCCAGTGTGTTCAAGTGACCTCAGGTAGAAGGAGAAGAAGGAGGAGGAAGAGGAGGAGAGGGGGCAAGGAGGGGGGTGTTAAAGTTGAAGAGGCTGTTAGTGTTAAAGCCCAATTACGCACAATCAGTCCGCGTGCTGCAGACCTGCTCCTGTGTACAATGGAACCCCGCGCGCAGTCGAACCTGAGGGCGAGGCCCGCGAGCCGCTCAAGTGCGTGCAGCTGCGCGCGCTCCAGAGAAAGCTCACTTCCCCCTGCAATTAGCTCCTCATTTCAGTTTTAACAATGAAAAAACTGGTGTATTATCAGCTCCTCTGGCAGTCGTTTCGTTTAAAAAAAAAAAAAAATTGGCGTCCGTTTTTTGAGGGTTATTATTTATTGGTGTCTGAAGTGGCTCCGAGAAGTTATTTTCTCCTAATTGTCAGGCTTATCTTGATTTGACAAATTTACCCAAGACTTGAATGGCACTTCAGAAAATGACCTGTGCTTTAATTACGCTGGTTATCATACAGTTTATTGTAAAGGCCTTACAAGGACTTACAACAAATTCTTGGGTTTTTATTTTATTTACTTATTTTTTTATTGATTTTTTTAACATGTTGTGTCATTCAGTTTTGATATATTTAATCTAATGATGGTTTAACTCGACTGTAATATATATATATATATATATATAGTTTTTACCATAATAACAATAATATTTATTATAATTAGGGCTGTCAAATGGATTGTTTCGGATTAATTTCAATTAATCATGACAAAAACTTTGTTGGTTTACTGTTCTGTCTGTCTTTTTTTTGTACTCAAATCTCAAACAAAACACGCTAAGAAAGCCCAAAAATGCAGAGAAGAAACAAAAAATAAACTGGCAATAAAGTGATGAAAGACACAAAACATATTTTAAAAAAATTCTAAAATACACAAAAAAACACAAAAAATGTGAGAAAATATCCACAACATATAAAGATATGAATATACATGCAATTAACATGTCTATTCAACACTTTCAACAATTTCAACAAAACACCTTGAAACGAAACAATTGTAAACAACTGTTCTATTTAATTGCATTAAAATGTTCTAATCAGATTAATTATGATGATGGATTAAACTGCTTTAATGAGTTAATTTTGACAGCCTTAATGCATCTATTCCACAGATGATGCTGAACATGCCTGGATTGTGCGGACTTGCAGAAAAGCATGGAATCAAGGTGTTGCTGATCCTAAAAGAGGAAACCAGTAGTTCCTTCAGCATGTAATAAAACTCAATGGACTTTATTTAAAAATACAGAGAAGAGTTTGTTCTTCTTCTTTTTTTAATATTTGGATCATTGTTTTTTCTTTTTTAAATATGGTGTAACAATGCTCACACTAATCTTTCAAATGTATTTGTATAAATATATAAAGTTATACATTTTGATCCTTTCTTTGCAACAGATATATGATTTGCAAGACTTAAACTTCTACTTCAAAGTAAAACCATCTTCTTCATTGAAGAACATTTATGTAAAACATTAGGAGACATTTTTGTTGCAGCACTTATCCCAGAACACTGGGTTGTCCTGTTTACATTCTCATGCTGACAACGTGTCCTCAAATTAAAACTTATTAAATAAATAGTACTACATAAGAATGTTTTATGAAGAATGTTGGGCGTGGAGATGACCTTATTCAAAATACTATTTGTTGCCAATGTGCAGATCCAGTTAACCATGCTCATGTCTGTTGAGGATCATATACTTATAATTACCCTTAACTGTCAGTAACTGATGATCCCTCGTAAATCAATAAATTCCACAACTGTAAGAATTTTATAATATAAAGAGATCTGATCAAAAAAAAATCTCCCATCACATGTGGGTACAGAAACACAGCAAAAAACAAAACACACATGCATTCTCAAACATACACTTTGAATATATTCATCCTAGAAAATTAAACACCACCACACAGAGTAACAGAAATAAACATGCCCCCCCCCCAAAAAAAGAGCACATCAACAGGCGTACGCGTCACAAAAAATACACATAGAACAGTAAGAATAAGTTTATATCCATTCATTTTATTTGTACTTGTGCCATTTAAAAAAAACTCCTTTTCCATGTGAACCTAATTCAATATCAATGCCAAATGATGTAATCCTTTCTGCCATATATGTTATTTGGGGGAAATAAAAAATAATTATTGCCTCATTCATTTATTCTCAGGAATGATCCAGAACCACAAAAATATCACATTCTAATTTATTGCATTTTAGTACACAAAACATTTATGATGCACAGTCTATCAAATAAATTTTTTGTGTTCATTTCATATGTTTTTAACAAAACCAAACAATTTCAGAGGGAAAAGTGCTTTACATGGATTTACAGTCTCAATAAATACAAGGACATTGAGGTTTCTTGGATCCTGTTCTTCACACAATGGCCATGGCACTAAAATACAGATGCACACACACACACACACACACTCTCTCTCTCTCTCTCACACACACACACACAGACACACACACAGACACATACACATCTTACTATGTACAACACCAGTTTGTTTCGTTTTGTCCATATTGTACCAATTCACCATCCTTGTGTGAAGACACACACACAGAGTCTGAACAAGCAACGTTGAAAATCATAAATTAGTGACAATATATCTGTTTGGAAAGTTCATAGGAATGTGTAGTTTGGCTGGTATGCTTATCAGACTTCCCCCTGTTTCTCTGTCACTTTAAAGACATTCAACAGAATTGCGGAGGCTTAAAAACTGTTAGCTCCTGCTTCTAATGTTACAACCATAATTTAATAATACACAAGGCCAGGCATTGTGCTTTGTGGTTTTCCTTCATGATAAGAGATTAGATATAGGCATATTTAGTGATTCCTTTTACCAGTGGAAAATTTTAAGTCCTTATAAATTGTTCCACTGCGTTAAAAAAAAAACACACCCAAATTAAAACTGACCTTGTTCAGTTGTTTCACTGCTGTACACATACGACAAAGATAAGGCACAGAATTGAAGTCTATTTTTTTTTTTTTTTTTACTAAAAATCTGACCCTACATCTCATTTCAGTGGAAATCTGTCCAAACATGTGATTGGGAATTTTGTTAATGTTTAGAGTCATGCTGAGAGATAATGCATCAGCAGTGAATATATTTAATTTACATTTAACGTTTCCTTCATGGTTGTTCAGAGAAAAAGAAGGGAGGAGTCTTACCTCTAATGTGGTCTACTGTGTGTGCCCGGCCCTTTAAGCTGACAGTTTCCCCATTTCTCCTCTTTGTTTTATCTTCAATATTCAGACAGCAGAAGGCTTCAGTCCTGCTTCCTTTGTCAGTTCATCCCTTCAGACTCCCACCACCCTTAAGGGTAGAGTGGAGAACGCTGTACACGTGGAGCAAAAAAAATGGGTCCTTTAGGTGGTTGCGAATACAGTCAGTGAGTTCCTGCTAATGATAAATACTTCACAATCTTTTTTTTTTTTTTTTTGACAGACTGGCTGCAGTTGGGATATCCTCGTCCTCAAAGAGCAAAAAAAAAAAAAAAAAAAAAAAAGAAAATAATGACGACTGTTTCTTAGTATTTCCTGGGCACAAGTGGGCAGGGCTCCAGTAAGATTTTTCTCCAAGCTGACTCCACTTTGACCCCTGGGTCGAGGTCAGAAGACGTCATTGATGGGAGATCAAGGGTTAGGGTCTGAAGGTCATAGGTTGTAAAAGAGGTGGTGGAGTGCTAGCGGCTGAGGGGGAGCTGGGGGCAGCGACATAGCCTGGTGGGGAAGACTCTGAGAGGTCAGCACGGAAAAGGGGTGACCTAGAAAGCACAAAGAAAAACACTTAAATGACACAATCTGTTTTATTTTTTTCACTTGCTAAGGGTTTAATGTCACGCAAAATAATCAACTCACTGTCAATGTACCCGTGAAGGGCCACCATGCGTGCCCGCTCAGGACTGCCAAAGGGGGAGTAATGCAGTTCATCGGGCAGAGAAGAAGGGATTCTGGATTGGGGATGACCTTGGGGCACCCCACTGTGCTGGGGCGTATGCTTTTTGTGTCTTGCTCTGCAGTTTTGAAACCACACCTACAGTATGAAGATGCAATGTAACCATCATGTAGCTATGTTACTGAAAACGAGTATATATATTTATATATAATGTTGCATAAAGATAAAATATATTCACAGTTCAATAACACTGGTCTACAATTTAGTTTCAGATATTAAATGTGTTAAATGTTAAATACTTTATTAAGATGAATCAGGAAACAAATGACTTAGTCAGTCTAAATCAGGCCTTGATGATGTTAACCCTTTAACTTCTGAGACTTTAGCAGTTGCACAACCAAATAAATAAATAAAATGAAGGAAATAAGCAACAAATGGGAAGAAAAAAAACAAAGTGATCAAAAAATGAAGAAAAAATAATAATAATAAACCAAAAATGAATAAGCACTATGAACAAAGTAAGAAGTAAGACACAAACGGAACAAAATGGATGAAAAAATAATAAAATAACAAACAAAATGTAAAAAAACAAAAACAAAATAAGCAACAAAATGAACAAAACTAATAAATAATATACAAAATAACACTGTTAAATCTTACATACTTTAATGAGATGAATCATAAAACAAATGACTTTAGTGTTGGTTAGTTCATGTTTTTAATATATATGATGGTGTGTTATTCCACATATATGGTGGTTTATGTACATGTATACAATGGATTAGTAAATATTCCACTAGAAAGAACCTGTAAAGTGAATGGATCATAATGTGCAGACAGTGTTTTGAAGTAGATCTGGTAGATCTGAGACTAATATTCATTTGGACTAAAACCTATTCTACTGTTAATTCTAAGAATTTCACAATTTGACCCAAGACTTATCTTGGAAACTTGAGTCAACCAGCATTTAAGACTTGAGTTTTCTTTATCAGTAACACACATGTGGTGAAATATCATTACTTTTATTCTGGAAGCATTTTACTTGCAGACCAGTGTAAATAAACAGGATATCACACCACATATAGACTGCTAGATTAAACCATTCTATTTAAGAAAACATGGGTTTTATAGAAGACATAAGCTATAAATGCTAAATAATAATTTTTTTTAGGTTTAAATTCAGAAATTATCATATCAACACAGTATTATCACCTCTCACCAAAGTTTTAAATTACAGTTTTAAATTGCTGTTGCAGAAGGTACAATATAAAACATTTTCTTGATACCATAATTACAAAAGAATGAGGGTAACAGATACACAGGCCACATCTGCTCGATCAAGTCTCCACACTGACTGATTGTGTTTTATTTTGTAGTTTGTTAGTTTTATTTCAGAAGCATTTTACTTGTATAGACCAGTGTAATGTTGTATTATATTCCAGAGCACCTCTGAACCAGGATGTATAAAGTATAATTGAGGCCATACTGACCTGTATAACTCTCCTGCTGAGGCCTGTCATGTCCGCCAGCTTCTGTAGTGTCTGAGCATCAGGATTGTTGTCTTGGGCAAACTGAGCCTGCATGATCTGCATGAAGACAACATATTATCACCCGATTAAAATGTCATTTTTTTCAAGCTGTTTCAAGCTGTGTCATTTTTTTTTAAAGTTTTTGGGAAAACACTAAAAACTTCTATAGGGCATAAAGAACATGATCCTTTCAGCTAAAGATTTAAGTGATTTTACCAGATATGACCACTATTATCAAGAGATGATTTAAGCCTAAAAGTCATTTTCATCAAAAAACAAAACAAAACAAAACATTTAGCCCATTATTTTAATAGAGTGACAATATTAGAGTCACATGAAATACTCTATTTAGGATGAAGAGCTGTGTAACAATTTATACACATGATTTGTAAGTCACTTCTACCTGTGAAAATAGATGTTTACTTTATAAACTAGGACATGAAAAGGAAAATAGGTTTTATCTTGAAGAAAGAGTTTTAAAAAAACAGTAAATAAATAAGTAGTTTGTAAATAGGAATATTTTTTTGGTCTCGTGCAACCCAAAAGTTTATAGAACCAAGTCACTGAAGCATTATTTTACACTATGAGAGTATATCAAACGTATACTTATACTACACTGTAAATCTGAACAAGTTAGCAGAACTCAAAAAATTTGAGGCATTCGATTGCATCAATTATTTTAAGTTGATGCAACTTTAAAAAATACACATTTCCAGAACTTAAAATGTAGATGCTTATTAAAGTATATATTACTTACATTACATATTAACTTAGTATTCTAAGGTTCTGTCAGACCTACTGGGTGCCCAAGTCAGGTGTCTTTGCCCAAAGACACTTGGACATGTGGACACTTGGACATGTGGACAGACAGAGCTGGGACATGAACCTCTGACCCTTCAGTCAATGGGCGACCCACTCTACCAACTGAACCACAGCCGCCCCCGAATAAAATAACTGTCTTGTGATTGTAATTTTTGTGGTGTGATAGATATTGGTGATTATTTGGAGTGATCTGAAATTATATTTCATCATCTACTACATTAGTTAAGTAAATTTTTTTCAATCATCCTTATTTGAAACAATATAAATAACAGTACAATATCATTCTCAGCATTTAATGACTCACTCAGTTTTACCTCATCTATATTTTTAAGTTATGTTCACTCATAACCACAATAGTTCCCCTTAATAAAAATATTAGTTTGAAGTACTTAAAAAGAAGAACATGTTACAACAACCGAGTATTCACAACTGAATATATGTAATTTTTCTGAACATTTGTGCTTACAGTGTATATATATATATATATATATATATATATATATATATATATATGTATATATATATATATATATATCATATGAATTGTCTGACCTGTAGTTGTTCTGCTGTAAAGGACGTCCGTGGGGCTGGCTGTCCTGCTCTGTTGGAACTGCTCCTTCTAATGTGATACCATTGCCTGAAAAACATCAGCAGACATGTTAAGATGCAAGACAGATAAGTTGTACCATAATTTAAAGCAACCAGAAATGTCTCAGGAGGTAGATTTGAACCAGTGCAGAAACTGTAATATTGAGGGATCTTTTTTTTTTCTCTCTCTCTCTCTCTTTCTCTCTCTCTCTCTCTCTCTCTCTCTCTCCCTCTTTTTGCTTCAGCTGGAACCCTAACTTCACAAACACAATCCAGTCCCATGTCCTTAACTTTTAAATGTTAAGAACATGGTTTATACTTGAAGTGATATAAAACATATTTCTCTGTACACGTTAGGATACATCCTGTTTTGGGAGGTCGCTTTTAAGAAAGAATCTACTACTACTGAGAACAATTTGTAGCAAATTTGCCAGAACCACTACTCTACTACTCACCGCTCTCAGCTGCTCGTTTGAGGTTGTCCACCATGGTGTCGTAGTGGATCCTACACAGGACCTTCTCCTCCACCAATCCAAACTCCTCTCCTGTAGACAGCTGCCTCTTACAAGAGTAACACGCAAAACATGCCAAGTGGTATGCATTTCCCCTTGCACGGCGAACCCAATCACTGGCGTATATTTGCCGACCACAGCGGGCACATTTAGTACCAAACCTACTGTGAGGGAGAGAAGAAGTGAACAGAGGTAGAAGAAGCAGAGGAGACAAAATAAAATAAGGAATTAGTGGTTTGTAGACGGAGCAAAAAAGCAACATTTTGGAGGAGAGAAAAAAAAAAAAACTACAGCAGAAGATGATCTTTTAATCTTGTCTCAAGGCTCTTACGAGATGCACGAAAAAGGAAAAAAAAAAGAATAAAAATAAATAAATGAGCGCCGACATCAATTTGAGTCGTTCTTCTGTGAGAATATTTTGAAGAAGTTTGAAGTTGAAAATAAGGTTGTTGTTTTTTTTTTTTTAACTGGAAGTCTTGGCAAAACTCAAAGGGTTTAAGGAAGAAACCTTGGAGGAGGATATGGCCTTCAGAAAAGACTCCTGACTGCGGCTGCAAACTGAGCCTTGAATGCAAACAAACCAACACCTGCAATTTCCTGGCTGATGCATGAAGGCCCTGACATATACACACACACACACACACACACACACACACACACACATATATATGAGCACACACACCAAAAAAACGAACAAACCAACACACATGTAAACCATGGTGGGAGATGAAGAAAGACTTGGATGACATCACTCTAGATCGCCCTGCTGTAACTGATAGCAACAGTGAGGTCAGGCAGCATATAAACTTAAACCACCTGACTTACTGTTCTGGATGAGTGGATGGTGTGTGTGTCTGTCTGTGTGTGTGTGTGTGTGTGTGGGGGGGGGGGGTGCACAGAAGATGACAGATAAATGTACAGAGAGTTAAAGCAAGATCATGTACAATAGCTGCCAAAGGAAAAGCCAAGTGCACTTTGAGTTTCTTCCTTTGTATTTTGAACTGGACCAGAGATTGTTTGATTTTTCTCATGGACTCAAAACAAGATATAATTTGGTGAATAAACATGCTTCTGTAATGTGAACATCCTGAATTAATGCAATATTTCATACTTAACATATGTGGCTTGTGGTTTCATTAAAATGACTTGGTGTTATATATGTCCCTGCAGAATTATTATACCCAAACATACACTAAACTGTGCTAAAAAAAAAACAAAAAACAATACAATGCACTAAAAATACAATAAAATGTACTAAAAAAAACAAAATACACATAATACAATTAACTGCACACAAAAAACAATTAGATGCACTAAAAAATAAACCAACTTGCACTAAAAAAATACACTAAAACTGCACTAAAAAACAATAAATTGTACAAAAAATAAACCCAAATACACATAAAAATATAATTAACTACACAGAAAAAACAAAGAACAAACAAAAAACTATTACATGCACTAAAAATGAATCAACCTGCACTAAAAAATACACTAAAACCACACAAAAAAAAAACAAAATACACATAACAATACACTAAAACTGCACAAAAAAATTAGAAATAAAATGCAGTAAAACTCAAAATGCAAATACAAATACACTGCACTAAAAACAATAAAATGCACTAAAAATACAATAAAGTGCACAACAAATAAATACACTAACCTGCACTAAAAATGTTTTCATATATATTCCTATTTCTAACCTTTCTTCCATTGAAGCATCTTTATTCACCCATTTGATGAAAACCTTTAAAACTAGGTCATAAATATATAGTTACACTTTTTTAATAGACTCCATAATTTCCTAATACTGCTTTTTTTTAGCATAATGCTCAAAACAGGAGCAAATTATACACATGTTAGAGTTTTTCTCTCTTTTTTTCCTACAGGTTAAGGTCTGGTAGCAAGTGTGTGTATGTGGGACTGAGTCATGATAATTACAGCATTCACATCCATGGAAATAAATGTTATATGACGTTCCTTTAACTGTTTAAACAATAGAACTGTATGGCACAGAGGAATAAAATAAGGCTGATAAAACTGTTAACTTGCAGGTAGAATAGAAGTATTAGGATGTTGTAAGAGCGTTGGTTTTCTACAGATTCTTTTGGCAATAAAATGTAGAATATCATGAGACCTATTTGATCACCTGATACTTTAGTATCTACATAAATCAGTGTAGTATTAAGTCAATTTTCTCATTTACATCAGAGTCAAAAGAGCTTAAGCACCTCATTTGAAAAGCACATTGTGGGTTTAATGGGCATAAAATGCTTAATGTTTTGAGGTGGTTATGGTTAGGTTAAGGGCCATTGTTGGGGTCAGCAGCTGCCAATTTCAGTGACACAAGCTGGATTTGTGAGTAGCCTGAGATGAAGTGTTGCCTGAGGGGTAAAACTGGGGTCAAAATGCGCCCATGGCTTTAGTTGACATTGAACAAGTTTCTATTATTGATGTGATCATTCATAAAATAAAAAGATAAGTGACCACTGAGCTGTTTTTTTTTCTCTCTGTAAAAATAACAAGCTTTAAAATATTTGGCTCATATAAAGGATGATTTATTACCGTTTCATTTTCTTTCCTTTTTTTTTTTTGGAAACATCAAAACAATATGTTAACTAGAAACCATTTATGCACAGACCATTGCTTTCTTTAACCCTTTAACTCCTGAGACTTAAGCAATTCCATAGTAAAATATAAAATAAGATAAAATAAGCAGTAAAGTGAACAAAAACTGCCAAAGTGATCAGTAAAATGAACAAAAATTTATATTAAACTAAGAAAATATGTAACATGAACAAAGTACGACACTAACAGAACACAATTGAAGAAAAATGATAAAATAAATAAAGAAAACATAGAAAAAATAAACAAAAATAAGCAACAACATCAACAGAAACTAATAAATATCCACAAAATAACACTAGAAAAAAAAATTAAGTTAAAAAAAGGAATAAATGACTCATGTTGTAATTTGGTTCCAGTAGTTATAGTGTGGGCTTTTTTCTTTTTTCTAAATCAGTTGTTTTCGACACCTGTACATCAGTTCCATCAGCAAAATTATCAGTAAAATAACAGTAAAAAAAAAAACTGGAATTATTCTGAATTTTTAAACTAAACCATCCATTCAGAACGTGTCACTGCTGACGCATCAGGGGTTAAAGGTTTAAAAAAAGAAAAGAGAGAGAGAGAGATAAAACACACTATAGTGAGCTGCATCATGACAGATTAAAATAGTCTTTCTTTTGCTTCTATTTATTTTGGACTAACCCACATATTGTACATGATAATGCTGCAGAAAATGTATCATTCTACACTCAGTAATATCACATAAACATACAATACACTTATTAACCATTAGTTTTTTAGAATAAGACTATATAATTTTGTGACAATTTATAAATAACACTAATAATATAGTATTTCTCTACAACCTTACAGTGAAAATCAGAGCAGAACATACACACGGTTACACATGACCCAAAAATGCAAAGAGTAAAAGAGACAGCCACTGGTGAGGGATGAGGAATAGATGTCAGAGGCTGAGAGGCAGAGACATGTAGTGCTTTGGGAAATAACGGAGTAAAAGAACATCAGTGGCACAGAAAGAGAGTGAGCAGGAGGGCGGGGGTGCAGGAGAGCACGAGGGTTGCCAAGTGAGTGGGTTTGGCATGGTATCAGTGCACTCAAATCCACTCTATCTGGGATGAAAGCATACTATAGTCCTGACATCTTGAAAGCTTGTACCCCTCCTTACGGATACGAGCTTTTTGCCAGAAGTTCAAATTTTATGTATGTCGCACGGTGGATGATATTTATAGATCATTAGTCGCCTCCTGTTTTAAGGTCTATCTCATTTTGCATGTCGGTCTGTTATTTATCACTATACTATATTAACATAGCAATGTCATAATGTAAACAGTGTCCTGGTCTTTTTTTTTTTTTTTTTTTTGTAGCTCTTCATAACAAACAAATTTAGTTCAACATTAGAGCAGTGAGACCCTGAGAAAAAGCCTCTGCGGTGACCTTGAAATAAAATTGGCTGGCATGGCACTTACTGGGGGTTTAAGTTGTCGCAGATATGTGCAAGTTAACCAAAAAGCTTCTTATAACCCAATAAAGCCATTCCGGAGACAAATGGACTCCGTGGCTTACTGTATGTATGTATCATTTCAGATTGTTATGGAGAATTCTTGGCTGTTTCTACAGTAAAGAGGAAAACATTGTGGAACATTGTGGCTAATCTAGCATGACAGCTTGTCAGTTTCATGCTCCGAGACAGAACCCAGAAAAGCAGCAAATCATCTCTCGTTTTTTAACCCTCTCCTCCATCTCCATCTCCATCTCCTCTGACCCCCACTCCCACTCCCACTCCCACTCTCACCCCCCACACACCCCTTCCCCTTCGTCTTTTTTTTTTTTTTTTTTCTTCCATATCTCGTTTTGTCTTTGTCCCAAAAACCTGGTGTTTATTTTGGAGCGATGTCAATCCTCACAGCCCCTATATCACTCACAAGAGGAAAATCCTACACCGCAAAACTCCCTTCTACCCTGGACGTCTACTATTTGCTCCACTTCTTTCATCTAATCTTTAACTTTTTTTTTTTTTTTTTGCAGTAATTCACCTGCTGCTGAAAGAGAGGCTTGAGGAGGTACATGTCTTTTGGATTATTTCTGATGTGCTATGAGAATACTTTAATCTCTATTAGATTTGTCCTAGGAGAGCTCCTGCTTGACTGTGTGGTTTTAAGGAACAAGACTTTATGTTAGGCCTAAAATAGGGGGGAAAAAAACAGGGAAGTGATCCAGATACTTTAAAGACAACTTCTTTTAACAGTTTTATTATATTGTCAGCTTTCAATGTGATTATCCTCCTCGAAAAGGAACCTTGAAATTTCAAATCCCTGCTCCCAGAGTGAATAAAAACACATTACAGTGACTGTGATTTCAGGAAATTGGTAACACTTTATTTGGATAGTCCACCCACAGACAGTTTAGAGACTATTTGTGACATTTCAGCAGCTTATTACTTGAGATTCAACAATTCATCTGTTTTTGCTTTGTCTGTAGATGAATCACTAAACATGAAATATGAATGAATCATCACATATAATCTGTTGAACATTTGTGCATGAATTATGAGGAAAAATCATAAAATGTTTAAGAATGTTTTATTACCCAGAATTATGCTGAAATTGAAATTCATTGTATTTTTTTTTTTTCAACAAAACAGCTGCTGAAATGTTCCAAATACTCAATGAACCCTCTGTTAACCTCGGTTGGTTGTCTAAATAAAGTGTTAGCAGGAAATGTTCTGTATCGAAGCTAGTTTTTTTGTTCCTACAATGAATAATACATTTCAGTGCTTTGACAAAGCGGCCTTCAGATAAATGTTTAGATTTGTGCGTTATTATAATTTTTATTCATTCACTTCTTAATCAGTTCTTTCCTGCTACTATCTTTGTTGCCATGGCGACCTAATCAGCCAAGCAGAGGTGGGTTGATGAATAATTATTACACTACACTCACACACACACACACACACACACACACATGCAAAAACAGCCATGCACACAGGCACTCATCGCTCTTACAAAGTTCCCTACATGGACTCTGGTTACAGTGTCAGTATCCCAGGGTGCCCCTGATTAGTGCAGCCCTGCAACTTCCTGTGTGGCCCACAGCTCACGGTTGAGGATGATGTTTCTGCAGAGCGAGGGGAGCAGCGTGGCGAGGGGGGTCAGGGGAGGAGGCTGATAAAGAAATGGTTTGCGTGTGTGTATATGTATGTGTACATATGAAGGAACCTCAGAGGCCTGACATGGGTTCCAGAGGCACAGCTCAAGCTCTGTCCCCTACCTCGATTTACACACACACACACACACACACACACACATGGAGGGAAACCCACTCTGATTTCCTGCTATTACGCCCCATTAAAGCAGCTGTCAGTCCAAAGCCAGATGAGAGGCTGACACAGATGAGAAAATATCTCCAGAGGTTTGAATCCAGCCCAGAGGATCTGGACTCACAGTGTTGTTTAGCCTAGTATAAATCTGGCCTAAATCCAGATTACAGATTATATTTACAGAGGTAACCATTGTACAGCCCCCAGAGCTGCAGCAAAGCCTCACTGTTACTACAACATATTTAAAATGTTTTCTCCTTTTCCAAAGTGACTCCCAGTTAAACCAGTCTAAACCTACAGGTATTATTATAATGGAAGTACATGCAAAGACTACAGTGTTTAGCTTGCATTACATCTATGCTATGACAAGTAAATCGCAGTGTATCATTTTAATGTTTTGGACTAAAAATCATACATCGTTATGCCAATTCTGTCAACTTTTTGCGTTAAATATGGTTTGGAATTTGGTTTAAATATATGGAACTGCAGTTTATTTAGTCAGAAAATCCAAAGCAAATACAAGAAAAGCATCTTAAAGGCGTATGGCTGCAAAATGATAGTGTGGAGGAATGTAAGTGTAAGTGCATCTACTCTTATCCTGCACCTAAATTAGAGTTGTACGCTTTCCCTGAGGATTTATATTTTTTTGTTAACTTCATACCTCTATTTCACAGCATTTGTGGAGGCAAATATTTTACTCTGTGCTACACAAGTAGTGAAATTATTTCCAGTAACAATAATATGTCTACCATTATTGATAGCCAACCAACAGCATCTAATATACAGTAGATATGTGTATGATGTATGTATGTGTGTGTGTGTGTGTGTGTGTGTGTGTGTGTGTGTGTGTGCGTGTGTGTGTGTGTGTGTGCGTGTGCGTGCATGCGTGTGTAAATGCTATAATATCCAATGATGCAATAATTAACACAAGCTGCACCAATAGCAAGGAAAAACCCTGTACAATATTTTTAGGACAAAGGCCATTCTACACTTTTACAATGTGTCATGCAAGTACTACTCCTATAAATGCATTTCTTCATTTTAAAGACATATATACATACATATTTGTTTTTAAATAGTCTACAGGAAGTTTCCTTTTTAATCTTTATACATGGAGAAACACTTAGTTTCTTGTTTTCTAGCCACTGTACGGATTTCATTCAGTATACAGTGTGTAATGATGATAGAGATTCTAATTCAGATTACATAATATATATGTTTATGAAATTTATATCACTTTATTTGAGAGAGATAAGTATTTTTACACTATGATATTGCTTTTATTTGACTTAAATAAGAGATCTGAGTAGTTCCTCCACCTAAAAGATTCAAGACAGTGACATTAGCTCAATATTTTAAAATTAAAAACGGCACAGAAGTGTCTATTTCTGTGGTGTTACGCTTCACTATGAGCCAATAACCACCATGCAAACATGAACAGAAAATACATCTCGTACTAACAGTGTGACATAAAGCCGCTAAATGAAAAACTGTGATGTGTCCTTAGTGGTAATCCACTGAAAAATCACTGTGAAACTTAGAATTTCTATCCTGTAAGATAATGTAAACAAAGTGAATGGTTTTACTTTCCAGTGTGCATACTTGCACTGCAGGGTTTTATAAATGATTCCTGTATGAGATGTGAATCTATGACAGCGATACATCGAACTTTTAAAGCTTTAAATCCACTTTGTGCACTTAATGACGGCTCACGGTCCAGAGAGCAGTGTTGAGGGTGAGAGAGCTGAACAGTGAAGGAGCATTCAGACAGGAAAGGGTCAGGTAAAATATTATCATTTTGTGAGGGAGAAAAAAAAAATTGAGCAGAATGATTGGCAGCTGTTGGACGCATATAAATAAACACAGATCTCAATGTATGTTTGTGTGTGTGCGGTTGTGTCAATGTGCAAATGTGAGTGTGTAAAAGGAGGTAATTATACATGTGTGTACAGTACATACTAGCTCTAATGTGACTGTAAAGTTTTCACATTTATGTCCCCATATTTGTGCATGTGTGTCCATGTTTGTTGCAGTGTTTAGTTTGAATAGGAGTCACTTTCAGATCAGAAACATGCTGACCAGGTACTCGGGGAAGTCTAATTGCTGGTCTGGAGGCCTGGGGGTCTGGTGTGGAAGACGACTAATTGCTGGTGATTATAAACCTCAGAGCGGTGGCATGGTGTCATGTTTCAATCAGAAAAACACACTGAAGCTTACACACAGGCCTAAGCACTCACATATGTACAGACACACATAGAAATGCACAAACATGTGTGTCCTCATAAAATATACACCAGCTTCAGAAATTTACCACGCATTGGTGTGAACCCCGTTTAACCTCATATACCACACACACACACTCACACACTTTCATACTTTTCAAGCAACTCTAAGATTCACGGTGGCTCACAAATTGAATTTACATGTGGTTTAGCAAAACTAAGCCACCCTTTAATCAGAGACGATTTCTGCTGGTGCAAGTGGTAAATTCAACCCTGGATTACAGTAAATCAGCAAAGTGTACCCCTCTGTTTTATTCGGCCAACAGACAGTTTGAATGGATGGCAGGTTTAATTTCACAGGTTGGAAATAGACAACACTCTCTTCCTCATTTAACATTTCCAAATGACTGCTTCACTCTAAATGATGAAGTTATGCACAGTTAGAGTATTATGTATTTTTCCATTGATTAACAATATTGCTTGGTATATATTCATACAAGTGTTAAAGAGATGTATTTAGTGTTTATTATCCTGCTGCAAGTGCAAAGTAGTGCAGTTAATGTGGAGTATTTTCTTGCATTTCTCCTTGCCCCTGTGTGATTGTGTCTATTTTTATTGTTTATCTTCAGTATTTAATCTGTAGTGTGAAATTAAGAAAATTTACAAGCTAAGAAAATTTTGCTCAGCTTTGTTCTATTAATTGTTTTTCTATAAAATTTTACTTAGATTTTACTCAACTCTATTTTGCCTACCACATGCTAGTAGATTATTTTCATATACAAACATGCCCCAAAATACATGACCGTATAACTTTTTGATTTGTAAAATATAACCCTATAGTAAAATAGTTTCAATCAGGTCTATTATAAATGGGTTATATGGAATAACATTAAATTATTCAATTTTTTAAAATACATTTCATATAGACTACTTTGTGTATCTACACTGCTGCCCATAAAGTTGGGATGTTTTTGTTTGGACACAATCCTTTTTTTTAATTCCTATTTATTCATATCGGTTATCACCATTGACCAAGTGGAATGATTACATACTGAGTTACACTTTATCAACAATAAATCAAACTTTCACAATCATTTAATGACAAAAGTTACACATATTTTTATTCTAACTTTATGGGCAATATTGTACATGTCCAAGCTAAATATGTGCCAATGTTTTCGCTTTTAGCCAACATATTAACATTTATAAACCATTTAGATTTGTCTACAGCTGTTGAGATCGTCAGGGTGTGTGTAACTTGGCATCGTGTCATTTATCCAGTAACAACTGGACACGTTTATCTTTTGAATGCTCCAGTTTTTCGCCTGAGGACCAAACAGACTCAGTTATTCCAAACGGTATTTCCGGTGATTTCCGCTTGTCGCTCTCGAGGTGATAACGCAACCAGCACGCGCCTCGCGGCACGTGGTGCATTCACTGTTTGTTGATAAGGTGAAGCCACGGCGAATGCCTTGTTTGTTTATTTATACTAACATACAACCAAAGCTATAAAAAAAATATTCATTAAAATTATCATTCAGTTTTAATGTTGTAACATTCTTATCTGACGGTAGATGTCCGTATAAACGAAGGCCCAGAGACAAACCTCGTGCTGCTCTCAGTAAATTGCTCCTCTTTTGTAGCCCACCACTGATGTTGTGTTTCAGAAAGACATAACAAAATTGTGGATCTTTCATCTATTTTGTTACAGGCTTTCAGAGTTATTGAAAGATCTAACAGAGGACGTGAAGCAGCCCGCATCCATCTAGATAAGTGTATGTGAGAGTGTGTCTGTGTGTGTCCGCGCGTGTGTGCACGTGCGTGTGTGTTGGCAGAAACTGGACGTGGTTATTTTGAAAACACGGTCATAAACTTACCCTACCTGAAATAATCCATTTTACAGAAGATCTCTTTGTTTTTGATGTAGCAGCTGTTGTGTTGACGTAGGGACGTCCGGCAGACGGAGCACTCCAGACAGCGCACGTGCCAGATCAGGTTGTTCACCTGCGAAGAGACGACGTCAACGTCAAACACGTAAACTGATGGATAACCACAGAAACCCTGCATGTGCTTCCTACTACTCATACAAATGACCTAAAACTGACACTGACATAATAATTAAACACATTTTATAACAATGAATGGCACATGATTCACCATGTAGCCATTAAATAAATAAATCAATAAATCAACCAATAAATAAATAAATAAATTAAATAAATAAATAAATACAATTGTTTACTTCCTCCATTCGTTATTCCTTGCATGTGTTTATATCGGAAATCTTTTTTTAAGGATGCCATACTGAGGGTTTCTGATTTTGCACAAGAAATTAGGTTACGAGTGGATCAAATGCAAATATTGATTTAAGTGTTTCTTTGCGGCCAAGCACACCTGTATAAATCAGAGAGAACGTGAACGCCTTAAGTCCTAAAATTAATCTTGAAATTTTCCCCAATATTCATTCTACTTAAAATAATTAATGCTTCAAAGGGGGGTATGCATCCTTCAGTTTTATGTAAAAAATAAACAACGTATTTTCAAAGTTAAATTTGATGTCGATAAATATTTATGATTAATAGAAATTGGTTGAGTATTGCTAATTGGCAGTATAGCTTATCTAATGGGCAGGAAACATTTTTCTTGCAAAAAAAGGGTTGGGCTGCTAAATCTGGCTTGAATTTAAATGTGAGAAAACTGGTAAACACTACTAATAACAGAGAATGATTTTTTTAAATAGAAGAAAAAACAGTGTTGGGACCAATACATATGTGTTTAATAATTTCATTTTTATTTTAATATTTAGGATTTCTAAACTGTTTTAAAAGCTGTAGTCTGTTCTTATCAGTCTTAAAAAACGAACCAGTGTTAAAGAAGGCGTAAAACCATTTCATAATCATTTTTTTAAATAATAAAAATGCATGCAAATAAAAAATATATTGATTAAAATAAATCTCGCATCGTTTCCTATTGTGTTTCTTTTCTTTCGATGTGCAGTAAACTGAACAGAAATACAGTGTAAAGGCACTGATGATGTTCACACTTCCTGACAAACACTGGAACTAATGGATGGAAGCACGCGAGCGCACGCGACAAGACGTGAAGATCTAAAACAGTAAAAACCAAAACATCCTTGTTGTGTCTGCGGGGAAAAAAAAACAATCTGTTCTTCTGTCAGTTGGTTTTATGATAGAGATAACATCAGCTCGTATTTTCCCAAATTGGTTATTTTTAAATTGTTTGAAAAAAATCGATAGGCTGCAGGTATAGCATACATTATCTGTTAGTTTATAATAGGTCATGTTTTCACAACATTAAAGGTAATTCTGCAGTTTTGTTTTCTAGTCTGTATTTTACGCATACTTTGTTGAGTAAATTCGACAGAAGGGGATGCTTTAAATTGCCGGGCCTTCATTCCTAAACATAGAAATCAGGCCTAAAAGGACCCGGGTCAAGATGGCAGCCCACTCTGTGTGTGACATCTATTTACTATTAATGCCGCAGAAGAAAAAATAGTAAATAAATAAATGATCAGGATTAGTATTTCCAAAAACGTGTCTGAGCAGAGGTTCGTTTTTTATTTTTTATTTTTTATTTTTTATAGAAAATAAGGCTCTCACCTTTAGTAAGTATCTGTCCAGGATCTCCAGACCGCAGCTGGTGCACATGTTCTTCCCGTTAGAAGGCACCGAGCTGGCGGTGGACGTGGGTGAGCACACGGAGGGAGTGGACGGAGTACTGGGGGACGAGCGCGTGTCCTCCCGCTCCATGTTGGACCGCTGGGATTCTCCGTCCGAGTGAGACTGCAATAAGGCATCAGTAGGTTCCATGAACTAGGACACAGCTCAGACTCATTCCCCACAGAACCAGAGCGCACATGTCGCCATTCACCAGGCGAGTGTGCGTAATTAAAAAGAGAGGGGGAAAAAATCCGTCTAATCATTTGTAACAGGCAATGGGTGCGCACGGGTCAAACTCCCACTTATTGTAGGGAATTAACGCACGTGTCGAACCTGACATTTTGCACAGTATAAATAGGTGTAAAGGTCTCACCATTGGCGTGTGTTTAGAGTCCACACTGCAGCGCGAGGCTCCTGGTGTACCCTGATGCTCGGTAGAGATCACCTACAAAACAAGGTTGAGTAAACGGCAGGTCTTCATCACATTCCCCGTGTCATGTTCAGCTCAGAAATGCTCGGCAGACATTTACAGACATTTGTAGACAGCTCCTGCTGCTTTTATAAAGTGTTCCTGACAATAAACCCCGGTTTAAATTGTTAACAGGGCCCCCGCAACAAAAGGCACATTTTAATGAAGCTATTTCAATTTGGATTGATTTTTCCCTGCCCTTAACCCGTGCCTCTCAGAATAATAGTATTTTCTGCGCAATCCAGGACAGGAGACTGGAGGGTGGGGGTGGGGGTGGGGGTGGGTTACCTGCAATTACAAATAGCTTGAAACGCAGTGGATAAGAGGGACCCGGAGTGTCAATTTCATCTGTCAATCAGAAAAAAGGCAACGGGTCACCCAAAGAATTGCAAATTTGATTTTTAATGGCTGTAATTAAAATTCTTATGTTCTTCTTCTTCTTCTCGGGCAAATTGGCAGCGCCCGAGAGGCTCGCGCGGACCGCAAATCACGCTATTCATAATAAAGAGGCGCGTGCCTCTTCACAGCGGCTGGCGCGTGCAGCTGATCTCAGTACACAAGCAGTGATTCTCATGACATCACGGAGAAACCAAACAAAACACAATCACAAGCTGCCAAAGGAAGGAAAATGCACATTTACAAACAGCAGATTGTCTAGATCATTTCAACAACAACAACAACAACAACAACAAAATAAACATACAAACGTATTTTTGCTAAAAACCTATTTATTGTGCACCCTAACACGCAAAAAGTCATCGTGCGTAAACAAGTAAACAGTGAAGGCCCTGGTTAATTCAAATGTGGATGTTTCCCACTTTTACGCACAGAGTTCACGGCAAGTCGACTGTTTCCAAAGTGTAGTTAGTACCTGTTTTGTGGGAATTCCTTCGGACAGAATCTTATTTCCCTCTGAAAGAGGGGACAAAACTTCATTTTTCCAGTACATGAACCCCTGGAGTCGCTCAGCGTTGACTACAGTGTCTCCAAACTCGGTGCCTGGAATCAGGGAAAGAATCAGCGATGGGCGTCAAAGCTTGTACCATCCGTACCATGCATAGAATCGAGAATCGGTGGCCCACAGTTTTGTTGTAGAAGAGTGTTTTTTCTCCTTTTGTCTTTTCAAGAAGCTGCTGTGTGCGACGATCTGCCTCTCACTGAACTACTCTAAAGTTATGAGGCTATGTAGAGGAGAGGAGCTGCTGGCTGCTCTAAGACAGCCTTCTCTTCCCCGTTCCCCCTCTCTCCACTTTTGGGAAGGAGTCTGACTACAGGAAGTGAATCAAATTGAGGGGTTGGCAGCTTTTACTCCAAGGCTTAAGAGGCGCAGGGGAGGCTGCAGAGACGGCGAGAGCGCAGTGAGCACAGATTCAGAGTGTCTGTGCAGAGCTGCAGTCAAAGTTTGTGTGGCTCTTTGCTTTGCCTATTAAAAGAAGGGGGAGGGTGAAGACAGAGTCTAATATGCGTGAGAAGGGTGGACACAGTTTGGAACAGTTATGACAGAAATTTACTCAAAGTCTGGTGGTTTGATATCTCAGGTATTTATAGTTGCTGCCAAAAAAAAAACAACACCCAGTGCAAATTACAGTTGCTTATGTAATTGCCGTTTATTTGCAACTACAAATACACAACTATATAAATGAGTGGACAGCAAAGTAAACAGTCCCGCATAGCTTTTATAGACGCGGGTAAAATCTTAAATATTTCAGGTCATGAATTTGCATTAAAACAGAAAAAAATATTTATCAAAATGAAGAAGAAAAGAAGCATCGTGTGTGTAAACACTGTTTATTTTACTTCTAAATGTTCAATTAAATTCAATTATTAACAATTAGGAGATGCTGCACAAAAATAATTCAATTAACAAACCAATCTTTTACATCTCTTTGAGCTTTTCGTAAGTGTTATTTTTCTGAAGAGTTCCACTCTGTATTCGTTAATTTATTTTTTTCGTGTTATTTTCGCAGAGGAAAAAAAATCCAAATAACAAAAATCCAGTGTGTTGTGCAAAGCTATAATATAAAAGTATATATTTTTAAAAAATAACGAAGTGGAATATTCATAACCATAATACAAACACAACAGAATAATTATACATTTTCTTATTTTTTACTCCCTGTTCACAGTTATTATATGAACGAAATTCTAACGAAATCAATGACAATTGAATTATTTTATCTTTTATGTTTTTGCAAATGCAAAGGAAAAGGGCGTTTATAGAAAAAGTGGGTTTATAATTATAGGACGGGTTCGAGGCCAAACCAGATCAGATCGATGTGTCAGTCTTTAATGTGTCCGTGTCTGATCTGTAAACCTGTGGTCCACAAATGATCCCGTCAAAATAAACTACAACTAACAAAAGTCCATTCATCATCATAGAGGAGAAAAGGTCAAAATGCAACCACTGGTTAACGATCAAGGCTTTAATTCAACAGATAAATAGACAGAATGAGCAGAAGCCGCTGGGACAGAGGTTCATCAACTATTGACCATTAAAATGCAATCGAAAAAAAGATGAGAAAAGGCCGAATATTGTAAAAATAAATAAATAAATTTAAAAAAAGGTTGAGTTTTATTCTCCCACATGCAGAAAACCTTAATTTGATCTCGTTAATTGGGTTGAATTATTGTTTTAACAACCTTTAGCGTTTAGTCTAATCTTCTATTCTACTCCATCCTGATAATTTAAGACTTTATCTCCACGATATATTTTCTGAATTTGATTTGAATGTCGTTTTACAAATTTACAATGCACACGAGCTACAAAAAAAAAAAAAAAATCTCAAATGAACTTGACAAGTGTTGTGTTCCACTGTCAGCATATTAAGATAAAATCAATCCCTATTATTTAGTTTTAAAAATGCAAATAAAAAAAATATGCTTAAAAACAACAAGATTTTCATGATGACAATAGTTTGGCAACACATTTAAATATATATATTTTTTCTTCGTCATAGCATTGATTTGTATAAAGTTTTTAATTAAATATAGATCTGACATTAATAAAATGTATATGATTTACCACTGTACTGACTAATCAAAACCAAAATGTATTCAGATGTTACTCGTGATACATTTCATATATATATATATATATATATATATATATATATATATATATATATATATATATATATATATATATATATATATATATATATATATATATATATATATAAATCCAGTTTGACAGCTGAAAAACACCAACATATAGAAATAATTTACAAAATGGCATAAAACACCACAGTATGGATGTGATATAATTTGTTTTAATTCAAAATAAAAACAAATTAAAGACAATGTGGAAAAAGGAAACGGCAAAACACACCACACAAGAGTCAGAAGAAGAGGACTACAGCTGTATAAAAATTGAATCCAAAAGACAAAAACTGATACAAGATAACACAAAATACTGCAAATGACAGTAAATACCACTGAGAGGCTTGTGTCCTAAGATTTCACTCATTCATTCAGAAATATTCTAAATCTTTTCTCCTCAATCTTCAGCAAAGTCTTGAATGAGAACAAACGCTGTGAGAGAAAAGGCCTTTTAAAATTCCAAAAGTATTTTTGCTTTTAAATAATATGATCTGAAAGTAGAAAAAACATGTCAAAAAGTATACAATATTAGCATTTCGGCTCCTTAAAAATAACATTTGTCTTCACGGTAGCTTTGCATCATGTGACTCACAGCTGTACGCTCCACCTGTGTTTGAATGTCTGTAATAGTGAGAAAGCAGACTGAGACACAGGCATCAGGTATGGGACATATTCTAGACAAAATAACTAATAATAAAACCTGGAACCAAAAAAAAAAAAAAAAAAGGCATTTGTCCATGATTGCTGTGATTACTCCCAAAGAGTCTGGGTGCACTTAAACAGGTTCTTCAACTCTTTTCTTTCCATATTGTATCTGGAAAATAGTCTGTTTGTGTGTGAGTGTGTGGGTTGGGGCTGTGGAACAGTGCAGGGGGAGGGGGTCTCTATTAAGAGTAGGAGGATGGGTCATCTTCTAAACTTGCGGAAGGGCCTGCTCTGGTTATTGTGGTGTGATTTAGAGTAGGGCTCCCAGCGTTTCCTCTCTGGCGGTTTGTTGTAAACGTACGCCGACGGGCCTGAGTAGTCATCATCTGGATTCTCCTCCATCATCTGGAGCTTGGCCTCAATGGCACGGATCTTAGCACTCGTACTAGAGGGGAAATAGAGGAGAGGGGATATGTTTAAGAAGAGGAAGAGGTTAAAGAACAGACAGAGAGAGAGAGAGAGAGAGAGAGAGAGAGAGAGAGAGAGAGAGAGAGAGAGAGAGAGAGGTGCTATTGAAGGGTGACATCTGAATGAACAGAGGCTGCATGAGCGCTGTTGATCACAACTACCAGAAAAAGATTACAAGCTGTGCAAGATAAACAGTGGAAAATGTGTTTTTTTAATTAATGGAAAAAAAAGCAAGACAAAACTGAAGAAAAAAAAAAGGGGGGGAAAGAAGAGTGAATGTGGAAAAAAAAAAAAAAAGAGTACGTTCAAGAGGAGCATCAGGGGAAAAGAGGAAAAAAAAAGATGTTTATATTTCTGCTTTTTGCTGTGTGGAAAGAGTCATCTGGAGATTTACGCTAAAACTGAAATGTTCATCAGGCTTTTCTCTGAAGAAGCCTGAGAGTTTAATACACTTATTGGATTATGTCTATAAGAGCTCAAAATAACAACCGGTAAAAATGCCACAATGGTTTTTTTTTTGTTTTTGTTTTTAATCGTTTCCAAATTGTTTGGGATAAACAGTTGTTTTCTTTGCTTCTGGGTGTAATATCTGCACGATTGATTAAAGAAGCGATGTTTTGCTTTTTATAAATGGAATTATGCATTTTTAAAATATTTCTCTGTGGTTTATATTAACTGTAAATGCTCGGCTTAGGTCTGAATTCTTCATTAATTCAACTCCACAGGTTCATCTTCAACTCTATTTCTGAGTAACAAGACCACAAAGGTCCTTTGGAGCGCTGGCCCTTTAAATGCAAATGTCACTCACTCACACACACACACACACACACACACACACACACAATGCAATCACTTCACACCCCACCCCCTTCAGCTGTGCTTTTTTTGTCCCATCCAGCCACTTCTGTTTGTTAATACAAGCAACAACTGAATATTTATGTAATTGGGTAAAAGTTTGGACATATCTTCAGTGTCGACAACAACCGCCGCTGCTGACAAACAATTATGTCGTAGTCAGACAAGTGTTCGTTCATCTGAAGTCTAGACGTTATATGTGCAAATGTCATAAAACAAATTAAGCAGGAATTAAAATGGGTTGTAGAAATCCACATGATTTTCACCTAAATTAATATAAAGATAGCTTTGCAGCAGCTGGAGGGTTAGAGTCCAAATACACAAATAAATGAACCACAGACTAATAAAGGTGGGTTTAGCAAAATATGACCTCTTTAAAACTTTTGTCCAGACCGAGAAAAAAGTCTGAGTTTTCCCATCATCAAGTGAATTTAACTAGTAGGAAGGTTACTTCTATTGGACAGTTACTGTACTCATTAGGTTTTAACTGGAAAGGAGTTCTTTAACCCAAAACTGATACAGTGTGCAGCTTCTAATTTCTTAAATGACCATGTTATGAGCCATAAGCTATTGTTTGAAGAAGGTCTTCCGGAATAAAACTAATGAACTTTTACTACATGTGTGTAAAGAAAACTAAAGTCTCAAATGCGCAAAACATAATAAAAATATATTTTGCATTTATAGCTTATGTCTTCTATAAAATCCATATTTTCTTAAATAGAATGGTTTAATCTAGTAGTCTATATGCGGTGTGACATCCTGTTTATTTACACTGATCTACAAGTAAAATGCTTCCAGAATAAAAACTAATGATATTTTACCACATGTGTGTTACTGACAAAGAAAACTCGAGTCTTAAATGCTGGTTTGGCTCAAGTTTCCAAGATAAGTCTTGAGTTGAAATGTGAAATACTTAGAATTAGCAAGAGAATATGTTTTAGTCCAAAGGAATATTGGTCTCAGATCTACTTCAAAACACTGTCTGCACATTATGATCCATTCACTTTACAGGTTCTTTCTAGTGGAATATTTACTAATCCATTGTATACATGTACATAAACCACCATATATGTGGAATAACACACCATTATATATATTAAAAACATGAACTAACCAACACTAAAGTCATTTGTTTTATGATTCATCTGATTAAACTATGTAAGATTTAGCACATTTAATGTCTGAAGCAGATACTTTCTTAAAACATGTAGAACCTAGAAAGAAAAGACCTAAAGAGAATCAAAGAATAAATGTGGTCAGAAAAAAAAAAAAAAAAAAAAAGAGGTGGATGAAGTGATTACCCGTCATGCCAAGTGGCTATAGTATAAGCCTGTGGAGGCAGTCTTATTAATCTGGGGTTGATTCAGTTGTTTTGTTTTTTTTAAATTCCATTTTCAGGTTTAGGTGATAAAAACACCGTTTATAGTTTATAAAGAACTGTGAATTTTAAATGACAAAATCACCTTCTTGCTGATATTTTCTGTACTAACCCAAGGCCCTGGTGTCCTTTTATAAAGCAGATGCAGTGCTGACAGTGTCTGTTTCTCAGAGACATGATTGTCATTATGTTTTCTCAAAATGGAAAAAAGCATCATGAAAACACCCAACAGTATAATGCTTTCATACACACATCTAAAAGTGTTGAAATGAAACATTTATAGTCTGCGAATGTTGAGATAACTCGTATCCATGGTTTGCAGAAACACACAATAACAACATTTCACTCTGGTGGATGGGTTACTATTTCAAGTTAGACATAAACTGAGGGATGGAAAGAAAATGGATGAAAATGTGATGATTTTTGTGTGTGACGGAACTGACCTGAGGTGGTTGGTTGTTATGGCGCCGTCGTCTGATGCACCGCTGGATGATGGTTCCAGGCTCGAAGGCATCGTCTTGTCATTTCGGAAACCTTCGAACCTCTGCAGATGAAAAGCAACCCCCCCCCCCCCCAATCCCAAATACACACACCCAAACAAAAAGAAAAAGTGATCCAGATAAATGTGATGGAAACATTGGACAGACAAACACAGGAAGAGGAGGGGGAAAAAAAAGAGAACAAGGAAACAGAGACCCATCAATATAAACCAGACAAATCAGAATCAGAGTGAACAGAGAAATACGTTCATATCCTGCTCATTTTATATTAACAAAACCCCCCCAAAAACAAAACCACAGAACATGTCTAAAATAAATTCATCTGAGAACTCTGGAGAATAGTGAAATTGGATTTTGCTCAACGCGAACAAAAACATCAACATAATCCGTGTCGATGTTATGTCGTTTTCTCGTAGCTTCTATAAAAACAACCTTTACTCAGCATGTTGATCACAAGACTTCACGGCAGATGGAAACATAAAAAAGCTTAACGATCAACTACATAGGTACTGTCATGTGTTGTCAGGGTGAGTACACCTGTATTTAGATGCACTCGAGACAAACTTTAGTGCTAAGGTTGAACTGGATGACGATGAACAGAGGAAAGAGAAGCAGACAGAATATGTCAGCCAAACATTTTGAAACTGTCAGAAGTCATAATAAATACTGACAGCAGCTCTCTGGAGACGCCACTCCAGCTTCCTCCCACAAAGATGAACCTTATTAAACTTGGGTATTGATTTTATTTGCGTCTGCTCAAACAGACAGTAACCAAGCAGAGCTGTGTGTCCAGCTCACAATCACACCCTAAGGGATGAGGTAGGGATAAAGTGGGAGCAGCTGAAGAGCAACAACCAACGTCTGCACTCATTCCTTTCAAAACCACCTTCCAAACATCTGCACCAGCCAACACTGAATTCTTCAAACCTGTGGAGAAAGAAAGAAAGAAAGAAAAAAAAAAAAAGAGACAAAAGCAAAAGAACAGTCATGCAACGAGTGCGATAAACCCCTGCGTTCTGTGCAGTAGCAGACATTTCAGAGAACATAATGCTCTTTGATAGTCCTGCAGTAAAAGCACTAGTTATATATTAAAAAAAAATTAAAAAAAATCACACATAGCATCTTACATACTGTGCAAAGAAATAAATAACATGTATGTCCAAGAATAGGTTGAAAACAATGAGCATTACACCAGCCAGAGCCCTTCCCTTCCACCTATTCCTAAAGGCATCTAACAGGAATGTATACAGTCAAACATACAGGCGCACATCACATGAACGTAACATACACGGCCAAAGCTTCAGTTATGGAAATGAACTTGAAATAAATTTAATGATTAAATGCAGTGGCACATTATGTTAGAGCTCTGTAAAAATAAGAGTAGTAGTAGTAGTAGTAGTAGTAGTAGTAGTAGCAGTAGCGTAAATACTGATATAATAATGAACTGGTAGTAATTGAGTAATACCATGTAATTACCACTGTGGACCAAAACTAAAAATGACTGAAAGTTAAGCAACATAACAATAACAAAAACACAGTAGTAATAGGGAAATACAAGAACATCATAAAATATATCCTGGTTAAATTATTGGTGTAATAACCTGACAATCATGATGTAATATATTGGATATTAGATATATTCACAAGATTATAGTCTGTTATGTGTGATACTTCCAAAATTCTGGACAGAAGAATTAAAAGTGGTAACTTTGTACAAATAATACTATTACTTTTGTTTCTGTGTAATAACCATAAATCATGGCTGTAAAATGTTGGTAATGTTAGACTAAACCAAATGTCACCAGGCATGATTGTCTTGTCTGTTCAGTGTAACCTGGAGGCCAATAAAAGGGCACAATTAGACGTAGGTAATATAGGTTTCATTATAATTCAGATTTAACCCTTTATCGGACAAGTGACTATTTTTGGTCATTTCTGCACAGATTACAAGACAGTGACAGCAATAGTTCCAGCGAGGACAGTGAGTCAACAATCTCAGGGTCTGTCAAGTCCACCTCTACGTGAACAGTGAGTGTACCCGCTTTGTTTGGTACCATGACGCAATGGTACGAATGTAAAAAATGATGATAAAAGAGATAATGTGTGTGTTGACAAGTGTCTGGATCAGCACTTATGCTTATGTTCCATAAGTGATCTTCTAAAATACATGTTGATAGGATGTTAACTGACGACCATTTGACCGATGCTTGACCGCATCAACGTTGTCTGGTCATAATTTTCTGTCGTTGGTTAAAAAAAAAAAAGCCATCCTGCATCAGTCATTCCACTACACAAACTCTTTAGATTTTTTTTTGTCATTTACATGAAAGGAATCAATGGTAACTTAACTGACCTGGATTTTCTACATAACTTTCTTTTTCACAAAAGTCTTGATATGATCTTCAATAACACACTAAGGTTGAAATACTGAATTTCGGAGTATATGAGTACTTTAAAGAGTTGAAACTGCTTTTATTGGTTTTTAAGAGTCTTCATGGTTGTGGCCCTGTTTACTTATCGGATCTGCTTTTAACATATGAGGTCCTCGGGTAGCAAGCTTTTAATTGTACCTCGAGTTACCACTAAAACACATGGGGAGGCCTCATTCAGTTTTTATGGTCCCAAACTATGGAACGGTCTACCAGAGGATCTGAGGTCCGTTGCGAGTGTTCATATTTTTAAGCATAAACTGAAAACCTACCTTTTTAACTTAGCTTTTACTCTTAACATTATTTCATTCTGCTATTTTATGTACTCAATTTCATTTCATTACTATTATTTACTCTGAACCCACTTTATCCTCACTAGGGTCACTGGGGGTCTAATCCAGCCTGTATGAGTCTCCAGTTCATCTCAGGGCTGAACATATATAGACAAACAATCACTCTCACATTCACACCTATGGACAATTTAGATTAACCAATTAACCTATCAGTGCATGTGTTTGGATGGTGGGAGGAAACTGGAGAAAACCCACGCACACACGGGGAGAACATGTAAACTCCACACAGAAAGGTCTGGTGTGGGAATAGAACCAGGGACCTTCTGTCTATGAGGCACGAGTGCTAACCACTGCACCACGGTGCTGCCCACTATTATTTATTTATCTATTTATTCTATTCTTTTTAACTCTGTAAATCTTTTAACTTGTCCTACGATTGCAGGATATTGGGGGGGGGGGGGGGGGGTCTGATGTAAAGCACTTTGTGCTACATGCACCATGTATGAAAAGTGCTATATAAATAAAGTTTGAATGATTGATTGATGAGTGTCCTATAAATAGTTAATGTATTTTTTAAAGTGATGAATGTTTAGAAAATGTTCGTTATTGTGATTTTATTCAGTTTAAAAAAGCAGAAGCATACAACAATGTTGACATGTATACAGAATAATCTAAAAACACAGACATTCACTGGTTGATATCACTTTGGAGACAGAGGAAAACAGGCCAATTAAGTATTGACTGAGGGAATACTGTCTTTTACTGAGGGGAAACTTTATTATTTTTCATGCAGTAGGTTAACACTGCACCAAAGCACTATAGGTGGAAATGCTAACAGTACAGGTCACCTGTTTGTGCTTTTAGATACTTTTTAATGGTATGACCTCTGGGGAAAATCTGGAATGATTTTATTTAACAATTTTCATTCACTACAGGAAGGTCTTTTGAATAAATAACAGTCGATTCTTTTGGCAATGATTCCTATACGTCTTAAGGTTTCTTCCCCTGGAAAAAAACAAAAAACAAAAAACAAAAAAAACACACACACACACACCCGCCTGAGTTTACAATAAAAAGCAGAACAAACCCAGTGTGTGATTAGTGTGACCTGCCAATCACTTTCCCTCATTCTCTCCCTGACGCAGCTTTTCAACACCCGCAAACAAGCAAACAGGAAACACATCCCCCAGGCTGCGTTCTCACATCATGTGTTTGGCTGGTGTACTGAAAATACTACTTGTGGGTACTAAACTGGCACTGAGGCCTAACGTTACTTCAAACATATCACATAGCGGCAGAAAAAGACATCCAAAATATATTTTTCCCTTTTTTTTTGCCCTGAAAACAACACATTTTAATTTGAACAAAAACACATTCGGCGATGCAAGAAAAGTTGGCGAACATCAGAGACGCCCTTCGTGAGCAATCCGATATTAAATCTACCATAGCGAGGAGCAAACGCTATTGTGATGTGTGTGAGATGGGCAGACAGTGTTGACTCTAGCCATCTATAAAACAAGCATTTGAGCAGAGAAGGGACACAGCTCAAGTCTTTTCTCTGCAACCGAATTAATACTGGGAGCTATTTTTGGTAGAAATAATGAGCAGAGCCCAGTCACAGAGAATCTGTGAACAGATTTATCCAGCGACGTGTTGTCTTAGAGGCAGCCAACATTGACCCTGACCCCTCTCTACTATGTGTGTTTGTGTGTGTGTAGGGTGTGATTGGTCTCTATACAGGATATCCCTTCACCCTTTGCCAGTAGGCTGTCTATTGTTAAGAGACAGGAGAGGGCTGTGGTGGGATCCCACTGCTCCCTGCATGGGCTACCGCATGCAGAAACACGAAAATAAAACCACAGAATAGAACTTCAGCTGCTCATACTCCAGTCAGAATGGCTTAAAAGTCAACATATTATTGTGGATTCTTTATCTGTCCTGTCATATCACCATGTTTAACCACCGCAAACAACACTCCAAAGTAAAATTATAAAACAATTGTAACTGAGGAAACATTTACTGTTCAATATGTTGATGGTTATAAAATAGTTCCATCTTTATATAATACTTCTGGCAGAAAAAAAATAGATGTTAATTTATTCTATCATTCAATCTATCTGTGGCTTTGCATCTTTTCACATTGCAGGATTGCTGAAGACTGCAGATCATCAAAATATTTAATCCAAAATCATCTAGGGAAGGATGGTTTATAAGGAAAGTGTTTTGATACCAACAAAGGGTGAACATTTGTGCACTAATTCACACAACCTCTCATCTGTAAATTAAATGATTAAATATTGCTCTAAGAACTGTCAAAGCTTATCAATAATAACTTATCAATAGTTCCATGTAAAGTCTGAAATGTCATTTTTCTCTACCTTTAATAAATATTTGACAGTAATCACTGTTCATTCCTATTGTGAGGTTTTCACTGGCTGGTGGAAGTGTAGGTTTTTATGACTTCTCATCTTTATGCCTGTTCAGATAATATGTTTGAAAAAGAAACCAAAAATAAGTTAACTGTAAAAAGTTACATTACATTGATGAATTAAATGAAACAGTCACAATATGTAACCTTGTCAACAGTGATAACACATCCAACGCATTGTCCAATGTGTTATCACTGTATCAATCATTTGTATTGTGTGAGTTTTTAGGAGATAAAACTGCAGCCCTGCCTCAGAATAATAAACATGTGTTTTATGTCATTGTACCATTAAGACATACAGTGTACATTTCAGTTTTGCTTCATGGAGCAGAGTTTTGACACTTACCCTCACCTGTGCGTGTGCCCATCGCACAACCAGCTTCTTAGACAAGGCTAGCTTCCCATTTAAACACTGGATCGCCCTCTCTGCCTCCTGCAAACATCCAAAGAACAGGAAGATCAAGGAACAGATTCCTTATAATTATAATTCAGCCTTGATGATTGCACTTGAGTCATTAAATCATTAGTGTTCATGACAGAGAGATGGCAGAAACAATAAGAGGTGATGATGTGGTACCCTGCCTTAGACCAGCCATAGCTGAACTGTGTACATTAGTGTGTGTGAGTGTGTGTGTGTGTAGGAAGCAATGTGAGAAAACACGAGTTTGTCTCATCAGACATGTAAGTGGCTTTGAAGCTAAATGAGTCTAATGAAGTACTTTATCTGTGTGCAAGTGTCTAAGTGTGTGAGAGTGTGTAAGATAAACAGCCACTTCCTCTGTATAATCCTTTTGGGAGGGATTCATATCCCACTGATAGACACTAGCTGTATAACTAGATGCTTATCATGATCCCAAGGCTCAATCCAAAACAAATAACTGCCTGCTGAACCTGAGCAGCACTACTTTGAAGTTTTTTTAAATGTAATTATTAAATTTGTTTTGTTTTGTTTTGTTTTTTTTAAACGGCCACTTCAGTAAGTCACACAATCAGGTGCAAACTGTGTGACTCCCAAAACATATTGGCTATGTGACTCATAACTGAAAGATGCAGCAATATTTGATGTACAGTAGATATGATGGTTTTGCTCTTTGATAAATTGATCACAGAATTGCTGGAGACATTTATCAGAAATTTGTGTCATTAGTATAAACACACAAACTGACCCCTTAAAATACCCCTTTAAAAATACCATCTGCATTGGGATGAAAATGTTTTAACATTTGGGAATTACTATGCAAAGATGAGAAATGTTGCTTTATGCGCAGAACACACAACTATAATAACAACCAAATACAATGATTTAATACAAGCTGTATTCTAATAAATATATTTACGTACATTTTGAAGCCGAGGTTCATAAAAGGCTGATGGAAATCTTAAAATAAAAATAAAAAAAAATCACAACCTCTGTATTGTAAAAACCTTTTCCCCTCTTGCTTTAGGTATTCTTTAACATTTCTTAAAAAGGTTAAAATATTGGGAGGTGGAAAATCTTTTCACTTCTGACAAAGTAGATATTTAATTCACAGGGCTGATCAGCTGTTTCCAGTTTTTCCACATCATAAAACATGGATGAATTGACAGAACAATTCCATTTTTCCCCAATGAAAAAAAACACAGAGCTTTTTTCCATCTTTTTCTGCTTTCCTTTGTTTCTTCCCAAATGTTTTTGGCATTTGGTGAACAATTGGTTTTGTGTCCTGTCCTCTTTTTATTCAAATCAAGCATAACAGTTTATACCGCCACCTTCTGACGGCACCACAGCATGGGTTTGTCTATTCAAAGCAAAAGACATTTCATTAATATTTACAGTACTTACTTTTGTGAGATTTCACAAGTTCACTTTAAATTTGCAAGACAAGTATATACAAACAGCTACAGATACTTCACAATAATGTTCCACGAGATTGACAAAACTTGCAATATATATATATATATGTATATATATATATATATATATATATATATACACACACTACACATATGTACAGCATTGGGATAATGATAAAACTCCAATATTTCCCATTCACCTAAAGAAATATTGTTTTCATGTACTATGAAAAATATTCTTTAACAGTGTTAAAATGAGCCAAATGTTTGTATGCTGCCTCAATTATTTATAATTTAAGACGAAATACTGCACTAGTAAAATCAATTACAATGCAACCCTTTCCAAGAACCTGGCGATGCTGTGACTGTAGATGTCAGGTACAGTTAAATATGTTGTCATTTTATACACATATAACAACACGGAAATGACATGGATGTATTTCATAATAACAAAAGTGCCAGAATATTACCATGTAAGAACTTTAACAAAACATTCCATTACCTGGTTTCATAAATGCTGTATATAAAAATTCAATCTATAAATCTATGTGTTCAGGCCTTGCCCAAAGTTGTGTTCTGAAAATATTCACATCTTTTCAGCATTAATAAGACATAAAGTTGTATTCAAAAAGCAACAGTTGCATTACTTTAGGTTTTTTGCCTGAAAAACTAATATTTTAGAGTGATAGCAAAAACCACTCTTATATCCCATGGTGTGTAAAACAGAAAATTACTGAAAAAAAAGAAAGAAAAGAAATTATTGCACGTCTTTGCGTAATGAAAATGGTACACTCCATCATCATGATAACAATATTTTGTTGCTATATTGTGCAGCCCTACTTTACAATTAACTATTTTCTGTGTTAGATAGTGGATCTACCACAGAACATAATTTATAAAAACAAAAAAAAGAATCATAAAATATTGTGTGTACCTCTCTGGTGCTGAAGTTGACAAAGCAGTAGCCTCGTGGCTGTCCCTCTAAAGGCCCAGACTTGTGGAACAGGAAGTCAAACTGTTTGACCTTACCAAACTTCTCCAACAACTTCACAAGGTGGTACCTGGCAGAAGAATCATAGCACAGAAGAGAAAAAAATGCAAGAACATTAAAAAAAAGAGCATTTTAAAGGGTGTTGTGGATATTTAAAATACCTTATTGAGTTTGTTTTTTTTCAATAATTATTCAAAAGGAACCCACACTGATATATTTAAGAACAAAAACCATTTACACTCAAAGCTGTGAAAGGCTGTATGTCATTTTGTGAACCTGCCAAATGAGGCTAATGAGAATGACAGCTTTCTATCCCAGACACCTTTTTAGCAGCAGGCCAGCTGGTGTTACAGGCCAGTGACAGTAAATCTCTTATTAACACAATACTGAGGATACAGTAGCAGGACAATGAGGGAATAAAACAGAGGAAACTTCAAATCCCCCCTGAGCACTGAGTCCTATACAAACAACATCCACTGCCTGAATGGAGGCGCATGGGACTGAACAGTACAGATGCACAGAACTATGTGGTCATCGAGGAGACTATAGGTCTGCGTGTAACTGATCACATGGGGCCATGAGAAAATTACTTCTACTGATGGGCCCAGGCACTGGGTTCAGGGTCGCTGTACACTGCATGTCCTTTTAGTGCTGCTCTGATGGGTGGTGTTAAGTGAATACCTTCATCTGTAGCAGAGTAACAGGTGCTTTTTACCTCTGCTAAGGAGGTATTAAATTCAGGTTTGTTTGTCTGTCAGCAGGATTAGGCAAAAAGCTCTGAACAGATTTTGATGAAACTTTCGGGAATGATAGATAATGGGTCACGGAAGAACTTATTTGATTTTGAGCAATGGAGGTCAAAGGTCAAGGTCACACTAAAGGTCAACATCTAAAACACATCAGTGGTAATATCTCAGGATTCAGACAAGATAGAATGTCACGTTTTTTTTCCCCCACTCACATCGTCTCACCTTCAAACGGGATGTGATCGAACTATAGGTGTTGACCCATCTGATGTCTGAAGGTGAGATGATGTGAATGCAAAAAAAAAAACCCCAACCAAACAAACAAAAAAAATGTGAGATTCTATCTTGTCTGAATTCCTGAAAGTTTCATCAAAATCCGTTCAAGACTTTTTGCATAACCCTGTTGACAGAAACACAGACCCGAATTTAATATCTCCTTGGCCGAGGTAATAATAATAATAATAATAAATATTAGGTATTATTTGTAAAGCATTTACATTTGAAATCAGACCTCAAAGTGCGCGGTAAAAACATAAAATCAACGCTTAAAATCAAACACTAAAAGCTTCTCTACAAAAGAAGGTTTTAAGTAAGCCTGGGCGATATATTGATTTTATCGATTGATTCGACTTTTTTGTCGCAGCCGATTTAAAAAAAAAGAAAAACTATACGATATTTTTTCTCCTCTGCTTCCTATTGCTTGGGAACTTCCAGATCACGCCCCTGTCCTCCTTCTCTAACACTCTTCCAGAAGGCTATCACTCACAACGCTTGTTCCAGAGGATTCACGCTCTCTGTACAGCAACAGTTTGAGCATTGCCATTTCGATCTCTGGTCTGGTTTGGGCACGGCATCAGATACTGACTCGGGTTCGTACCCCAGCTCCAGTCTACACATAGTTCATACACCTATTGCACTAATCCTTGTAATTCATGTGAATGACTGGATAGTTTTCCAGTTAACTTTATATTCTAATATTGCTAATTTGACTAATCAAGCTTTAGCTTCACTTCCTGTACTTGAGAAAAAAAAAAAAAACTGAATTTTTCGTGAAAAAAAATCGGAGATTTAAAGGTGGGGTGGGAGATCTTTTTTTGGAAAATTTTTACCATATTGCTTGAAAATCTCTTCACAATCCCTTATCACACACTGAAATAGAATGTTGGCAAAAAAAATTAAACGTTTTAGTCCAGTCTAGGGGGTAGAACCAGTGGAAAACTCTGGCCAATCATTGTACTAATACGTCCGTCAAATATCAGTCCACCCCCACCCCTCTCTCCCCCTTCTGCCCCTGCCCAACTGGCAGCAAAACCAAAGTAAAAACTGTTTGAAAAAGTTACAGCCATGAGGAAGCTGACTGAGGAATGGAACAGGACAAGGGTGGTAATCCTTACGACTTTCCAGCACTGGCGCAAACTGACAAAGGAGGAAAAGGGGCTCAAAACTGATGCTAAGGTGACCATGTTCCTACTGGCTAGGTAAGATGATACTGTTATGATTATATAATACTTGGACATAATAATGAGTTATGGGTATGGTATTCACTCCGTCAGTGAGGAAATGTCAGATATTGACCAAACATAATGTTCCAGCAGGTTTTGTTAAGTTACCAACACTGTGTGTAAACTGCTGCTGTAACACCATTAACTATTGTCCTTGTCCATTAGTTTTTATTTCATGCTTCTAAACCTTTTGTTAACTAAGATTCATGTGACACAAGCTGATAAATATTCATTATTGGTTTGTTTTTTAGGATGATAATTGACGGTGACTTCTCATGAATGCCCTTGAACCTCCGTGATCGCTTCGGACAGCATGTGCGCTGATGTATTTTTGAAGGCGTGGTTTCGAAGGGTGGGCTGACATATAAGAGGCATGGGTGTGGATACTTTCAAAATATAGCTGCAGGAAACATTTTCCAAGATCTCCTACCCTACCTTTAATTTTTAGGGCATATCGCCCAGGCCTAGTTTTAAGTACTTTCTGAAAAGCATCCCCCATCTGTGGAGCTCTGAGAGGACATTCCACAGACGGGGAGCAGCAGCAGCTTCAAAGGCCATTTGTCACACATTATTATTATTATTATTATTATTATTATTATTAGTGGTAGTAATATTAGTTACCAATAGGATATTTTGTATATGAGATATTTTTGTAGCATTTTGATAAACCAATGGAATAGATTTATATATGTTTTTGGCATTTGTATTATTGTTTGGTTCAATAGGGGTGGGAGATAAGGATTTTTTTATTTTTTTTTACTTCTTCCCGCTCCCTTTCGAATATGGTACTTGCCTTCTTATTTTTTATTTAGGCTATATTGTCCTTGTCTTGTTATTTTATCAATTATTGGCTTTTGAAAGATCAAACGTTTTTGTGCTTGACATATTCGAAATAAAATGACTAAAACTAAAAACTAAAACTAAACTATTCTACAGAAGTAATAACAATACTTCTGTAGAATGAAACAAAACATACCAACAACAATTAGTAAACTGAAAATAATTAAGACAAAAAAAAACTATATATCCAAATACCTTCCTGTGTTTTGTTTGGTGTGTTTATGTTGTGTGACTCTCCAGGCCTCAGTGTGACCTCAGGTGTTGTTTAAAACTCAATAAAGAGGAATTCATCCTGGAGCCATTAACCACTTTAAGTGCTCGTTATTTTTAATCCTGAATTGGTTTGTGTGTATTTGTGTGTCATTACAATCTGAGTGACGTGATTGCTGTTGTGTGTAAGTGAGCCTCAATGTAGGCTGTGCAGTGTGACCTGTGTGTTTAAGCTACAGGTTGTTCCAATGTCTTCCACTGTTCTACGGCTCCCTGGAGGTTTCAGGCCGAGCAGAAGTTCTGCTTTTCCCAGACAACACCCTGCAAAGCTTCCATGTGAGAGTTTAGCACACCTGCCTTTTCTGCATAAAAACCTCTCGACAATGACTTCACATTAGACCTTTTTAACACATATCTGAACTCGAGCAGTTTTTCCCACTTCATGCAGATGAATTTTTTTAAGCACTCTTGAGGAACTGTTTCTTCAATACTATTAACACAGTTACAATATGTGGCCAAGTGCAACACCCATACAAATATTTGACAAATGTAACACAACGTATAGTTTTTACATGGCACGTTGTAGTGCGTTGGACTATAAATCATGCACCCCAGAGGTTAGGCAACACATTTAATTGAAAAAACACAATTAAAACATACACACACTATATATATATATATATATATATATATATATATATATATATATATTAGATTTTTCTTAATGAGCCAACTAAATGCAAACCTTGACAATTCTGCTACAACTGTAACTCATATCATGATGGCGATGTATTGCTAATTAATACCAAATAGAATTGTTTTGTTGCATTGCATTTAACTACATTTATCACTGCGAGGTACCCAAATAAAAATACATAGCATCCTGTATATGCAAGTGAGACTAAATGGCTACCACTCTAGGAACATTTTTGGATGCTGCGAGCTAAGCCACAATGGACTGCTCCTCCTGGGGGCCGTAAAAAATACCGGAGGAAGAGGAGGAGAGGAGGGAGGAAAAGGGAGACTAAAGTTCAGAAAAGGGATGTTGACGGTAAGGTGAAAGGTGGAGGAAGAGGAGGGTAAGCCAAAAGAAGAGACGAGGTGAGAAGCCAGAGGAGGTTGAGAGTCAGGTAGGAGAGATACAAGAGCTGTGAAGCACAGACGAGGAAGGAAGGAAAAGGGGGGGGTGCGAGTTCAGTCCAGAAAAAGATAAGACAAAAGGTTCGGTCCAGAAAAGGTGTAGGTCAGAGGGGAAAAAATTTGGAAAGGAGGAGGAAAGTTTTGACTTTCTGGCTATCCATCTTCAGGGAGAGACCTTAAAAGTTTTTACAGAACAACGTGTGTGTCAAAAGAGATGAGTTATGATTTGCTTTTATTAGTAAAATTGCATCAAGTTTCAGGTGCCCACCTTAAAATGTGACAGGAGGTCCAGAGAAAGAAAGTGGAAAAGGGTGATAGATGACCACTGAGGAGAATGTTACTTTGTGAAGTGCCAAAAATGGAGAAACATGAATATGTGGTGAAAGCAGCGGTTACACCTGCTGTGCAAAGCAAGCGCTGAAAGAAAGGATTTAAAGAGTACGTGAATAGAAACTGCATGAGTTCCAAGAAGATCATTTTAATCAGGAGGTGTAAGAGACATACAAGTGATTACTGGTAATTTAACTTGTAATTTCCCACTAACTTTTGATCTATTGCATTTCAACCATTCCTGTTGTAGTGACGAGAATTCAGTCAAACATTGTGCACATGAAGAAAAATATCCTTAATACTGAATATGTAGCACAAAGCTTAACTACATTTTGAAGTCATAATTGATGGATGAGCAAGATGATCTACATGTATTTATTATTATTAATTTAAACCATTAAAATTATCATTAAATGTTGAAGTATAGCTAGTATTTGAAACTGAAGTAACTTGTTGATTAATAACGTTGGAAAAAAAAGGTGGCAGATATTTCCTCCTGATGAGCTGTTCCAAACTTGTAAAACAAAGAAAACAGTGACAGCTTAGAATATCGATACCTACATTAAAATTCAACCAAAGAAAATATTTGCGATAAACCTTATACGACTTAATTTGATATGCGATTCAACTCTTTCAAAAGCACATCAACAGAAACTGAGTAAATGAGTTGGCATGATAGTGTCAGACATTGAGAGAACATTTTCTTTAGTTTATCACATTTTATTGATCTAATACTTGAGCTGGACCAAATATTTTGAAAAGTAAATAATAAACTGCTTGAAAATTTTAGCCACATTGTTATTTTTAGTAACTTTATGACTGAAGCTAAAGATAAGGTTCACGTTGATCTTTGTATATGATTTTATTAATTAATACAAAGGTATAAGACGTAAAAATGTCTCCCTCAACTTCAAAGAAGTCTTTGTTACACAGTTCTCATTTTTCTGCAGATAAGAAACAGTGCTATTTTTCTTCTTCAGTGAATCGAATAATTACAAAAAAAAATAAAAAAATCAGCTCAAATTGATTAATTGGCAAAACTCTGTTAATAAATGTGCACTTATAATGTACCTAACCCAAATATTCATTCACTATTCATGTCATGTTTGCCTCATATGTTCAGCACCATCCATACCTCCTTCTGCAGATGTACTGAACCTGGCTTACAGAGACAGAGTACTACATATGCTACCTGGGAGCTAATTAATCTTCCCAATCAGCAGTAGAGGCCACGGGCATTTCTCTTGTTTTCGCTCCATACTGTGAGGTAGTGGGCTATTTAAGTAGAAGTAGAGCAGAGCAGGCAGAGGGGAAGGAAACGCCTGTCTAGACGCCCACCAGAGCTGCAGCCCGTACATTCTCAAGGAGCCCCCACAGGCACACAAACACACCCCTTAGTCTAAAAAAACAAAAAAACCTCCCTCTTCTCCATCACATTGTACTTAAGAGTACACACATAATCTACACACAAACTCAACAACACAAGGATGTGTAAAGAAATACATGATGTATAAAGATAAGACACTTAAAGTATACACAGACACCTCGCTGTGTGAGTGTGCACCAGCACCAGCTGCCATGCAAACACCCAAACATCAACTGAACATGCTCTCACACACACACATACAGATTGACACAGAGAGAGTAAACAGGGCAGGTGAGTGAAGAATGATGGTTGGTCCTTAGCAGAGCAGGTCTCCACGCCTCGCTGCCTCTCTTTCACACACCCGGCCCTGTCTGCTCAGTCTCAGCATGTGACACACACATACGCACACTACGAACACAGTTAATCAATCATACATGCACACACAATGCTTTACCTCTCTAAAAGGCAAAGCCAGGCATGTTAAAGAGCAATGTTTTGGATTCATAACATAGACTACTTTCGTTCTTCATTTAGACACCCTTTCATTCTGCATTTAAATGGTTCAACAGCATGTTGTAAAATATGGTAATATTTCAGCTTTTTGACCAATGCTTTCAATTTCTATCTATATTCAGATTTTTAGATGTATCACACAGATGGAACTAACACACTGGTGCCTTTCATGATTCTTATCAATCATATAAAAATGATAATTGCATTAAAGTTTGCTGAATTACAGAAACTGTCAGTAAGAGATGGGATGGGTCCATGGGATGAATTTGTGAAGTGCAAAAATTATATATATTAACAGTCATTTAGTTCAAGGGCCACTTACAGACCAATTCAATCCTCAGTGGGTCAGACAAGTAAGATACTATCATAATAACCTATAAATACTCACAACACCAAATTTCACAAAAAAGTTAATAACCTGGACAAATATAAACAACCTAAAATGTCTTAAGAGAAGTAAGTGTAATTGGAACAATATTCTGTCAATATTTTATTACTAAATGTTTTGTGTATTTATTGATCTGTCAGTTCTAATGCACATGTGTAAATGATAAACTGAGGGATAATATTCTTAAAATTGCACTGTCTTTCTTAAGACAAGTCAGTTGTTTATGTTATTTACATTACGTTAAAGCAGGGGTGCTCAACCCTGGTCCTTAAGAGCTACTATCCTACATGTTTTAGATGTATCCCCCTTACAACACACCTGATTCAAATACTGAACTTCTCATCAAGCTCTGCAGAAGCCTGATAATAACCGTCAGGTGTGTTGGAAGAGGGATACATCTACAGGCAGGATAGTAGCTCGTGAGGACCAGGATTGAGCTCTCCTGCTTTAAAGGATAGTTTGTTGATGTAAACATTTTCATGAAGTATTTTTACTGTTTTTCATTCTAAAACATGGAGGAAAGTTTGGAGTTGGCATTATTTATGTATTATTTCACTGGTCCCCTTCAGATCACATTTTGGCTGAATGTGGACCCTAAATTAAAATTTGTTTGACACCTCTGGTTTGAACAGTTTACACTGGGCTATAAAAATCAAACTGAACTGAATTTACTCACTCTGTAATTTTGGGATCGATGTTGCCTATCCACAAGCGGTTGCCCTCATGAGCCACACTCTCTGAAATGATGGAGGCATTTTCCACCGTCTCAGCTGCAGACGACATCTCCTCTCTTGAGAAGTTAAGATGAAGAACACACACAGAATAAGTAACTTGATATGTGATAATGTCAGTCTACATGCACAGCTTTAGTGGAAGACGTCATACGTCTGTTGACAAAACATAATAGAATCTGTGGGTCTTCACTTGATAGGAGGTAATTCATGAGATTAGAATGGATAATAGACTGAAAATGTCCCAGTAGGTAGAGAGAGATTTTGGACAGCTAATGACTTCTGACCACATAATGAAAACAGACAAAAAGTTTGGCCTAGTTGGCTCTCTATTTACTCTCACTTTTAATAATGTTTTCAATTCACTCTTACATCACTGTGATACAGATTCTGGAAAAAATATAAAAGCATGTTGTACTTTAATAATCTTTTGTGTGTTATTTCCTGAGAATACAGCTCACATATTATAAAAAAGACTTTGTGAGCAACTCAGAAACTCTGTGATCACTCTTTTAGTTATTAATACAACATACACAGACGTCCAGGAAATAAGACACTCCAAATAATTTGCAGTTTCCTTTAGCAGTATATATACATACAGTATATATGAATGAAATGTAACTAATAGTAACAACAATAATATCAAATATAGCCAACAATACTTGTCTGTTATGTTTTCTGTGCTTCTCCTCACAATCCAGATATTTGACATCTGTTGTGTTCTAGACGGTCATAAAACCCAAACAGTTGTGTTACATACAGTGACAGGGACCATTGCGTTCTCATAAAAAAATAAAGAAAATAAATAACATTTGCTTCCATTTCAGGAACGTTTCACTAGCCAGTGCTGTCGGTATCTTAGCTAACTGCTACCTGATAATACGACGACCAGAAAGCAAGTTAACAGATTATAGCAAACTATTGCGTAACGATGTACTCTTGTCAACCATCCATCCCGTAAGCGCTTCGGTTCGTTTAAAAAAATAGGATATAAAACGGTTAAAGGCCAGATTTAGGTTTCTAGTTAAGTTAATTTAGCTGCTATCAAAGCTAATTGCTAAATAATCAATTACCTTTTCGAGCTTCCTTCTTAATAATACTGTCTTCTTCCGACTCAAAGCCGAACTAATCCCACCCTCGGGATGAACGAGTACCGTCAAAATATAAAAATAATCATTGTGGTGAACTGCAGGATGTTTTCTTTCTAGAAAATGATCAGTGTTTGTTATTTCGAAGACGTTTGCTAGACTAGTCTGACAACAAAGGCGCTGGTTGATGTTGTAAGTTGAGTAGTAGCGGGGAGACGTTTCATTCTAACAAAGGCGTCTCCCGGTAGATACAGCAACCAGAACGCAGAAGGACCCAGTTCATTTGGTATACGCGAGAATAAAAACTCAACGCACACCTTGTATTTCCAAAGCATCGACGCGTACTGATGACGTTAGGGATACGCAATGTGGAATTTTCGCTAGTGTTTCTCACTGGATAACATTTTCATATAAAGACTGTGGGTAAGGTAAGTAGAGATGTTTAAAGTCATAACTGAATTTGATACTACAGGTTTGTCTTAGGAGCTTAGTGGTTGCAGTTTATGTCCCTTGTGTGCCGTATTTTATGTAGAAAACGTGGTGGAAATGCTACATGCTCGTCCTCATGACATCGACCTTCACTCATGTTCACTTATTTAAAACATTTATTAATGTCTCATTAAGTCAGTAGTTCAGTCTTTGTTTTAAACACATCCTTAACTTAATGTGGTGGGTTTGATGTTCTTGAAGATATATATATGCAATGGAAGTTTAAAAATGCTTAGCATAAATTACCACATCTAATTAGTTTAATTTTTGAATTGCATAATGGCGGCCATAATTATATTCATTATATTTACTTATAATTATAATTTTATGCGTTGACAATATGATTTCAGTTTGTCATCTCTCAAAAGCAACAAATCTGACCTAGTGTAAGTCTTGTAGCTTGAGTAACTGGTCTATTTCATTTTTATACAATTCTTTGTTATTCAAGTAGACAAAAGATGTTTGTTTGCTTAGGTGGTGAAGAAGTGTTAAAGCAGAGCCAGTACAACATTATCTGATATTCTCCTTTATTATCTGGAGCTCAAACTGTAACATCTATAAAGGAGAAACCATGCGGGTTCAACAGCTGGAAGAAGCGGAGGTGTATCTGCAGCTGCTGCTGGTGTAAAATCTACAGGATATGAGGCTTCTGTTTCCACTGAACACCTGTGCTTACATTTTCTGCTTGACTTTTTGTCTATAGCGATCTGTCACCATCCCACATCTGAACCTGTCTGGTCTGCTACAGTATGTTGTATCATATCAGCTTCACAGGAAACCTACTAAAGTTGTGCATTAGAAGTGTTGATCCAGAATATAGCTAGATGTTTTCTGTTACAGAAATGTTTTAAGTTACACTTCCAGATTGACTCACTGTTGGGAAATGTACTGAGTCTTGCATAGACTTTTCACCTGAATTGGCTGTACTGTAGCATCAGATGGGTTTTTTTTTAAATTAGTTATGTATAGTTTCATTCATGTCACTCATCTAGATCTCAACATGGTCAGATTTTTGTGTAACATGGGTTTACTGAATGAACTCGTTATTTTCTGGTTTTTCACTAACACTCTGTGTATTATAAGGCAGCTGGGAATGCTCATCGGCAACTCCTTTTCTTTAAAAGTGTTATGTTTATATTTTGCTGACTTTTATAAATGCATACCAGACAATACAGCATGTTGTTCAGACACTGCTAACTGTTCTCACTCATTGACTATGAAAGACAGGCTTTTCTATGTGTTTGTGTGCCTGTGGCTTTTGTTGTGCCAGAGTTTGCCTGTACCTGTGTGTGTCCTCAGGTTCAGTGACAGAGTTCACTTTGCAATGTGGGGGGTCGCTGCAGTGTTGAAATTCACACACGCATCTGTTATTTTAAAATCACAAATAGGTGTCCTACTTTCTGTTTTCATAATAAAGAACACTACGCATGAAACGGATTATGGTACTGCAGCTGTCATGAATGAATGTATTTCTATTTTTTTTCATTTAATTCAACTTTATTATCATTGCACAGATTGAAGTAATCTATATGTCTGTCTGAATAAAATTGCAGCTTTTTGTGATTAAGAAAATTGCACACGCTCAATGTACTGAATACAGGTATTTTTTGGATTTGATCAAAGTATTCTGCCATTTGTAATGTTACATAGACAGAATTTATCTGTAAATAATCTGGAAGTGTATGATGAAAATAATCTGACACCTGCACAACAACTGAGCATTAGTTGTGCAGGACATGTGTCCCTCAGTATTGTTAGACCTACCATCATATTACAAGGTTGAGGTTTCATTTCTAAGTTGGTCTACAAATCCGTATCATATCATGGTGTTGTAATGGGTTAGAAGAAGTCAGCCTTCCTCCTGCTGGCTGTCATGGGTTATTACCTTATTTGAACAAGAAACACAACAGCTGCTCAAAACTGATTTTCGACTCTTAAGAAGAAGAAGAAATTGCTTCAGTCAAATTATATTAATGTAATACAAGGCTGTATTGATTTGACTTTTTCATGTAAATGTTTAATTTTCTCCTTTTTTATTTCTTTTCCATTTTCAGTTATGGCTGTGAGTGTGAGACTGCTGCGTCCTCTGCTGTGTCGGGCTCTGGTACAACAGGTCAGGCCTCCTCTTGTGTCCGTCACCAGGTTTAGCGCTCCATGCCTGTGGCCGAACACCACCTGCTTTCCTGCTCCATGCAGCCGTTTTTATGCCACAAAAAAGGCGAAAGGTCAGTGAGGAGAGTGCTCTAAATCTGACACGTGTACAATCTCTGCAGCTTTCTTGGCGCAATTGTTGGATACGTGATTAGATATTATTTGTCTTCGATATTAGTTTCTGCTCTTCTCCTTCAGTCCTTCTTTCCCTCTTTTCATCCTGTAAGCCAAGGCAAAGGGCCAGGCGGCTAAGGTGAATATTAATTCAGCTCTGGTGGAAGACATCATCAGTCTGGATGAAGTGAAGGAGGACATGACAGCTGTTCTCAATGCACTGAAAGAGGACTTCACACGCAACCTTAGCATCCGAACCTCTCCAGGTATTCATCTTATCTCTGCATCTTTCTGAGCCTCTCATTTTGTATCTGTCAATGTCTGCTGTTTGTTTCCCAGCCTCATGGACAAAACTTTGAACTCCCATGAGGAATTTATTTCATGTAGCACTGAGAATAAATTAATTTTCCTTTTGCCCTTTTCATTATTATGAACAGTATATTGTACTTTTGGATATTTATCCTGCACCTTCTCTGAAGGTATTTCAGTCATCTCATAAATGTCTGGATGATGCCAGAATGTTTTGTGAGAGTGAAACCAGTGTTCACTCTGTTATATTTCCCGACACCTTGTTTTTTTTCCCCCAACTTGACTGTTTGGCCTAGACTCCCAGCATCCATGAGGTCACAGACACAATTGTTGAATGTTTTGCCTTAATGCTGGCATAAGCAGTCCTACATAGCCAAGTTCTAAAATCATCATGGTTTTTTTTCTTTGTTTTCATCTACCTGACAAAATGCCTGAGGGTCAAGAATAAGGAGAGCCCTCATGTGACCTTACCTTGACTCCAGCTTGACCCTGGTTTCCCCAACTACTTCCAGGTCATGACCTTCCTCCTCAGGCTTCTGACAAATAGGAGTCTGGCTGGGTGAGGTGGGTGGTTAGAGGAGGGGATTTTAATGGAGATTCCCATGGGAATACACAAGAATCTAATGTTAAAATATAGGTTCCTGATATTACAAAACAGATTTTTTTGTAGCACTACTTTTCCAGATGTATGATTTGTTTTCTTCAGAATATTGTTTATGTTTTTCTCAACATATATGAGAGTTAATGAGACTCTCCAGGAATGTTTTAAAAAAATGTTTTTTAAGGGCACTACAAAATGTTTTACACATATTTTGAGCCAGTATGAAAATTTTGATTTTATTGTGGGCTTGGAAAATGTATTTTGAGAAACTGCCCTTGAATTTATTTGTTCATACTGTTAGATAGTTTTGCTGTTAGTTGAGAGACAAATTTACCAGAAAATTTGAGGCGCTGATGTTTTCGTCAAATCGAAAAAAAAAAGACAAAATAAAAAATACATACAGTAGTGATGTCAGTAATTCATTGTATAACAAATATTCAGAGAATGCCTAATCTCGCCCCTATTTTGTGCCAATATAAACAACCAAACACCATCAGAGCTCAAATAAAATATTTTGAAATGTATTTATTTATAATACAGAATAAAATTAGACACAAATCACTTTACAACCTCATGAGCTGCTGAGTAAAGAACTGATCAATATAAGAAATAATCTATAACTGCCTGTTTAATCACAAAACAGTATCTCAAACTCTTCCATGGTACGTCAAAGCCTCTGTTGTTTTTAGAGATTTTTACGGATAGTGCCTTTCCATCACTGCTTTTTATCACTTTTTAGTAAACGTCAGTTTCCTTATTCATAAACATGAATAGATACACATCATTATTTGCCAAGTCCGTTTCTATTGAATTTAAACTCCAACTTGTGTGTGAATTTGGACGGAAACTAATGATGGGCTGATATTTGGTTTTTTTTTCTTGTATTGGTATCAGACTGCATTGGCCAATACGCTCTATTTTTCCCTGCCATGATTTATTGGCAGGTAAAAGAAAAAGGGCAAGAAGAAAACAATCAAAGAGAAAATATTAAGGGAAAAAAGTAAAAACAAAAAACAAAAAAAAGTGGGCAAAATAACAAAACATGGAAAAAAGAAAAAAGGTGGATGTTTGGTCATGGGGAGCTTAAGTCTCCGCCGCTTCCGGGAGGCTCATGGTGCCTGACATCAGAAAATTAATTTAATGGTATTCAATGGGAAATAAAATGCTAAAATGGAATCTGGTTTGTCATGTGCCCTGAATCACACACTTGTACCTCATAATAAATAATAATAATTATTGATGTGTGTTTCAACTGCTTCTCTTAACCAACAGCTGATTCATTTGTGAGTAAAACCCGTTAATAATTTGGACTACATGCCTGGAGAACATGTGACGTCATCACAGCTGAGCGGAGTGTGACGTCACATAAACGACGTATTGTAGTCTCTTACTAAGCCCACATAAAACCTAACGTCACGTTTACATCTCATCAAAAACAGGTGTTCTGCCTACGCCACATCAGATATTTCTTATTAACCGCTATCATATGTGAATTTCAGAGCATTTGTTAAACGGAATCAGAATTTAGCTTTACTCGCTCCATTCACTTCCATTCAAATGTTTTGCTAGCTAAGCACCCATGGACTTAGTAGGAGGGTGTTGAAACGGAGAGCGTGAGGTTGTCTCCAGGATTAGATTTAGAGTGGCAAGGTGTGGTTGTGGTTCCGATTAGAGAACACGGAATACAGATGTCTTTATTGAATGTTTATTCACTGCGGTCTGCAACACTCAGTACAACAAACACACATACAATCACAAATTAACCAGGACCGACTATATGACTATAAACTATATGAATGACTCAGATATACTACATAGGTGATTAAACACACGAATCACCTCATGGAAATTACCGATGACAGCTAGCATACTATCGTATTAGCCTTCAACAGTACACCGGCGCTAACATCTAATCGAACTGCACTGCTAGTTATCTCACCTTGTGGCATCTACACACAGTGATAAACCAGGAACAGATCAATAACAAAGGAGAAAAGAAGAAGAAGGCGAATTTAGCACGGTTACTGAGCAACAACACAGTGGCTAATAGTAGCACGGACTACGTTCCTAACCGTTACAGCGTCAGTGGTGCGTTCAATAGCATAGGACATTTGAAAACTTACAGAATAAACAATTAAACTGTGTGGGCTTTCTAACATGTGTGACTTAGCCTCCCCATATTTATTGGCTTTTTTCTAGTTGTAATTAAAAAAGATTTTCTGACATTTGTCATCATTTGACAGAGAAAAAACAATCAGTATCAGCTTGGAAATATCGTTCATCGGCTCAGGCTGATTGGAAACAAAATGGTATCGTTATGAACGCCCAAAAAAATCCATATCAGTCAATTGTCTTGTGTACATTTCCTTCTGCTTAAGCCAGACATCTTTCTATTATTCATTGTTTTTCCTCCAGTTTATTTCTCCCTCCTCTCGTCATTCAACCATTTCTTCATTATTCAACCCATGACCTCCTGCGAGTGCTTGAGTCATTTTCTCTGTTGTCATTCCCTTCATCCCTCCATTAGTTCAGTTCATCTCATGTTATTTAAACAGTTCCTATCGTTGTTTGAACCTCTTTATGCATTTTTACCACAGTAGTTGTTTCTGCTCAGCCATGGTGTGTACCTTTTGTCCATTCTTTCATCCTCTTTCCTTTCCGTCCCATCGTCCTCTTGGCCTCCTCCGTCCATCTGTATGTCTGTCCATCCCTCGCTGCTCTCCTCCTGCCTGTCCTTCCCCCTTTCTTCTGTCCAGCTGCACAGTAATCCAGGGAGGCAGCAGGACTTAGAGCTGACAGGAGAGATGAGATGGTGGAATGAAATGACGTCAGTTGTCCGAATGTGTGTATTGTTTGAGTGTGTGTTTGTTCCATGAGCCTCTCATCTGGCTCTAATTAAGCGTATATGCACATGTGTGCACGCGCGTGTGTTATAGGTCCCCATAAATAACTTATAAATTTGTGTCAAGTATGCAAATGATGTCCCTTGTAAACACATTAGCTCGTTTTTTTTTCTATAAATGTAGGTCTCCACAAGTAGCATATATGCTAATTTATACAAATGATGTCCCCATTAATCACATTAAATCTGGAAGTTCCCATAAAACACTTGTAGAATCTCTAAAAAGGGTGGTCCCCACAAAGGGTTATTATGAGAGATTAAAAACTTGGTCCTCATGAAACATGGAAATATATGTATGTGTGTGTGTGTGCTTGTATGCCTTTCTTTATGGGGACATTGATCTGTTTACACAGTCTCACCATGGGGACCAAAATTCAGGTCCCCATGAGATTTAATATAAATGTTAGTCCCCACTAGTAAAATATAAATCTGTGTGAAGTATGCACTTATATACAAATGATTTGGCCCCATAAATACATTAATTTTAGTTTTGTTTTTACAGAAGTCCCTATAAAGCATGGGGGGGGGGGTAAAAAAAACCAAATGTATTTTTCAAAAGCCCTTTTTTATTATTATATTTTAAAATGTTATTTTATTTTAGATTTTGTAACCTTTTGTATTTGTATACATGTATATGTACAGATAGATATGTATGTATATGTGCTGTTGCTATAAATGTACACCGTATGTGTACATGCGTTTCTTTTGTGATAAGTGTGCAGCAGAAAGTCACCGCGAGATGCAGATTGAAGGGGGTCAGCGCTATGAATTTCACATGACAGGCAATCGGGCTTGAAATCTACCTTTGTTTCCATGGTAACTTGAAGTGGACACTGAAAGCAATGAAAAACAACAAAAAGCAGAAAATATGGCTTTCATAGTCTAAAAGCGCCATGAAGCTGCAGAGACATCCAAAGCTTTCAAATGAACATAAGAACTATTGGATGTGAATAATCAAACAGCTTTACTGGAAAAATAGAACTGAACCGACTTACTGTGCAATTACACAACTTTAATGACAAATCCAACTGGGGTTAGGGCTGTCATTATCATGAAATTGTAGCTCTTGATGAATTGTTATGGAAATAATTGTGATTAAAAATTTGTCTCTCTACAGTTACAGAACTTACTCTGTTATTAAGGCGAATGATAGTTTAATAATATACATGTATGTTAAGAATAACATTTACTACCGTTGAACATGGGAACATACAACATAAATAAAAATTACAGCATATTCAGCTCCACTCAGGCGCCATTAAATCATAGCAGAGGACAAAGGCCCAATAAAACGTCACCATGAAATGAGTACTAGTCAAACACTGGAAAAGAATGTGGAAACAGTGATGGGAATGTGTTTCTGTGAATTTCACCCATGTGATTTTATACAGGTAAATGGAAAATATTATACTGATGCCAAACCATCATCTACTGCTAACTGTGACAGGTTCAACAAAAGCACAGAAGACACTAGGTGGTCTTCTGCATGATTTCAAAGGTGTTCTACATATCTATAGTATTTGTTTTCAGCTGTGATGGTCGCTGCCTACAGTTCATGAAGACAATTGGCCATGAAATAACGTTTTCAGATTATTAAACCTGGCGAAAAGGCGTCAACTTTTGTAACATACTGATAACAATAACGTCACAAAGTAATTGTAGGTTTGAACTTTTCTCTTCTGTTATTTATTATTTGCATTGCTTCATCAAGTCATGTGATCTCAACACCTCTGAAAAGAGACTGCCTGAAAGACACCCCTGTTCATATAATGTTACTTTGAAGAGTTTAACACTCAGAGGCTCAGATTATAGATACACAGAGGTCATAAAAGTACTCGCTTTCTGTACTTTAGTAGTAGTACAGCTACTTGTGTGAAAAAACACTCTGTTAAAAGTAGAAGTACTGATTCAACTCCATTACTAAAATAAAAAAGTACAACGTTTAAATTGTAATAAAGTACAAAAGTAATAAGTAAAACCTTTTTTTTTTACATGGATGAAATAATTATTTAACCAGGAAAAGTTTCAAAAGTATCCAAAAATAAAGCTTTTAAAAATTAGATACTGTGTAGAAAATGTTTGATTAGATCATGGTACTCAGCTTTTTGGGTGATTTAAAGGAGTCATTTCATGGTTATTTCATTAATATTGCTGTGTTCTCCATTGTTATTGAATGCATTGTGTGTTGGTTCTATTTTTAAAAAAAATATCAATATTGCTTTGTTTCAAGTTGTTTTTGGAGGGTAGAAAAATGACTGGAGGTTAAACATCAGAGTTTACAGGTACTTCCGCATACTTATCCATGATGTGGTAATGAGGCGTCTCTGATTGGCTGGAAAATGAATGAGTGAAGGAACACCCCTGTGTCCGCTCTTGTGTGTTTACCATCCCAGAGTAGCATCCAGCTAGGTTTCATGCTGTTGCTTGCTTTGAAAATATGCAAGGAAAAAAAGACCACCTTATGTGTTTTAGCTGGTGACCTTGACCTTGACCTTAATCAAAATGCACAGTAAAACATCACCTCCTTTGTGGAGGTAAATATAAGATAAAAAGCCAAAATTGTAAGATAAGTCAAAATTATGGGATAAAAAGGCCTAAATATGATATAAGAAATGTATAATTATGAGATAAAGAGTCAAAATTATGAGTTAAAAAGTCACAATCATGAGATAAGTTTAGATTATGATATAGAAAATTACAATTTCCTTCTCAACCCACTTACTTTAAAAGGATAGTTCACCAATTTTCACATGAATTTTTATGGGTTCACTGTCTTTACTCTGGTGCACCCACAGTAACTTACCCTAGACGGTGTCCTTTGAGTCGAGTTCTTGTTCGGTTGTGTTCAAAGCGAAAGTAGTCCCGGTAGGTTACCTCGGGTCACGAAAATAAAATGTGTTTCTTCTCAAAACGATATGTGTTTGAATGAGTGATTTATTTGCATAACAAAACCATCAAAGAACAAAAACTCACACCTTGTAATTGCTTGGAACTTCTTTCTCTCAATAGTGATCAATGCACGTTGTCACTGCTAACAAATGTGCACCTTAGCAAACTACTTTCATCAGTTGTTCAGCAGTGTTTGGCTGCTACGTGCAGGTGCACAGCTGTTAGCAGTGACGTGTATTGAACGCGTTGATCGCACGGAACACTTATTTGTTCCATGACGGTTTTGTTATGCAAATAAATAAATCACTCATTCAAACACACATTGTTTTGAAATGGCACACGTTTTATTTTTGTGACCCCAGGAAACCTACCGGGACTACTTTTCCTTTGAATAAAACCGAGCTAGAATTAGACTCACAGGACACCAGTAAAGACAGTGAAGCCATACAAATTCATATGAAAAATAGTGAACTATCCCTTTAATTTAAAAAAAAAGTAACAAGCCTATTCTGAGTACAGATATTTATGCAAAAATATAGAGAGTAAAAGTAAAAACTTGCCCAAAAATAAATATCGGTACTCAAGTAAAATATAGATACCTAAAAAATCTACTCAAGTTAATTAACAAAATACTTAGTTACTTCCCACCTGTGTGGTCATATCCAGCCTATTAGCATTTCTGTCTAATGGTATGCATAGCCTTTTTCTATACTTGGAGTCAAAGTAATAAAGGAAACCCACCTACAAAGTACCATAATGACAAAGAGAATAATTGGTATTGGCGATAATTGACATAATTAATTGAAGTTGTGGTCTTTAAATGAAAGGTAGGTTTCACCAGTGGTGTTTTTATTCCTCTGCATTTCAATCTGTAACTGGTATATTACATGCTTTTCTTTGAAACCAAATGATAAATTGATCATATAGAGAAAATTGCTGCTATTACCTCTGGCTCACCTCCTCTTTTACCATAGAAACACACCACCAACGCTACAGCCCCAACTGGGCAAGGAGGGAGGGAGGGAGGGAGTGATGTAAGGCAGAGGTGGGGAAGAAGGAAACAACTGCGTCTGAGTTTAGCCAGATGGAGGAGGTGCAGAGGGACGCACGGACGGGGAGAGGGGAGGGGGACAGAAGTCGACTCATGTTGGCAAATTCACTTTTTCTTTTCTCAGTGTTGACATTGAGGAGACATGAGCGATCATGGAAACTCCAATAGTCTGACAGTGACCTTTTTTGTTTTGCCTAAATGCTCTCCTCTCTGTGGTTTTCGGTGCATTTTACACAGAGTGACAATCTTTTTTTTTTTTTTTAGTGTGTCAGTCAGAATGAATTTAACCTTCTTCTTGTGTTAGCTTTCTGTTTCCATCTCTTGTGTTAACGGGTCGGTTTTGTCCCTTGTCTTAAATCAACTGTAAAAGAAACTAAAAACAATTATCTACCACCAGATCTGTTTCTTATCTCTTGGTTTCCTTGTTAGACTTCCTTATCCATGAAAATACTGGTTTTAATGTTTTTGATGTAAGCCATTGGGCTTTTTTTTTTGTCAGTTCACCCCTCGATATGCCCTCTGGAAGTCACTAACTCTATACTGACCTCATGTGTGGATATGCCCATTTTTTATTTATTTATTTTTGTGCAGGTAAACTGGAAAACAAGGCAAAATGAGGATCCAATAAAACCAGAGGTGTAAAGTAACTAAGTAAAAGTACTTCATTACTGTACATAAGTTTAAAAAAAAAAAGTGGTATCTGTACTTTACTTGAGTATTTATTTTTCTGGCAACTTTTTACTTTTACTCCTTCCATAATATCTCATCATTTTGACTTTTTGTCTTATGCATTTTCATCTTATATTTATAACTTTTAAAATCTCAATTGTGACGTTTCTTCTTTTCCTTCCTCTTCAATTGTGATTTTTTTCCCCCCTACATTTCCTGCCCATATCAACAAAACTGAGTAACTGTGACTCGATCAAACACATTATCTACACAGTAACTCACTTTTAAAGGCTTTATTTTAGATACTTTTGAAACTTTTCTGATTTAATTTAATCAAAGCACTTTTAATTTTGTAATTTTTTACCTTTACTTAAATAGAAGAGTTGAATCAGTACTTCTACTTTCACCAGAGTATTTTTTCACATAAGTAGCTGTACTTCTAAGTACAGTATGTCAGTACTTTGAACACCTCTGAATAAAACTCACATGATTGTTAGAGGGCTTTGGCTGTCAGTGTGTTGGCTGACTAAACATTTACCATTTCACTTTGGGCTCAAATCTTATTTTTATAACTGGGTGCAAACTGACCCTAACAACACAAAGGTCATAATTTCAACCAGAGCATAGGAGTGTTTTTTTTTCTACCCCACCCCCCCCAAAGGGGAGAGGGGTATTGTGTTTAAGTTGGTTTGTCTGTCTGTGTCTGTTTGTTTGTGTGTAAGTAGGTTTACGAAAAAACTACTGGACCAATTTCCATGAAATTTTCAGGAAAGGTGCAGGTGCTTGATCTAATGTTGCACATTTTTTGGGGGGGGGGCTGCATACATTTCATTGTAAGATGAGTAGAGTGACATTAAAGAATATTCATTCATTCATTCAAGGTGGTTCAGAATAGATTACATTAAATTTGGTGAATGTAGGTCAAAGGTCCATGTCACCAAATGTGTTTTTGCAATGACAAGAGATAGGGCGAATCAGGTGAAATGTGTGCAAGGGGGCGGGGTTTGTTTTACCAGGTGCCACTTGTTTTTGTAATATTCAAATAGAGGTTCCAGATGAAGTCAAAAAGCCTTGAAGCAAAACACTAATTTTATGTGGATCATTAATCCATTTAAATCTTCCAAATCCGTCGGTGCCGACCCTAACACAAGAGAAAAGTTAAGTTTCAGCTTCACCTAGAGGATATTCAAACATGGTGTAGTCATTTTTGAAACTGAAAATTAATTAAAGTGTTAAATAATATAAAACTGATTGATTCCAGCTCATTGCAATATAATGATAAAATGTTTATTCTTTACTTTTATTTTACCCTCTCCTTTTTAATCCATAGTGTCATTACAATATATGCACATGAATGTGCTTTAGAGTCAGGCAACAACCTTTACATAAAAATAAATAAGAAACACACATAAGGTAGTTGTTAAACACAACTGTAAATACCTCTGCCAAGGAGGTATTAAATTTGGGTCTGTCTGTTTGTCTGTCAGCAGGATTACGCAAAAAGTTTTGATGAAACTTTCAGGAATGATAGATAATGGGTCAAGGAAGAATCCATTAGATTTTAAGCAATGAAGGTCAAAGGTCAAGGTCACACTAAAGGTCAACAGTTAAACACATCAGTGGTAATATGTCAGGATTCAGACAAGATAGAATCTGGCAGGGGGGGGGGTTGCATTCACATCGTCTCACCTTCGGACATCAGATGGGTCAACACCTATGGCTCCATCACGTCACGTTTTGACACCATATCAAGCCTTGGTGGAGGTCTGCTGTCTCTGACTGCCTTGTTGAGAAATGGAAAGATTGTTTAAAATTATAAACAAGTTTTGCTATAAAGCATGATAAGATTCAAATTATACTGAAACGGAGCTAGTTATCCATAAACTTTTCATAAAACCTATTTTATTATACTTTTTTTTCTCTTTTTTTTTAGAAGTTAAATATATCTCAAGAAACTTAATATCAATCTGCTGGAATGTGTGTGAGCTTTGTGCATATGTTGGCCTCTTTGGTCTGTTTATATGTTATTTCTTTGGGCTGCTCACCCAAAAAAATCTGTTAAATGATGCTTTATATTTTTAGTAAAAAAAATTAGTTATTGAACGAATATGCTGTATTTGCCATTGTTTAGGTGCTTTGGATCACATTGTAGTGACGACTCAAGATGGGAAGTTCCCTCTCAACCAGCTGGGTCAGATCTCCATGAAATCACCTCAGCTCATTATGGTCAACATGAGCAGCTTCCCTGAGGTAAGAACACACACACACACACACACACACACACACACACGCACGCATGCAGACAGATCATCTTTACTGGTATCTGTTTGTCCCGCACAGACAAACACACAGTAACTTAAAGCTTTGTAAAAATAATCGAAAGCTGTGAGAGGATAGCTGGTCCTTTGGAAGAAAAGTGAGCCAGAGCAGAACTCTAATCCCAGATCTCTATGTAAATGAAACCTGACCTGCGCCTCCCTCCGACTGTGTCTCAGAAGCTAATTGATTGATCACTCGAGGAGCCCTTTGTTCTGGGGTGAAAGATAGCAACAAGAGCCTAAACTTTCTGTGTGTGTTAGTGTGTGCAACTGAGATGTGGTTATGTCTGCGAGTGAGTTGTCACAGAAAAGGAAATGACCTCATTTTACCCCCAGGTTAGGAAGGAATGGATTAGTTTTCTCTGCTCACTTCTTTTCTCTCTCAGTTCTCCGTTTTATTTTCTCGAGTTCTGAAAGAGCTCAGGAGGGAATGTTATAGCGGTGAGACTTTGCGGTAACATGGAAAATGGAAATGAGATTTTTTTTAACATTTAACAAAACAATATATCATCATTTATTAAAGTATACGTCTGGGTTTCTTTTTTTTTTTTGCTCATGAATGTCTCATTTCCTGACAGTATTTTAACATCTACTCCTGTCATTGTAACATGCATTTTTCCCAATGACCCATTGTGAGGACTAATAAAAGATCGTCTTATTCTATTAAATTTTTTCCAATAGGTTTAATTTTCAGTCAAAGAGTTTTTCTTCTGCATCATGTAGTAGAATCTTTACCCTGTTTGCAAAAATGATATGAAATGCATTGGGGATACAAAAACAAGTGTTTCCTTTTTGATTTTGACATTGAGTAACCTGGACGTGTCATATAACGTGTGATGACTCAAACTGCATAAATCTGGCAGCCTTAAGCACTGGTTATTAAAAAGAACATTTAATTTCACTGTGTAATCATGCATGTAATGTTTTAATTGGTTCTATTGGTTCGTGTTTTTGTTACACATTTATGTGGGTAATTCTTCCGAGCTGAACTGTGGCTGAATAAAAATGAACATAGCTCATAGATGAACTCATCATTTGGTGAAAGCTTGCGTCACAGTAGCAGCAGGAGAAGAGTAGGAGAGTATGCACGTCATGTTGCACTAGTTATTTTACAGACCTTTGTTCTTTTTGAGAAATACTGGAGTGGCTGAAGTAAATTCAAGATGTTTAATTGTCATATGAACATAATAAAACACGAACAAAATTCTTGTCTGAAGCTGAATAAAATTAAGTAGAAAGAGAACAAAAATTAGGACAAAAAGGATTAAGTGATTTAATAATGACTGGGAAAGAGACCACATACAAGAAGTTCTTATATACAAGTCACATGTTAAATCTAATGTACTCAGTATTGTATCTGCGGTATTTACAAAACAGTGGCTGAGGATGATGTCTGCTATAGATGGACAGAAATGATATTCAATTGTTTGAAGATTGTTGGTCAGAAACCAAAAACATTCAAGAAAAGATATGGCATTAGTGTTGTATTTATATATAATAAGTACAAACACAATGAAAGAGGTAATGAACGTGAGCTCTGTCAGTTAAAGAGTTTTGTGTTTTCACCGTAAAGGAATGGTTATTGTGTTTAAAACATAAATAAATGACCAATTGTACTGTTAAACATAATTTATTTGTTTTGCAAAAGTGTGGATAACATTTTTTTAAAGAAAAAAATGCATATTTTGACAGATGGTACAATATGAGGCATGATTTTAGTGTTAAGTTTTGCATTGAACAAATGGGGGGGGGGGGCTGTGCCACGGTATGTTTCAGATAATATGACATATATGATGTGGCATTTATTCATGATCTGTTAGACAATTAATCTTTTTGAAAATGTTCCAATTCCTAGGATTTGGACAAAGCATATCTGATGATAGTTCAGTGACTTCTCTATTTGTCGTGGTCACCTGTTGTGACCTAACATTTGGGGATTCGTCCTATTGTGTGTCCTTTTGAAAACACACCTCAGTCTTCTACCTGAACTGGACTGAATGCTCCTCAGATGAGTCCATTTCCTTTCCAGAAACTCTGACCACAGACCACACACCGACAGACACGCTCATGCACACACATGTTACTGTGTCGTGCCCTGCGTTACCATGTCCCACACTGAAGTCCTCAGTACCCAGAGCTAATCGGCTTATAATGATGCCTATCCATTACCAGGCGCTGCAGAGGCCCCACCATTGTTTTCCATTCATTCATTAGCAGCCTGGGAAGGCACAGTGGAACTAACAACAACTACCAGCATGCTTAGGTGTGTGTGTGTGTGTGTGTGTGCATGCGTGTGTGTATTCCTATCTTTATGGGGACATTGATATGTTTACACCACGGGGACCTCTGATACAATGGGCACCAAAATTCAGGTCCCCACAAGGGTTAATATAAATAAAGGTCCCGAATAGTAAAATACAAATGATGTAGCCCTGTGAATATATAGATTTTTTTTCCAAAAGTCCCCAAAAATACATAATTATTATTATTATTATAAAGTATGAGGGGAAACAGGTGCCAAGTGAAACATGTATTTTTCAAAGATTAGAAGATGTTTACTTTAAAAACCAAAAAAGTATGAATTTTTATGTTTTTTTATTATTTTTATTTATTTATTATTTTTAAATATTATTATTTATTTTATTTGTTTGTATTTATTTATTTATTTTCAAATTATTGTTATTGTATTCATACATTTTTTTTATTAATTTTTTAAATTTTAATCAAATAATTTAATTTAATTTACTTATTTTATTTTATTATTGTTATTGTATTTATTCAGAATTTTTTACTTTTTTAAAAATGTAATTAAATTAAAAATTCTGATAATAATTTTTATATTATTTTTTTAAAAAAAGCTAAAAGTTTACACCTAGTACCCAATGGCTACTTGATTAAAAACTTAGTCCTCATGCAACATGGAAACGTGTGTGTGCGTGTTTAGGAGTCTGTAGAACCACTTTGTTAATAAAATGTTTTCTTCACGATTCCCTTTTAAAACACGCAAGCGTTCCCCTCCGCTCGCCTCTTTGCTTTGAACCAGGCCATCAGTGTTTGATGTTAAACTTCAGTGTAATTCCTCTTCCTCTCCAACATATTAACCAGAACCTGCCTGGCCTGCCTTTCCAGAAAATTCCCCTCGGTTTTCCATAACCACCAGAGTAGTCGTCGGTCGGAGAGGGGAAACGGTGATGAATTTGATGCTGAGAACAATCAAACATAGGTATGAGCTGAATCTATCACCCCGCACTCAAAGAGAGCAACCAGAGAGCAGGAGGAGGCCTGCGCTCCGGATGATTTCAACAAACCAAAAGAAATGAGAACCCCTGAATTAATTTAATGCACACAAATAAATTCCTTTAATCTCGCCGCTATTTCTTTCCCTCGGCGGAAAAGACTTGACGGAGCTGTCGAGAAAAGGGGAGCAGGGTACAAATAGAGGAAATGATATGCCCCCCCCACCCCCCACATGCACATTTGCACCCTTTGTAAAGCTCAGCTAAGGGAATTGTCATGCGGTTGCAGAATTGGTTTGAGGAGTGTGACTATGTTTTCAAAGGATTTGGCTTTCTCCCCTTTGTCTGTGTGCACTGTTTAGCTGTGGCTCTCTGGTTCTAATGTAGTGTTTGTGGACCGAGGGATTGTGTTGTACATGGTGGATGAAGTCTTTATGTTTCACATATGTGACTGCTGTTTTAATATTTACCACTGGGTCCCATGTCAGCTAAGCCTCCTTTTTTCTTCTTCCAGCTGGCCCAGAAAATACAAATTAAACCTTGAAATAAAACTCGTAAATGGTTAATAAGGAGTTATTATACGTTTGTAGACCAACACTTTGCAGAAGCTGTTTATGACATCTTTATTTGATCCTTACACATCATTTAGCGTTTACAGCACAGCTGCCTCTCCAGTTTAGTGTCCACATTGATGCTGGATCACTCTACCATCACCAAACTGTCCTCGTCGCCCTCCGAATAGTTTATTCCTTGTAAAGATGGCAGATGGCGTTTGAAAAATACTTATTTAATTTGTTTAAAAATATCTATTTTTAGTAAGTCATTTTGGGCAGCAGCTGAGAAGAAGAAAATGTATCTCCTAATTTTCTTCCTTCGAAGTGGCTTTTGGTTGTAGTTCAATGTGTTTGGTGTAGATTTTATAATAACGGCTCATCAGCTCATTCACTGTTGAAATTTGATCAATTAATGGGTGTAAATTTGGAAACTGATTACAATTTCAAGAATGTATTTAAGACTCGATTGAAAAATGGTTTGTTAGTTTGATAGTTGAATAATTGTTTTTGCAGATTGGCAGGAATTTCCCAGTTTCAGCTGCTCAAATATAACCTGTGCTCCATTTTCCTGATATAAATGTTAATGTTAATGTTTTGTGTTTTGTTTGTTTTTTTCTTATTGGTTTTTTTTTCACCTTTGGAGAGTTGATTATGACTTTAAATGTAAGGAATTACAGGGAGCTTCATTCAGCATCTGTTTTGACTGAAAGATTTGTCAAGTTAATATTCAACTGATTAATGGATAAAGGTACTGATTCTTAGTTACAGCTCTAATTGTCATTTTTGGCTTCAATCAGATATTTAAGAATTATCTTATAAAGAGACAATCAAACATATTAATTTCTTTCTCTACATGACTAAAGAAGTGCTACAATATTGTTATGCTGTCACTGAACTATGTGTTCATTATCCAAAAAAATGTTGTAATGTAATACAATGAGAAAAAAAAACCATCTTTATAATATTAAAAACCTAATATTTGTTCAATGTGATGCATTAATACTACACTTTAGACCATGTTAACGGAAGTAAACGAATACAATCGTGTGAGTCGTCAGTCGATCAGTACATTTGGACAATGAAAAAACTGCTTTTACATTTGGAAGTCACAATAAATGTATTACTGCATGCAACTCAAACACACATCTGTGCTTTTGTTTGTGCACGTATCCATGTATCATACACCAGCACCAGACTCTCTTCTGGGGTCATCAGGGGTCACTGCCCTGCCCTGCAACCTCTCAGTCCTGTCCCACAGGGCCCAGAGCTGACAGTGGCCCAAGGCACTTCCACACATGCTCAATACAGTGTGTGTGTGTGTGTGTGTGTGTGTGTGTGTAGGTACCTTAATGATTGCCAGCTGCACTTGGACCACTACCTGCAGTTTCAGTGCTGCTTTCCATTCACTTCAGTGCATTAAGCAAAAAAAAAAAAACACACTCAAGTATATATCTTTGTGTGTGTGTGTGTGTGTGTGTGTGTGTGTGTGTGTGTGTGTGTGTGTGTGTCCAGGCTACAGCGGCTGCCAATCGTGCTCTGAGAGAAAGTAGTATGAACCTCAACCCTGAGGTGGATGGGATGATCATCAAGGTTCCAGTCCCCAAGTGAGTCACACACCATCTCCTTTCATTTCTACTCTTTACTTAATTTTTCCCCCCAATACGTTACACTGTCATGACATAACCAAGCAAACAACAATAAATAGACAGTAGGAAACAATTAGTTATCTCACTGCATGATGGGCAAATACACGAGGAGAGATTAGAAGAAAGAGGACAGGAGAAGAGATGAGAGAAAAAAAACAAGCACCGCTGTATAGAGATGATGATAAATAGAACTAAAAGATAATGGGGACAATACTACTATATACACACACATACACAGTGGTACCTCTATTTACGAAAGACCCAGCTAACAAATAATCCAAGTCACGAAAAACCTTTACCTCAGTTTTTCGTCTCTGAATACGAAAGAAAATTCTATTTACAAAAGGAAACTGAAACCCCCCAGGACATAAATACAATACTGTATGTACATTTCTATCCGTAACTACCTAATGTAGTAAATAAGTCACATACGTACTCTATGTAGCATCCCATTGGCTATGAGGGAGCTACCCATGATGCTTTTCGTTAACCTTTGACCCTCATTCATCACAGAGTTACTGTTGTTTCATGAGTTTTTCCCAGTGTGCTCATTGAAACTTTATTACAGTATGTATTCGTTATTCATCATGAACCTAAACTAAGTGCGAATGGAAAGAAGAAGTAGACTGCGTTATCAATAGAAGTGAAATAGGAGATGATAAAAAAATAAAAAATAGGAATGGCACGCGGTTGAGTGATATCGCTAAAAGCAACGACCCCTTCGAACGGCATCTGTGATATCGATGTAGAAACTGTTACTCATTTGGATAAAGGAGAAAGAAACTGCAGGAAAAAGCATCCATCATATTCAGTGATCTGATGATGGAGGGTGGGGGTGAGGGTTATTTGGAACAGCAAGTACCCCGGACTTTAAAGCATCACATGGGTGGTGAACAAACATTGTTGAAGGTGAAAGTGACAATTAAAACAACCACAATGGTATGGAAATGATTAGCATGTCTGGTTCTTTTTAATGGTTTAATGTTTAATGTTCAGTGAAGACACATTTACCCACTGAGACCAATAAATGACATCTAAAATGTGAATCTACATTTTCTTTTAACGCATATTTCATACAAAATCTATACATTTTTAGAATTTTTAAAGGGTTTGAGGGGGGTAGTATTGGAGGCCTTGGAACAAATCAGGCCTATATATGAATATATAACACAGGAAATGTGGATGATTCACTGCAAATAGAACAGAATAACTGTCATTTGTAGAAGTGTATATAAGAAAATTCAAGCATGTTATCCCAGTGGAACTCTGTATACACTGAAATTAGTTTTCCTCCTTTTTATTCCTCGCCTTTAACCAGGTCCAATGATTATGGTACATACAGACTCCCAGGTACGGTTTATCAAGAATAAATCACATTGTCACAATCAATCCAAGTAAAAATATTTCATTTCAATCAGCAGTGTAAAATATACAGGTAAGGCTTAAAAGGAGTTAAGTTCCTACAAACATCCCATACACGTGCACTCATACATACACACATACAAGTGCAATCAATGTAAAACTGTGCCTGTGTACATATGCAGGATGTTCAACGTTATATCTACTCATTTACATGTCACAAAGTGGAATAATAACAATATAACAAGTTAAAACTGAACTGGTATAATAGTTAAAAGTGATTACAGTGTAAAACAGCCTTGGGAAGTTTCACAACACAAAAAAAAGTAAGCAATTGATAATACCAAACATATTGTATAATTTTGTCCATTTTTTGATCCCATTTATCTCCCCATTAGATCATTGACAGTCGTCAGTACTGCTCCTCTCATTAACTTACACATTGATGTATGTTGTTTAAATTTTTTTGTTTGTTTTCTGGCGTTTAATTTGATGGATTTACCTCACATTTCTGATTGTCTGGACAATTACAGTATTTCTCAGTCATATTTCAACCATAATGAATATCCTCCTAACAGTGATTAAATTGCTCTGATAAATAAGTCTCCTTGGGCTCTTGTATTTGCATTTCTCATTATTTTTGTCATCTAAAAAGGTAATCAGAAAATTCTACGAATGAAATAATTGCCGGATAAATTCATCCGTCTCTTAATCAAACCTGAAGTCTGACCCTTAGTTTAGCTTTTCAGTCTATTCATAAATCCAACGTCTCTGTGCTCAAAGCAGTTACTGACAGATTTATTGACTTTTGCTTGTGGATGTATAGAGACCCCCAGTGTGTCGGTCTGTGGGTGGGGTCATTCTCTCTCCCTCATTCTGACCATACCTCGCTCACTCTTTCTCTGTGTCTCTCTGCCAAGTCAAACAACCTCCTACAAAACTATCTGTCACTCACTCACTAAACCACTCCACGTGTATATACAGTCTGTGTTTTACATATACACACATGTGCATGTACGTCTGCATGTATAAATGCTGGCGTGTGTTGGTGTGTGTGTGTGTGTGTGTGTGTGTGTGTGGAGCAGCAGGTGTTAGTCTGGCAGAGGAGGGACGCAAGAGTCAGACTGCTTTCCCCCTGCAATCAGTCTCGGCACGCTCCAAGCCTCCATTTGCATTTCCAAAGAGAAGGCGCTCCTTGATTGGCCCTGGAATCAGTAATTAGGCCGTATTGTTTGCGGTAAATAGACGCTGCACTTGGATTGTTTGCAAATAGTCCCTGAGGCAGAAACAACGGAGAAAAAAAAGCCAATTAAAGACAAAAATAGAGAGTGAAATGGGAAGTAGGATTTTCTGAGTGATTAACAAATGCAAAGTGAATACAAAGTTGTGGGAAAGATGGAGGTTACAGCTCTAGTCCCACACTCTGTGAAGTGATTGAACACATAACATCCCCCATATGCATGAATGTTATTTCCTTGTTTTTGCACAATTATATTCTGTTTGTCTAATTTTAGAAGATTTACAAACAGCAAAAACTCCAGGTTGTCTATTTAATATCACCCAACATTGGTTAGAAGAGATTATTGTAATCGGTGTGTGTGTGTGTCTGTGTGTGTGTGTGTGTGTCCGTGTCCGCAGAGACATATCATGCTATAACTCAATGGATACTTGAGATATCATCATGAAATTACATATGCATATAGCTAATGCGCATCGGATGCAATGATCCATTTCAGTAAAGGTCAAAGGTCAAGATCACAATTAACTAAAAGGTCAAAATCACATTATCCATTATAACCCAAGAACGGAGGGTCACAGAACTTTCAGATTGGTACCAAACGATGTAGAATGACTCTCACCTATGGCCAATACTTTTTGAGATCTCTGGAGGTCAAAGGTGACATGTCGCAAATGTAACTTTTGTAACACTGTTTGTGTGTGCATAGACATATCACACTATAACTTAATCAATACTGGATATATTCTCATAATATTACACACACTGATGAATGTATACATATAACGAAATTATCAATATTGCAAAAGGTCAAAGGTCAAGGTCACATTTAGCAGAAAAGGTCCAAATCACGTTATTGGCTCTAATTCAAGAACGGGTTATCATAGAAACTTGAGTTTGGCACAAAATAGGGGTGAGATTAGGCATTCTCTGAATACTTGTTACATTTTTTTGTTTAGTTCAAGTTTCCTGATCTCCTCAGAACATTTGTGCACATTCTCCAACACTCATATTTGCTCATGATATTACATATTATAGCTATAATCTGGCTTAATGGCTATAATATATAACATTTTAAAATGAAAATGTCTAGAATGACTCAGCCAGTTGTAGATATTTGTATGTCATTTCCTCCAACATAGTCAAAATTCAGAGAAGTCCAACATATTATTTAGTGCAGCAATTGTTAAAAAATTTTTTTACCCATCCTCCAAAAGGGAGAGGGGTATTGTTTTTGAGTTGGTTTGTGTGTTTTGGTTTGTTTGTTTGTTTGTTTGTTTGAAAGCAGCTTTACACAAATAGTACTGGAGCAATTTTCATGAAATTTGGTCCAGAATCGATTCCATTAAATTTTGCTGAATATAGTTCAAAGGTCACAGTCACAAAAAATGTGTTTTCACAATGATAAGAAATGGGGCAAATGAGGTAAAATGTGTGTGTTGGGGGGGGGGGGGAGGGGGTACATGCTATGGAATATATACATCACTAATCTATAACAGATGTTCTCATCTGTAAACATAATCATTTTCAGTATCCTATGCTATTTCACAACATAGTCAAACTAATACTTTTAATGTGTAAATTTAACAGACAACTAAAGACAAAAATCATCACCGTTGTGTTTAACACTTAGAACCACCTCTGGCTGTTTTTTCAATTATGCTTTACTATATTTTTAAATTCAAATTTTCTAATAATGTAACCTTCTTTGTGTTTGTATTAACCATAGACACACTTTCTCTATTTTCTGTTTTTACATTCCTTCTTTGCAGAGTAACACGGGAACACAGAGAAAACCTCACCAAGTTGGCCAAACAGTTCAGCAACAAGGCCAAAGACTCCCTGAGGCGAGTCCGCACCAACGCCATCACACAGGTCAAAAAGGCCAAGGACGGACACTCTGAAGACACAATACGACTTGTAGAAAAACAGGTACATTTACACTGTGGCCCAGAGAGCATTAAGCCTTTAAACTTCCACTCAATTTTGCCTAAATTTCTTAATAAAGTTAATTGAATGTTGTTCTTGAACCATTTTGATAACATGCAGCTGGTGTTTGATTATATTATAAATTAAAATATTAAGATGAAAACTGAGATATTGGAGGCAGGTTCTGTTAAATGATGCAATAGATAAAACATTTGTGGATATTTATTGATGTGTTTTGGATATTTTTATTGGAGTATGACTGTGTTTATTGGAATATGGTTCCTCTGTGGATAATTATGAGACATAAAAGTGACATTTGTATTTTGAACAAATGAATAATTGTACCTGCTGTGGTTATTTTATCTAAAAGTGGTTTATATCTTCTGATGTAGTTAGGTCATGTGACACTTGGGACAGGTTTGTGTGGTTTGATTAATATTTTTCAGCGACTACTTCCAGCCTATACTATATGTGGACCCTTGAAAGTTTAAAGGGTTAAACAAATTCAAGTATGTCCATAGATATATATATTAAAAAAATGATATTTTTCCCTTTCTTCTGTTGTTTTAGCTTCAGCAAATGGCCGACAACATCACTGCCGACATTGACAAACAACTTGCAACAAAGATAAAGGATCTGCTCAGCTGAAAAGAAATGGACAGGTTTTATTTTTGATAATTCGGTCATAAAATGGTAATGTATGGATGGACACATATACTTTTATAGAATGTGTAGCTTTTACAACCTTGAAAACGGAGTATAATTAACTAAAATCAGAGTCTTTACTGATGGCTCCTGCTTCTACAGTGCACAGTCTGAAAGTTTCACACGGACGACTGATTATTTTGGTTCTGTTCTACATGTTTGGCTTCCCCTCGCAGACACCAGGCTGTCTTTTTTTCCTGCCCACATCACTGGCAAAGATCTGCTCCTCGCTGTTGGGTCATATCTGTGTTTAACCGTCTATGCATAAACAGAAATTGGCACGGCAACAACAACAACAGCGACAGACTACCAGTCACCTCCTTCCTCCCCTGTTACTCTTCCTGTCTTCAAACAAACACCAAGGGAGGGACCAATGGACTTTTAATGGGATTTGTGGGCCTCCTCCTAATCAAACCCTTTGCCACAAGGGCTGTCTGTTTATATAAAACAAGCGCACCCGTCTGAATGTAAACTGACTGTGGGTTTTCTATTGGTGGCAAGAGTGAGAGAATGGGGGGAGAGTTTGTTCCAGAGACGTAGGACCTGACTGAACAGATATCATTAGCGTGTTGCCAAACATTTGTTTCACATTGATTCGAAGTCTGTTAAAAATGCACTCAAGAGGAAAAAAAAAAAAGCTGTCTGCATTTCTTGCCTTTCTGTTCATGTCTAGGATTGATAATATGGCTGCTCTCTTTAAACCCAATAAAGCCAGGAAAGAAACATTATTGATGGACTCCATTAAAGAAATGCTGCTTTTTACCATGTGCGTCATCTTTCTCTCTGTTGTTTTCTTTTCTTTTCCTCCTCTTTTGGTCTGAAATCCTCCCGTCCACCATTAGTTTGAGTGATAATGGACTTTTCCTGTGTACAGACCTTCAGGGCCTGGCTTCTGGCACCACACTTGTCCATTAGGAACTTTTAAAGTTGTACACTTGGCCCCCTTTGTCTTTAAATAGCTGCACTTGTAAAGGCCCAGTCGGGAATAATAGTACAACAAACAGAATTGATAACAAGAAATGAGAATGAGGAAACGTAGCCAGTGAAACACACATGCCTTTACTTTTATCTTCCCGTTGTTTACACCAGCTAGAGGCTCTCCATACTATTATGTGGTTGCTGTCTTCATCTTTATCATGGTTTGTTTTTTTGGTTTAGATTTGTTTCCTTTGCTACTGCTTGCCTCTGCCACATGGCAGACAGGCTTAAATCAGAAGTTATACCCACACAGTTGGTCTAGTTGGTAGCCACCCTGTCATTTAATGGTTACAGCACTGCAACACTGCGCACTACTAATTAAAATGTCACCTTTTTGTTTTTATTTTATATAGAGAAGTTTATTGGAAAATGGTGATAATACAGTTTTCATGGTGGTTTTTTACAACTCTACAGCGTATACTACAGATTGTGTCTTTATTACATTTGCCTTGGCTCACTGTCTCTATGAATGGTTTCGACTTAATGGCCTAAACAGACTAGAGTCGTTGGATAAACAAGAGTTTAGCAGAGGAGTGGCTGGGTCTGGACAGAGGCGGGGTGGGGTAGAAATGGCAGGTTTTTGTGGTGATTCTAGGTCCATATGTCAGCAATTTGAGGGCATTGTGTACCTTGGCCTAAAACAGAGGCTTCATGATCGATGGAGGGGTGAAAATCTCCCAAGTCTCTGGCGCAGAACACAGGCAAGCACAAGGAAATTGCTTTCAGCTGATAGCTTCATTTCAGTTGACATTTATCAAGTGAATTACCCCTGTTCCTTTCAAATGTTTACTACCAGCACCGCCTTTTGACGTACCACTGCGTGTGTGTTGGCATTTGTGTGCGAACGACAGTGATAGAGGATTGCCTGCGTGAATGTTCTGGTGTGTCCTTTGGCCCTTCCTCGCAAAAATATACAAATCTAAATTGGTTCAGTAAAGTTTTGATTTGATAGTGTAATCTTCCATTTATTGCTGGTGTACTGAGGCGAACATAGCCTGCATTACAAACTCTAACCACCTTTAACTCACAGAAAGAACTCAGTTGAGTTGTATATTTTTACAAAAAGCATCGTCTGTCTCTTGGAACAGAAATCTCAAATTTTAGAGAGCATCTTGAACATCTGTTGTGTACATTTAGCTCAAGGGGTAAAGCGTTAAAGAGGAATTGACATGAAAAAAGAATCATTGTTGCATACAGTGGTCATAGGATATGCTGCTATGTTCTGTCTAGTGTTCCTCCAGTGTGTAATCAAATAAACACAAGTATTCCCCCACTGACCCAGTAAATTGCACTACAATGGACTAGAATTCTATTTTTTTTACAAGTAATTAAGTGAGGGTTTTATAATATTTGTCAACAAAAAATATTTTCACAGGATACTCAAAATTCTGGATTAGTACTGATATCACTGGTCTACAAGTAAAATGCTTCTGGAATAAAACTAATAAAGTTTTACCACGTGTGTTACTGATCAAGTGGTTGGCTCAAGTTTCCAAGATTGTGTCAAAATGTGAAATTCTTAGAATGAACAAGAGAATATGTTTTAGTCCAAATGAATATTGGTCTCAGATCTACTTCAAAACATTGTCTGCACATTATGATCCATTCACTTTACAGGTTCTTTCTAGTGGAATATTTACTAATCCATTGTATACATGTACATAAACCACCATATATGTGGAATAACACACCATCATATATATTAAAAACATGAACTAACCAACACTAAAGTCATTTGTTTTGTGATTCATCTTATTAAAGTATGTAAGATTTAGCACATTTAATGTCTGAAGCAGATACTTTATTAAAAAAATTAATAATTGTAGAGTAGTGTATTTAAAAGTACAATTTGATCAAATTCTGATACTGATTTTTTAAATTTAAAATAATCCTCCATGGACCAAAAAATAGTTATTATTTTAGGTGCTCTTTGGAAAAAGGGATACGTAATGTTGAAAAAAATACTGAAAAAAACAAACAAACTCCAAGACACTCTCTCTAAACATTAAAATGCCTTTATTATCATGGCACGGTCAATGTAGACCAGCAGATTTTATTTTCAAACTAAGCAAGTATGAGTAGATTATTTCAGTTATTTCATGAATCTAGTAAAATTTTCTATTTGAATTTAACAAAGTGAATTGGATTATGTTTGAGCTGGGTTTGAGTAAATTGTCATTTGTTAAACAACCATCAGTTTTCTAAAAAGTATAAGACTGAACTGTGTTTCACTGGAAAAAGGTCATGTGGTCTCGTGAGTCTAGATCAGATCTCGGAAAAATAAGGCCTGGGGACCACATGTGGTCCCTGACTGGCCCGCATGAGGTCATTGGCAAATGAAAAGTCAATGCAAATATATATTATACAGCTTTTATTTTGTAGAATCTGCTAATTTTTTTATTTTTTTTTTTACACATTTTCTTTCCATACGTAAGACGTCAGCTACCATAGACACAAGAAGGTGTTTTTTCACTGAAATTAAAGAATTAAATGTGATATGTAAACAAACTAAGCTGCATTTATGGTTGTTCATGTAAAGTTAACATGGAGGGAAAGTAAAAAGATAGCATGGGGCTTTTTGCACATTTAAAAAAAAAAAATATTTTCTATATTTGTTAAATAATTGTGTTCTGTGCAGCACAATTTTTATTGTATCATTGTTTTGTTTTGTTGACTGTTTTTATACTGATACATAGTGAGCCATTAATAACTGTCAAAGTTTCTCATGTGGCCCCATAGGAACCTTAACTGCCCACCCCTGGTCTAGATCCACCATGGGGGAACTTATGATCTGGTCAGGGGTCCATTTCAATAAACAGGTTTAATGAAAACTCTGAGTCTGTTAAACCCAAAAAAACTAAAAACCTTTAATTTTATGGTTAACAGATAACAACTGTTCAATAGACCTGTTTATTGAAACAGATCCTGGTGTGGGTCAGTTGACAACCTGAATTTAATACTGAATGGTGAGATGTGTTTTTGTCTTTGCCGATGACACTGTCAAATTCAAAGATGACAACACCAAGATTCATCATTTTCACCCTAACCATAACCCAGCACAGAACCCAGACAGTCACTCAGATGTGATGGATAAGACTTTACCCAGTGGTCCAACTTTCCCTCAGCAGGAGACATTTTGTTGAAAAATTAATACAAAAAAATTAATACAACTACTATGGTAATAAGTTCCATGACACTGAATAAACATCACGTGGTATAACCCTTTAAACCAGAGGTTTCAAACATGTGGCCCGGGGTCCAAATGTGGCCCCTGGGCTGAAGAACATAATAACCTTAAAAACAAAAAAAAGAAAGACTTTATTTTCTTCTCAGTTTTTTCTCTGTCAAATGTTTATCCTTGTTTTAATGGGAAAATGAACATTATGAAAATATTTACAAACTATCCTGTAATAATAAAATGTGAATGATTTGAACAAATGGGAATTACCTGAAATGTTAAAAGAAAATTAAGCTCAATTTTAAACATTTTCTGCTTCTGTTACAAAGTGTTTCATATGTTTGTAGATCTGAACCATAATACACATGGAAAAATGATAAGCAAGTCGAATATTGTTAAAATTGTTCTTATTTTACTCAAGAAATGTAACTTTTTTTCAGGTTAGTCACATATTTTGCATTTGGATACTTTATAAAAACTAAGTATTTTCACAATTTGGGGGAGGGTTGCACTAAAACAAAGACAAAAATTTGGAATCCACATTATTTATAGGTTATTACCTCCACCAAGGAGGTATTACATTTGAGTCAGTTTGTCTGTCTGTCTGTCTGTCAGCAGGATTATACAAAAAGTTCTGAACAGATTTTGATTAAACTTTCAGGAATGATAGATATTGTGTCGAGGAAGAACCCATTAGATTTTGAGCATTGGCAGTCAAAGGTCAAGGTCACACTAAAGGTCAACATTTAAAACACATCAGTGGTAATATCTCAGGATTCAGACAAGATAGAATCTGACAGTGTTTTTTTTTTTTTCATTCACATCGTCTCACCCTCAGACATCAGAGGGGTCAACACCTATGGCTGCATCATGTGATGTGTGAATGAAAAATTAAGACTTGGCAGAGGTCTGCTGTCTCTGACTGCCTTGTTATGCTATTATTTTACTGGTTTGTCAAATCAGGCTGATTGTGGCCCCTGAAGGAAAGTTAGTTTGAGACCCCTGCTTTAAACCCTGAGTCCAAGATGGTCCACTTGGACTTTGATGTGAATTATTGTTTTTGTATTGTAAAAAAAAAAAAAAAAAGTGGAGAGGGGTACTGTGTTTGAGTGGGTTTGTTTGTTTGTTTGTCTGTCTGTTTGTTTGTTAGCAGCTTTACACAAAAACTACTGCACCAATTTCCATGAAATTTACAGGAAAGTTGCCAGGGGGTCCAGAATAGATCCCATTAAATTTTTCTGAATCTAGATCAAAGGTCACAGTCACCATGAATGTGTTTCCACAATAATAAGATATTGAGCAAATCAGGTAAAATGTGTGCAAAGGGGGCGGGGTTTGTTGTGGCGGGCACCACATGTTTAGTATTGATTTTTTTTTTGTTTTGTTTATATACCTGTTTGTCAGCAATTTCCATTACATTTTCAGGAAAGGTGTGTGGTGGTCTAGAATAAATCCCATTAAATGTTGTTGAATGGAGGTTAAAGGTCAAGGTCACCAAAAATGTGTTTTCAGAATGGACATAGTTAGAACTATTTATTCCTGTATACTCAGTTTTGCATATAGCTTCTTTTTAAACCCATAGTAGCAGGTTTTGTAAGATAAATGTCCATTCAAAGGTAAGGAGGTGGAGTTAGTTGTGCCTGACACCAGTTGTTTCAGAGTGAGTCAGTCTGTCAATTTTTTTTCCAGATCTTTCAAAGTTATTATTAAAAGTATTTACAATTTACTGCATGTTATAATACTGCTAAAATGGCTGCTTCTCCAACTTCTAGTACAGATGTGAGTGAAATTTCACAAACTGTTGGATTTTTTTTTTTTATAATCGTACTACCAGTAAAACTATATTAACAATAAAAACTATAAACTATATTACTATGAAACTATATTATCAACTCCAGATTATAACTATACTTACAGCATTTCCAAACTACATATGTGCAGAATGTTTTAGCAATGACATCAATTTATAAAGAGATAACCAATACAAGTACACGCTGTGATCAAAGCAATACAAGGAAATATGACCTATTGATTTTGATTAGTTTAAACTTTGAACTCTTTATTAATGTCACTATAATTTACATTTATCTCTTCTTGCTCGCTATTAATATTTTACATCCATATTTGAATACGAAGCAGCTGTAATCATGAACTTACTATTTCAGGTATCTGTTAGCTAACTTCCATCTACAACCCAGTGTCACATGTGTATATTTTATCTTGCTCTATGAATATATTAGTTATATAAAAATGAGCGTACTGTCAACATGTAATACAAGGTCCTCTTCATTTCTTTTTCATTTTGTTTTGTAAAATCTTTGTTACAGGTGCCCCCTCCCCCACCCACCCACCCCTTTCACACCTGTAAAAGTACTCCTACACACATTGCCTGCCATCTCATTCTTTCACTATTATCTAAAAGTGCAAATATATAAAGCTCAGATAGCAAACACCAGCATGGAAACAGATCTTGCATTCATATTGAGAGAAAAAATCTTCAAGATTTCTAAAGTGTTGCTCTCCATCCCAACCTCCCATCCCCCCAACCCCAATTCTGAACAATTTCCCTCTTAGCATTGTTCTACTTCTCAATTTCTCTTTACTTTTGATGCAGATTTCCGTGTTGCATTATTCATCAGTCTTTTGAAGCGATTTCAGAGTAGCTATGGTCCAAAAGTAGTGTGCCAAAAAGACCTGCATTAAAACTGTATAGCCATTGTGTGTGATAATACTGTGTTTCTATACTGTGTGTATGTACAGTATATGTGTATGTGTATGCAGAGAAATGATTCTACCTTTTCTCATGCCTTTGTGCTGCCTGTGATTATACCCTAAACATGAAGTCCTGGTGCTCCTGCTGCGACCGAAGCGCTGAGGAGGCCATGAAGCCGGACGACGGGAGAGCTCCACTTCAGTGTAGACGGTATTGCATCGATGCCATACACACACCTCTTATTCTCTCTTCTCTCTCCATCTCTCTGTTTTTTCATCACCTCTGGAGTGTAAAGAGCCTCAGAGTGTGAGAAGCCACCCTAAGATCTCATCAAGGATCCAATCAGCGTGTGAATACGAAATGCACTCTCCTCTTGCGATGTGATGATGGGAAGGGGGGGGGGGGGGACAGACAGACATAGGAGTGAAAATCTCTGCATATGCAAATTGAACTTAAAAATTTAAATGGATTTGATGTTCATAAGAGTATCTCTGACCCTTTCACGGGTGCGGTAACAGGCACGCAGGGAAAAGAATATGTGCAGATTAGCCCATTAATATTTATAGATGTAATTGGTGGAGCTGTGTGGCATGAGGCCTTGTTGTGCCTGCTGTAATTCAGGCCGTGTTTAAGCCTAATCCAGGTGGGCGCTCTTACTGCCTCTAACAGGGAAATGGACGGCCATTTTAGAAGGAAGCTGGATATCCTAATAATCAGGTAAACTAATACCGAGTGGTGAGAGTGTTTCCTTCCTGAGCTCTTGGCATGTCAGTCATTCACAGAATTGCCCCTGTCTGGTCTGCGAGCCATTCCAACTCAATGGAACATATGCTCTCCCCCCAACAACATGCATTTAAAGAGGACCACACGGGCCCCTTTGGATAGCCTCTGTACCTACGAGGAGGCTCCATAACCATCATATGGACCAACCAGACGCTCCAGCACATGCTCACACACACACACACACACACACACCTCCTGTTCCTCAAATCTGAACAAAGCGTTCCACAGTCTAAAGTGGTTAAACTGTCATTTCAAATCGTCTGGACATCGTGATTACCGGCATGGGAGGAATTATATATTTAGCTTTATGTCCGTCGCCATTTCCTCCCCCCGCCCTGATCTAAAGTGACTAGTGCCCTCTATATGATCTGAAGTGACTAGTGCCCTCGATATTACTATCTCTGAGGAGTTTAAACCTTCCCCCAGGAGACAAGTGTAATCAAGGGCTGCCAGCAGGGGAGAGGGAGGAAGAGGAGGGAAGAAGAGGATGATGAGATGTGTGGGGTGGCTGATGGTGTAGACTGGTAGTGATGGGACAGTGGAGGCTGTGACAGTGGACAGTCTCTATATATATATATATATATATATATATATATATATATACTAAACTAAAGTATGGGCAAAAACAACTCATTTAATTGTTTTATTATCTGATTTATCTATTTTTTAATCGTTTTCAATTATTTTTTTAATGAGATACTTTGTGACTTGATTAAGAAAAGTGTAATATAAATAAAGGTTACTATATGTCATTTACAAAAGTAACTAAATACCAAACTTGGTGCTTTATAAAATAAGCAGCCATCAGCATAAACCAAATAAAGCATTAAAAAACATCTTGTTTCCAGGCAAAATTTGAATCAGAAAATTTCAACCTGTACAACAATATATGCTGTTAAGTTTATTTTCTATATTTTATGCATTTATTTGACAATGTATAGTAAAGAGTAGACATGAAATTAGCCCAAAGAGAAGATTGAGCTGATGCAAATTCATTCTCAGGAACTACTTGACAACACATCTGCTCTTAAAAAATATATATAAATCAAATCAAATCACGGAACACATCTTTAAATGAGATATGCCCCCTTGAGTTTTTGATATTTTCTCAAACAAATCAATGTGTTTCAAGTTGTTATTTTCTACAATATAGTCTGTATCTTGGTACAAAATCAAATACTGAATACAAACCCAAATCAAGAAACAAATTAGATTTTTTTTTCCATTGAGATCATTAGTATTGATATAAGATAAAAGAAAGAAAACACTGGTAGTTGGTCACATATTGGAAGAGTTTTAAGACACATAACGTAATATAATGACTAAAATAATTTAGTAAGAACATTTCTTTTTTGCCAAACATTGACTCAGATAATTTATTTCCCACATTAATTAATATTTAAATAAGCAAAAGACAATGTACCCATAAGAATGAAGATTAATAATAACACTGCTCTACAATTTTTTTAAGAAAGTATCTGCTTCAAACATTAAATGTGTTAAATCTTACATAATTTAATAAGATGAACTAGAAAACAAATGACAAAAGTGTTGATTAGTTCATGTTTTTAATATATATGATGGTGTGTTATTCCACATATATGCTGGTTTATGTACATGTATACAATGGATTAGTAAATATTCCACTAGAAAGAACCTGTAAAATGAATGGATCATAATGTGCAGACAGTGTTTTGAAGTAGATCTGAGAACAATACTCCTTTGGACTAAAACCTATTCTCTTGTTCATTCTAAGAGTTTTACATTTTGACCCCAGACTTATCTTGGAAACTTGAGCCAACCAACATTTAAGACTTGAGTTTTCTTTATCACTAACACACATGTGGTAAAAATTAATTAGATTTATTACAGAAGCATTTTACTTGTAGAGCAGTGTGATAGTAAAAGTAAAAGTATGCATGGACCTATACAATATATGGACATGCTGCTCTTTTTTGACTTGTTTTTTGTTAAGGAAAAAAAGTTAATAAATCTTAAATTCTTTTGCCAAGGCAACATTTGTATCTCCATACCGCGCCCTAGGCTTCAGTAACCCATCCATCCTGAGGAGATTCATCCATCCTCAATAACGTCATAGTTTGTTCATAAATAAAAGTGACCGTTTGGAGAGCAGATGAACGCAGCCAACGGATTGGACAGGAAGCCTGTTAATCTGCAATCCAATCCGGCCAAAGTCTAGTGAAACCCGGCTCAGCTTGGCCGACCGAGGCCTGAAAGGAAGGAAGTGAAGGACTCAGGAAACAGCGTTCAGAGCTTTCACCAATCATATCCATCACAGTGCACGGTGATAGAAGTGTGTGTGTGTGTGTGTGTGTGTGTGTCTGTTTCAGCAGTCATATCCATCACAGTGCTCTGTCTCCAGGCCTGGGCAAAAGAACTGGAGAGTCATTAGAGGGCTGGGCTGCAGGCTGCAGTGCTGCACTTTAACTAAACATCTTTTCCATAAAATAAATGCTTCCAGGTTACTGTGGGTCCTGGAGAACCCAGGTCGCCTCGCTTTTGCTGCCACTCATCTGATCCCAATTACCAGACTATGGATACAGATTGGAGTCGTGTGTTAGACTCCAGTGAGGATCAGAATGGACTACACAACTGAAATGTGGCATCCTTATTCCTTAAATCAACACATTATCACCTCATGTCCTCACTATGTCCCATCTTCACTGTCACCTATCAATGCATAGTCACTGTGAATAAAAGTATAATGCATCAAAAATGTATAAAACACTATTATTTTTTTCCTGTGAAGGAGTTTAATCCACTTGTAGGATTTGATATACTTAGCCTCAAGGCATTTTATTGGTGCAAAAAAAACCAAAGCAGAGTTTAACCTTTGACTTGTCTTTAATTAATATCACTGTCTAAGTCATATTTTTAGTTCTGTTGCTATCTTATCACATATCTACTCACATAATGTCCAATGCATGTCACGGCAGGCTTCAGGTAATAGGTTCAGGTTTACAGAACACCATGTTATAGCATATTTTACAGATTAAAAATGTACACAAACGTTATTTTAACACAGAAAGATACAACATCTTTGCAACTGTAGGAACTCATTGACCTTTGATTTTCACCCATTCTTTAAAATAGATATAACCACACACAGACACACTTTACATGATACTAAAAATACCTTGAGTGTATTTTTGTTTTCACTTTACATTAAGTGTTTTTACTCCAGTTGTGTTGAATGCACAAAGGTAACCTGAGCTAGAACAGAGGAAGAGTCGACCATGATGTACATATATATATATATATATATATATATATATATATATATATATATATATATATATATATATATATATATATATATATATATATATATATATATATATATATATATATATATATGCTTGGGTATGCAGGCGTATTTGTGCAGACACAGTATGGATTTACATCCTTACATTATTGAATAATTGTTTCCTGATGCTTCTCTCTTCCTTAGAATATTAATTACCAAATGCTGAAACCACCACTTTGGTAAGTTGAGGTTGAAAAGGAAGTGGGTTGGGCTTGAAGGAGATCGTCCTTTTTTGATGGGTTAACTCTTTGTACATGTTTGGTTTGAAGCTCTACTGGGGGCTAAAGGGGGGAAGGGAGTATTGTCTGCTATGTTTGAGGGTAAGGTTTTGTTTTTGTTTTGTTTTTTTGCATGGGGGGGGGTTGTTACTAAACAGATGAAATTTTTTTTTCAAAAAGATGCAGTGTCTGACCATTTGCAGCATATAATATGGTGAACTTGGAATGATAAGGAACTGATGAAAGGAATGCATATAAACTCAGCAATGTTCTGTGTGTGGTGTTATTATATGGTTTTATTTTGTCCAGGGTTTTCTTACAGAGCTTAATATAAATGTGTGTACTGTTAAAGAATAAAGAAAACTACAATTAACTCATCACCTGCTCATCACTGATCTCCAGCATCACAGAAAAGATATATAAAGTCATTTGCAAATGATCCAGACCAGTCTTTTCCCATTGGCACCTGAGAGTGAAGACAAGAAATCAATTACAATAAGAAAAGACAGAAGAAAAACATGCCCCTGAGGAATTTCAAAATGTCCAAAATAGCTTTTTTTATGCTCTGTCAAAAACCCTTTGGATATGATCTTCTCATTTTGGAAAAGGGTAACATCTGTGCACTTACTCCAAACCACAAATGTTTATCAATGACAATCATCTCTTGAATTTTCCTCAGGTCAGACTCTTTGAACTCAGAAAGCCAAAGGCAGTAGGATTCAATCAGCCTTATATGAACATGCTCAGAGTTTAGAGGCAGAAAGCAAAGGAGGACAACGCCATCTAGTGAAACTATGGTGTAGGCACTGAAGACATGAGGAAATAAAGGTGTAATGACAAAGTTGAAAAACGAGCATTAATAACACTGCTCTACTATATATATATATATATATATATATATATATATATATATATATATATATATATATATATATATATATATATATATATATATATATATATATATATATATATATATACAGAGAGAGAGAGAGAGAAACATTAAATGTGTCAAATCTTACATACTTTAATAAGATGAATCAGAAAAGTACTGGTTAGTTCATGTTTTTAATATATATGATGGTGTGTTATTCCACATATATGGTGGTTTATGTACATGTATACAATGGATTAGTAAATATTCCACTAAAAAGAACCTGTAAAGTGAATGGATCATAATGTGCAGACAGTGTTTTGAAGTAGATCTGAGACCAATATTCCTTTGGACTAAAACCTATTCTATTGTTAATACTAAAAATTTCACATTTTGACCCCAGACTTATCTTGGAAACTTGAGCCAACCAGCATTTAAGACTTGAGTTTTCTTTATCACTAACACACATGTAGTAAAATTTCATTAGTTTTATTCAGGAAGCATTTTACTTGTAGACCAGTTTAATAACAAGTAATACTACTGCAACCCTAATTCTACTTCTATTTTATTTCTTCTACTACTGCTACTCTACTACTATTGTGATTATGATGATGATGATGATGATGATGATGATGATGATGATGATGATGATGACTGGTTAGTGCTACTGCTAACCAGTCATCATCATCAAAGGAGCATTCCAGGTCTGATTGTCATTTTTGCTTTGTTATACATAGGTTTCTCGAACCCACTTTATCCTCACTAGGTTCACAGGGGTCACTGGGGGTCTAATCCAGCTACAATGGGTGAAGGCGGGGTACACCCTGTATGAGTCTCCAGTTCATCTCAGGGCTGAACATATATAGACAAACAATCACTCTCACATTCACACCTATGGACATATGTTGTTTGTATGTTTTTCTTGTTTGGTTTTTGGCTTTCTCTCTCTCTCTCTCTCTCTCTCTTCCTCACTTGAAAGTCCACAGTCTTGGAAACAAAGAGAGTTGGTGGACAATTACGGACACAAGGACAATTGACAAATATATAAAATAAGAGAAAAAAAAAAGAAAACAGTGGTCTGATCTTTAATACTCTTATATTGACTACTTATTACTATACCACATTATAGTATTACTGTATTTTTATCTGTGATTTTGTGTGTATTGTATTTGTATATTTTTTTGCATTTTCTTTGTGGCCTTTGTCTGTGAAAGATGCGATATAAATAAATTTAAACTTAAAAATAAATATGAAATATTCACAAGCTTTTTTGGAATCCCCTAAACATAACCCTAAAATAGTTTTAGCATAAAAACTAAGATAAAACTGCCACATCAGGGTATATTAAACATAATATATATAAGATGCACTACACTCCTTACAGATACGTTTAATAGTGTAGCATCAGAGATAATATGTCTGTCAGGACTTGTCAACAAATTCTTTGGGACTGTCCTGATCATATTCGCTAATTTGTTATTTTGACAGTTGTGGTTTTGATTTCTTGCTGATATAAGCTTTTTGAACATGACACAACATAGGAATTTTTTTTTTCACTTAGGTGCAAACAGTGCAGAGAAAATTTGGGGAATCACACACAAGGAAATGTTCAGTCAATGATCTTTCTGTACTTTTAGACTCCTGTCAAAATTATCTATTCTGCTCAAGAAACCTTTTTTGAACATCATACTATTAATGCATTTTATGATCAATTCAACATTTAACTATATGGACAAAATTATTTTATTGTTTAATGCATTTATTTATATTTTTCCCCTTTATTGTCTTACGTTACATACAATGACTGTGACTGGTTTAACTAATGACTGTATGGAGGGTGGGGGGATAAATGGGTGTAGTGTTAATTGCAGTAAGTGAGGGTTCATGTAAGCTTCTTTTTTTTTTCTTTATGAAAATGAAAAATGTTCCGGTACAGTGCATATTATATTTCTATACAGGGTTGGACTGGATCAGGATCTCAGGCTAGGAATATCCCACAGCATCCAGGCCAACACCAGCACCACGGAGGCAAAAGAAAAAAAATCCCCTCCAAACACCACAATTTAGGGGGGGGGGGGGCTTTTGTAGTTTCCTTATATCACTTAAAGCAATAATATTCCACTGGCTGTGACACAACAACACACTATTAAACTAATGCATGACAACAGCTCATCAAAGTACAGTACTTTTCTCTCATCTCCCTGCCCTCACCATATTTCCTTTTCTCTAAAGTTACTTAGATATGTTCTGAACAAGTTTGTATTATTTTGTCAAATGTTTCAGATGCCATCTTAGTTTAGCTAATAAACACTAATATTCAATGTTAAACTGAAACTGAATGTTAAACTGTTTAACTGAAGTCTAAAAATCGTTCAGGCTTCCTGCAGCCCACCTGTGGAGTTTTGCCCAGACCTACTATATACTGTATTCATTAAAATTAACATTACATTTATTAATATGTGGTCATATATACCATTACGTTTTTCAGTTTTCCAACATATTGGAATATTGATCAAATAAAACGGACATGGTGGGTCAATTCACACTAACCTAAAAATTTTCACATCCGGGCCTGTTTCTGTACCATTATTCACCTTCCCCATAAACATCTTTACAAAGCACAAAACACACTCAATTCATTCTCTTATACTATTCTTTACAGTAAATAATAGAATATATTTAATCAATTTGTGGTCATATTTTGTGGTGCATAAATGAGAAATGTGGATTTTTTTTTGTCTTTCACTGTATGAAAGACAATACCCAGAGAACACATTTCTCAGTTCACGTACAGAGCACAGACAACTTCTCTTCCCCACATTACTGTACATCAAATAGTATTTCTTCCAAAATAATGTAACACCCTTTGTATTTCCCCTATTTAAGGCTTCACATCCGTTCGTTCACAACCTACTGTAATTGATAATGTATTATCAACATTTGAGTCTATCCATTATATTGCATTGGTTTAAGTAAAAATGAGGAATGTGAAACACTGGTGAAACTTTCTCTGGAGTAAAAAAAACAAACAAAAAAAACTGTCTATATATGCAGAAATAGCCCTTAACAGGTCAATGACCACTGACAAACTTCTTTGTTTTGCTGCAGACTTCACAGCTAAATAATTTTCTCAGACAAAAGCACCATAATTCTACAGCTAAATAAATTACAAAATAAATGTCAACATGTAACAATGCTACTACATCCCTTCTTAACAGCCTTACGCCCTGGGATGTAGTTGACATTCCAATAAGAAGATTTTATCCGTTGCATTTGAACATGAAAAATTAAGAAAACCGTAAAAAAAAAAAAGTGGGTGGAAGTTAACACTCATTTAATCCCACCCCTTTTTACTGTATAACTAACAATATTCCCCTTCCTACAAAAGAAAAAAAAAGCCACTAAATTTATGAACCATTTCTGATACATTGTTGGATTGTGAGTGTTGAGTTTTGTTTCCTAATTTTGTTAATTGGCAGAGAACGAACGACCATAATGACAAAACATTACATTTTTCTGATTGAGGAAACTGCTGTAAAAATGTTGTGGAACACCATTATCGATGAGCTACAGAGGTTGAGGAAAATCTCCCCAGGCTTTCAACTGCAAGGAATTTAACTCATAGGAACCGCTCAGGCCTTTTTCTCTTCAGTATGACTGGTTCTTTTTTGGACATATTTACTGAACATAATGTTAGCTAGGGTCGCGGGGGCAACAGACTCAAAGTAGCCCAGGCTTCCCTCACCCCAGCTATCTGAGCCAGCTCCTCCAGGGGAATCCTGAGGCGTTCCCAGGCAGGCTGAGAGATATAATCCCTCCAGCATGTCCTGGGTCAACCCTGAGGTCTCCTCCCAGATAGACATGCCCAAAACACCTCCCCAGGGAGGCATCCTCATGAGGTGCCCAAGCCACCTCAACTGGCTACTTTTGACATGGAGGAGCAGTGGCTCTACTCCGAGTCCCTCTCAGATGTCTGAGAGTCTCACCCTATCTCTAAGGCTGAGCCCAGCCACCCTGTGAAGGAAACTCATTTTGGCGCTTGTACCCGTGATCTCATTCTTTCGGTCATGACCCAAAGCTCATGACCGTAGGTGAGGTTTGGAACATCAGACAGTAAATTGAGAGCTTTGCCTTCTGGCTTAGCTCCTTCACCATAACAGACCGGTTTAACACCTGCACATTCCACCCTTCACTCGTGAAGGAGATCCCAAGGTACTTTACCTCCACTGGAGGTAAAGTACCCTTCTCCGGCTGAGGACCATGGCATCAGACTGAGGTGTTGATCTTCATCCCAGCCACGTCACACTATTACAAACTACTTCAATGAGAGCTGGAGGCTGCCGCTCGATGGGAATTCGAGTACTAGATCATCCGCAAAAATCTGAGACAAGATCACTCCGCTCCTGAACTCTACTCCCTCCCCCACCCAACTGCACCTAGAAATTCAGTCCATAAAACTTATGAACAGAACAAGTGACAAAGGGCATCCCTGGGGGAGTTTATCCCCCACTGGAAAACTGTATACTTATTACCAGCAATGCGGACCAGACTCACTCCGTTACAGTGACCGAATGCCCCTTAGGAGACCATCCACCCCATAGTCTTGGAGTAAACCCCAACATGATACTTCTGGGGACACTGTTGTAAACCTTTTCCAAATCCACAAAACACATGTGGACTAATAGAGCAAACTCCCATGACCCCTCCAGGAAGAAGGGGGAGACAACGAGTACAAGTAATTTTAGCTACATTTCTTCTGTATGAATTGCTCAGTAAAGTACAAGGGAGTTTTATTCTTGTCAAGTGTAGAGTTTTATTTAAAAATAAATCAGCTCGGCCTTCTCGTCCTGCGCCTTCAGCTCGGCCTTCTCGTCCTGCGCCTTCAGCTCGGCCTTCTCGTCCTGCGCCTTCAGCTCGGCCTTCTCGTCCTGCGCCTTCAGCTCGGCCTTCTCGTCCTGCGCCTTCAGCTCGGCCTTCTCGTCCTGCGCCTTCAGCTCGGCCTTCTCGTCCTGCGCCTTCAGCTCGGCCTTCTCGTCCTGCGCCTTCAGCTCGGCCTTCTCGTCCTGCGCCTTCAGCTCGGCCTTCTCGTCCTGCGCCTTCAGCTCGGCCTTCTCGTCCTGCGCCTTCAGCTCGGCCTTCTCGTCCTGCGCCTTCAGCTCGGCCTTCTCGTCCTGCGCCTTCAGCTCGGCCTTCTCGTCCTGCGCCTTCAGCTCGGCCTTCTCGTCCTGCGCCTTCAGCTCGGCCTTCTCGTCCTGCGCCTTCAGCTCGGCCTTCTCGTCCTGCGCCTTCAGCTCGGCCTTCTCGTCCTGCGCCTTCAGCTCGGCCTTCTCGTCCTGCGCCTTCAGCTCGGCCTTCTCGTCCTGCGCCTTCAGCTCGGCCTTCTCGTCCTGCGCCTTCAGCTCGGCCTTCTCGTCCTGCGCCTTCAGCTCGGCCTTCTCGTCCTGCGCCTTCAGCTCGGCCTTCTCGTCCTGCGCCTTCAGCTCGGCCTTCTCGTCCTGCGCCTTCAGCTCGGCCTTCTCGTCCTGCGCCTTCAGCTCGGCCTTCTCGTCCTGCGCCTTCAGCTCGGCCTTCTCGTCCTGCGCCTTCAGCTCGGCCTTCTCGTCCTGCGCCTTCAGCTCGGCCTTCTCGTCCTGCGCCTTCAGCTCGGCCTTCTCGTCCTGCGCCTTCAGCTCGGCCTTCTCGTCCTGCGCCTTCAGCTCGGCCTTCTCGTCCTGCGCCTTCAGCTCGGCCTTCTCGTCCTGCGCCTTCAGCTCGGCCTTCTCGTCCTGCGCCTTCAGCTCGGCCTTCTCGTCCTGCGCCTTCAGCTCGGCCTTCTCGTCCTGCGCCTTCAGCTCGGCCTTCTCGTCCTGCGCCTTCAGCTCGGCCTTCTCGTCCTGCGCCTTCAGCTCGGCCTTCTCGTCCTGCGCCTTCAGCTCGGCCTTCTCGTCCTGCGCCTTCAGCTCGGCCTTCTCGTCCTGCGCCTTCAGCTCGGCCTTCTCGTCCTGCGCCTTCAGCTCGGCCTTCTCGTCCTGCGCCTTCAGCTCGGCCTTCTCGTCCTGCGCCTTCAGCTCGGCCTTCTCGTCCTGCGCCTTCAGCTCGGCCTTCTCGTCCTGCGCCTTCAGCTCGGCCTTCTCGTCCTGCGCCTTCAGCTCGGCCTTCTCGTCCTGCGCCTTCAGCTCGGCCTTCTCGTCCTGCGCCTTCAGCTCGGCCTTCTCGTCCTGCGCCTTCAGCTCGGCCTTCTCGTCCTGCGCCTTCAGCTCGGCCTTCTCGTCCTGCGCCTTCAGCTCGGCCTTCTCGTCCTGCGCCTTCAGCTCGGCCTTCTCGTCCTGCGCCTTCAGCTCGGCCTTCTCGTCCTGCGCCTTCAGCTCGGCCTTCTCGTCCTGCGCCTTCAGCTCGGCCTTCTCGTCCTGCGCCTTCAGCTCGGCCTTCTCGTCCTGCGCCTTCAGCTCGGCCTTCTCGTCCTGCGCCTTCAGCTCGGCCTTCTCGTCCTGCGCCTTCAGCTCGGCCTTCTCGTCCTGCGCCTTCAGCTCGGCCTTCTCGTCCTGCGCCTTCAGCTCGGCCTTCTCGTCCTGCGCCTTCAGCTCGGCCTTCTCGTCCTGCGCCTTCAGCTCGGCCTTCTCGTCCTGCGCCTTCAGCTCGGCCTTCTCGTCCTGCGCCTTCAGCTCGGCCTTCTCGTCCTGCGCCTTCAGCTCGGCCTTCTCGTCCTGCGCCTTCAGCTCGGCCTTCTCGTCCTGCGCCTTCAGCTCGGCCTTCTCGTCCTGCGCCTTCAGCTCGGCCTTCTCGTCCTGCGCCTTCAGCTCGGCCTTCTCGTCCTGCGCCTTCAGCTCGGCCTTCTCGTCCTGCGCCTTCAGCTCGGCCTTCTCGTCCTGCGCCTTCAGCTCGGCCTTCTCGTCCTGCGCCTTCAGCTCGGCCTTCTCGTCCTGCGCCTTCAGCTCGGCCTTCTCGTCCTGCGCCTTCAGCTCGGCCTTCTCGTCCTGCGCCTTCAGCTCGGCCTTCTCGTCCTGCGCCTTCAGCTCGGCCTTCTCGTCCTGCGCCTTCAGCTCGGCCTTCTCGTCCTGCGCCTTCAGCTCGGCCTTCTCGTCCTGCGCCTTCAGCTCGGCCTTCTCGTCCTGCGCCTTCAGCTCGGCCTTCTCGTCCTGCGCCTTCAGCTCGGCCTTCTCGTCCTGCGCCTTCAGCTCGGCCTTCTCGTCCTGCGCCTTCAGCTCGGCCTTCTCGTCCTGCGCCTTCAGCTCGGCCTTCTCGTCCTGCGCCTTCAGCTCGGCCTTCTCGTCCTGCGCCTTCAGCTCGGCCTTCTCGTCCTGCGCCTTCAGCTCGGCCTTCTCGTCCTGCGCCTTCAGCTCGGCCTTCTCGTCCTGCGCCTTCAGCTCGGCCTTCTCGTCCTGCGCCTTCAGCTCGGCCTTCTCGTCCTGCGCCTTCAGCTCGGCCTTCTCGTCCTGCGCCTTCAGCTCGGCCTTCTCGTCCTGCGCCTTCAGCTCGGCCTTCTCGTCCTGCGCCTTCAGCTCGGCCTTCTCGTCCTGCGCCTTCAGCTCGGCCTTCTCGTCCTGCGCCTTCAGCTCGGCCTTCTCGTCCTGCGCCTTCAGCTCGGCCTTCTCGTCCTGCGCCTTCAGCTCGGCCTTCTCGTCCTGCGCCTTCAGCTCGGCCTTCTCGTCCTGCGCCTTCAGCTCGGCCTTCTCGTCCTGCGCCTTCAGCTCGGCCTTCTCGTCCTGCGCCTTCAGCTCGGCCTTCTCGTCCTGCGCCTTCAGCTCGGCCTTCTCGTCCTGCGCCTTCAGCTCGGCCTTCTCGTCCTGCGCCTTCAGCTCGGCCTTCTCGTCCTGCGCCTTCAGCTCGGCCTTCTCGTCCTGCGCCTTCAGCTCGGCCTTCTCGTCCTGCGCCTTCAGCTCGGCCTTCTCGTCCTGCGCCTTCAGCTCGGCCTTCTCGTCCTGCGCCTTCAGCTCGGCCTTCTCGTCCTGCGCCTTCAGCTCGGCCTTCTCGTCCTGCGCCTTCAGCTCGGCCTTCTCGTCCTGCGCCTTCAGCTCGGCCTTCTCGTCCTGCGCCTTCAGCTCGGCCTTCTCGTCCTGCGCCTTCAGCTCGGCCTTCTCGTCCTGCGCCTTCAGCTCGGCCTTCTCGTCCTGCGCCTTCAGCTCGGCCTTCTCGTCCTGCGCCTTCAGCTCGGCCTTCTCGTCCTGCGCCTTCAGCTCGGCCTTCTCGTCCTGCGCCTTCAGCTCGGCCTTCTCGTCCTGCGCCTTCAGCTCGGCCTTCTCGTCCTGCGCCTTCAGCTCGGCCTTCTCGTCCTGCGCCTTCAGCTCGGCCTTCTCGTCCTGCGCCTTCAGCTCGGCCTTCTCGTCCTGCGCCTTCAGCTCGGCCTTCTCGTCCTGCGCCTTCAGCTCGGCCTTCTCGTCCTGCGCCTTCAGCTCGGCCTTCTCGTCCTGCGCCTTCAGCTCGGCCTTCTCGTCCTGCGCCTTCAGCTCGGCCTTCTCGTCCTGCGCCTTCAGCTCGGCCTTCTCGTCCTGCGCCTTCAGCTCGGCCTTCTCGTCCTGCGCCTTCAGCTCGGCCTTCTCGTCCTGCGCCTTCAGCTCGGCCTTCTCGTCCTGCGCCTTCAGCTCGGCCTTCTCGTCCTGCGCCTTCAGCTCGGCCTTCTCGTCCTGCGCCTTCAGCTCGGCCTTCTCGTCCTGCGCCTTCAGCTCGGCCTTCTCGTCCTGCGCCTTCAGCTCGGCCTTCTCGTCCTGCGCCTTCAGCTCGGCCTTCTCGTCCTGCGCCTTCAGCTCGGCCTTCTCGTCCTGCGCCTTCAGCTCGGCCTTCTCGTCCTGCGCCTTCAGCTCGGCCTTCTCGTCCTGCGCCTTCAGCTCGGCCTTCTCGTCCTGCGCCTTCAGCTCGGCCTTCTCGTCCTGCGCCTTCAGCTCGGCCTTCTCGTCCTGCGCCTTCAGCTCGGCCTTCTCGTCCTGCGCCTTCAGCTCGGCCTTCTCGTCCTGCGCCTTCAGCTCGGCCTTCTCGTCCTGCGCCTTCAGCTCGGCCTTCTCGTCCTGCGCCTTCAGCTCGGCCTTCTCGTCCTGCGCCTTCAGCTCGGCCTTCTCGTCCTGCGCCTTCAGCTCGGCCTTCTCGTCCTGCGCCTTCAGCTCGGCCTTCTCGTCCTGCGCCTTCAGCTCGGCCTTCTCGTCCTGCGCCTTCAGCTCGGCCTTCTCGTCCTGCGCCTTCAGCTCGGCCTTCTCGTCCTGCGCCTTCAGCTCGGCCTTCTCGTCCTGCGCCTTCAGCTCGGCCTTCTCGTCCTGCGCCTTCAGCTCGGCCTTCTCGTCCTGCGCCTTCAGCTCGGCCTTCTCGTCCTGCGCCTTCAGCTCGGCCTTCTCGTCCTGCGCCTTCAGCTCGGCCTTCTCGTCCTGCGCCTTCAGCTCGGCCTTCTCGTCCTGCGCCTTCAGCTCGGCCTTCTCGTCCTGCGCCTTCAGCTCGGCCTTCTCGTCCTGCGCCTTCAGCTCGGCCTTCTCGTCCTGCGCCTTCAGCTCGGCCTTCTCGTCCTGCGCCTTCAGCTCGGCCTTCTCGTCCTGCGCCTTCAGCTCGGCCTTCTCGTCCTGCGCCTTCAGCTCGGCCTTCTCGTCCTGCGCCTTCAGCTCGGCCTTCTCGTCCTGCGCCTTCAGCTCGGCCTTCTCGTCCTGCGCCTTCAGCTCGGCCTTCTCGTCCTGCGCCTTCAGCTCGGCCTTCTCGTCCTGCGCCTTCAGCTCGGCCTTCTCGTCCTGCGCCTTCAGCTCGGCCTTCTCGTCCTGCGCCTTCAGCTCGGCCTTCTCGTCCTGCGCCTTCAGCTCGGCCTTCTCGTCCTGCGCCTTCAGCTCGGCCTTCTCGTCCTGCGCCTTCAGCTCGGCCTTCTCGTCCTGCGCCTTCAGCTCGGCCTTCTCGTCCTGCGCCTTCAGCTCGGCCTTCTCGTCCTGCGCCTTCAGCTCGGCCTTCTCGTCCTGCGCCTTCAGCTCGGCCTTCTCGTCCTGCGCCTTCAGCTCGGCCTTCTCGTCCTGCGCCTTCAGCTCGGCCTTCTCGTCCTGCGCCTTCAGCTCGGCCTTCTCGTCCTGCGCCTTCAGCTCGGCCTTCTCGTCCTGCGCCTTCAGCTCGGCCTTCTCGTCCTGCGCCTTCAGCTCGGCCTTCTCGTCCTGCGCCTTCAGCTCGGCCTTCTCGTCCTGCGCCTTCAGCTCGGCCTTCTCGTCCTGCGCCTTCAGCTCGGCCTTCTCGTCCTGCGCCTTCAGCTCGGCCTTCTCGTCCTGCGCCTTCAGCTCGGCCTTCTCGTCCTGCGCCTTCAGCTCGGCCTTCTCGTCCTGCGCCTTCAGCTCGGCCTTCTCGTCCTGCGCCTTCAGCTCGGCCTTCTCGTCCTGCGCCTTCAGCTCGGCCTTCTCGTCCTGCGCCTTCAGCTCGGCCTTCTCGTCCTGCGCCTTCAGCTCGGCCTTCTCGTCCTGCGCCTTCAGCTCGGCCTTCTCGTCCTGCGCCTTCAGCTCGGCCTTCTCGTCCTGCGCCTTCAGCTCGGCCTTCTCGTCCTGCGCCTTCAGCTCGGCCTTCTCGTCCTGCGCCTTCAGCTCGGCCTTCTCGTCCTGCGCCTTCAGCTCGGCCTTCTCGTCCTGCGCCTTCAGCTCGGCCTTCTCGTCCTGCGCCTTCAGCTCGGCCTTCTCGTCCTGCGCCTTCAGCTCGGCCTTCTCGTCCTGCGCCTTCAGCTCGGCCTTCTCGTCCTGCGCCTTCAGCTCGGCCTTCTCGTCCTGCGCCTTCAGCTCGGCCTTCTCGTCCTGCGCCTTCAGCTCGGCCTTCTCGTCCTGCGCCTTCAGCTCGGCCTTCTCGTCCTGCGCCTTCAGCTCGGCCTTCTCGTCCTGCGCCTTCAGCTCGGCCTTCTCGTCCTGCGCCTTCAGCTCGGCCTTCTCGTCCTGCGCCTTCAGCTCGGCCTTCTCGTCCTGCGCCTTCAGCTCGGCCTTCTCGTCCTGCGCCTTCAGCTCGGCCTTCTCGTCCTGCGCCTTCAGCTCGGCCTTCTCGTCCTGCGCCTTCAGCTCGGCCTTCTCGTCCTGCGCCTTCAGCTCGGCCTTCTCGTCCTGCGCCTTCAGCTCGGCCTTCTCGTCCTGCGCCTTCAGCTCGGCCTTCTCGTCCTGCGCCTTCAGCTCGGCCTTCTCGTCCTGCGCCTTCAGCTCGGCCTTCTCGTCCTGCGCCTTCAGCTCGGCCTTCTCGTCCTGCGCCTTCAGCTCGGCCTTCTCGTCCTGCGCCTTCAGCTCGGCCTTCTCGTCCTGCGCCTTCAGCTCGGCCTTCTCGTCCTGCGCCTTCAGCTCGGCCTTCTCGTCCTGCGCCTTCAGCTCGGCCTTCTCGTCCTGCGCCTTCAGCTCGGCCTTCTCGTCCTGCGCCTTCAGCTCGGCCTTCTCGTCCTGCGCCTTCAGCTCGGCCTTCTCGTCCTGCGCCTTCAGCTCGGCCTTCTCGTCCTGCGCCTTCAGCTCGGCCTTCTCGTCCTGCGCCTTCAGCTCGGCCTTCTCGTCCTGCGCCTTCAGCTCGGCCTTCTCGTCCTGCGCCTTCAGCTCGGCCTTCTCGTCCTGCGCCTTCAGCTCGGCCTTCTCGTCCTGCGCCTTCAGCTCGGCCTTCTCGTCCTGCGCCTTCAGCTCGGCCTTCTCGTCCTGCGCCTTCAGCTCGGCCTTCTCGTCCTGCGCCTTCAGCTCGGCCTTCTCGTCCTGCGCCTTCAGCTCGGCCTTCTCGTCCTGCGCCTTCAGCTCGGCCTTCTCGTCCTGCGCCTTCAGCTCGGCCTCACCAACCTCACCCTTTTTTGATCCATCCAGATACACAATCTTTTTAAGGTTAGCTTCCCATTCATTAGTTTCCAAGTTACCTGCGGAGAATCAGCAAAGACAAAACTGTAAACACCTGTCATTACTCCAGGCAATTTTTGTCAAGAGAGTCCAGTTGATACAGGGATGAGGTTGCCAAACTATAACCAGTGTTGGGGAGTAACGGAATACATGTACCGCCGTTACGCATTTAGAATACTAATTATGAGTAACTGTATTCTGTTACAGTTACTGCTGTTAAACCTAGTATTTAGAATAGAGTTACTTTAGTAATATTATTGGGTTACTCGTGTTTCCAACACTACGTTTCCAACAGTACGTTGCCAAGCAGTGCTCCTGCGGAACGACTGTTGAGCCAGGGAGGACTGATCTTCACTCCAGAGTCCTGCACGGTTCTGATTTTGACATACCGCAACCACCCGTACCCGTCATGTTCAAACCCGTATCCGACCAGTTTTCCGACAAAAAAAATTAAAATAAATCCGCACCTGAACTGACCCGCTATACATGAACCCGATTTCCGACCCGAACCCAGAAGAAAATGTCAGATAGCCAAACTTAAATACAAACATTTATTGCCACGAATATACTGAACAGTGACATAGCCAAGGGCCAAATAAAAAATGTTGTTAAACAGTAGCAGACAAATAAACTCAAAAAATAGTTTTATCCGTGAGCTCAAACACATGCACGGGTATCCGAACCCATGCAGGACTCTGCTTCACTCATCACAACAGGATGACAGATAAACACTTTGAAATGTCACTTTTGCTGCGCTACAACAACCTTTACTGGACCATTGGATTCAGAAAACCTAGCTCACTACAAAAATGACTGAGTGAAAGTGTTACCTCGCTCATTTTTGTTTACCAGATAATTTTGTAGAAGTTTCTAGGGGCGACAGGTTGTTTTTTGCCATAGTTGCATAGCTGTTCTTATTGAAAAGTTTTATTTATGTTTACCAAACTTTTGTTGTAGTTTTTTTGCATTTGCAATGCTGTTCTTTTTGAGAAGTTTACAGACTCAAAATGAAGGTGATGGATAAAACTTTCATTATATTGCACATTTTCTATTTGTACTTTTGACATGCTCATTTTTGTTTACCAAACTTTTGTAGCAGACAATTTTTTTTTTTAACTTAGTTCCAATGTCGTTCTTATTGAGGTGTTTACAGAATCACCAGGAAGATGATGGATAAAACCTTGATCACATTTGTATTGTTCTTGCTTGTGCAGTAATACTTAAAGTTGATCAGTTTTTTTTTAATCAAGGGAGAGGATTCTCCTGAGTTAGTCCTCTGCAGGATAGTTGGTTGGACTGTCACCTCATAGCGCACCACTTGGTAGTTTTGATTGTCTGTTGATTTTCCCGGAGACCTTCCAACCATTGGTGACCAAGCAGTATTTAAATGTTAAGAATAGTTGGTGCTATGTTCAGGCATATTGAACTTTTAATAAATGAACAAATAATTGAACTTTAATGTTTTATTTATTATTTTACCAGTATGTTGTGATGTTAAACATTATAATACATATTATTTAGTGCGTAAAGTTATTTATATTTAATTTAAATTAAGTTTTAATAAGTACTCCAAGTATTTAGAATACAGTACCATGTTAAACCAATGTAATCCAATACTTTACAAATTACTTTTTAATTCAGGTATTCTGTATTCTGTAACGAAATACATTTACAAAGTAATTTCCCCAACACTGATTATAACAAACATTTAATACAACAGCTGCTATAGTCAGAGAATCATATTCATTTAGTCTAGATTAATCACCTGAAGATCCAGAGTCATTTGTGTCAGAGTCATTTCTGCCCCTCATCTGGGCAGTTCTCAGTAGGATGCCACTCTGCTGGACTTTGATTGGCCATGATCCTGCAGCACCAACAGAAAGATAAAAGAATTAACCTTTTAATGCATGAACTACAAAAAATTCAGACTGGTTTCATTGTAAGAATGAATCAATTAAATAACATTAAACCTCCTGAGACAGTAAAGTAGGTTTGTCAGGAAAAATGCTCCAACAGTTTAAGTTGCAATTTTTTTAATACAGTCCCTTTTGCAGGCTCAAGTCAAAACCTAAGAGGATGCTTTGCCTTGACTGCATTTCTCAGGGTTGATAAAGACCATCTTTCCTGTCCTCATGTGGTTTGGAGTAGATTACCATCAGAACCATTTAGAAAAGAATGCAACTACATGTCCACAAATGCAGGAAAGGGTTAAACAGTGGATTAGATTATTATTGGTAGCCAAAGGTAGACTTTGTTTGCAGTTAAGTGATCTCTGCTCATACAAAACATTTAAGATTGTATTAAATGTCTCTCCAGAAACATCAAGTATTTCACACTGAACATAAGACAATACCAAGTGCATCTTAACATGGTGTCACATATGGTGGTAGAGAAAAAAAAAGGATTTATAGATATATAGTGAAGTGAGAACGTATATATGAATACAAATTTGCTACAATAAAAAAACTACATTAAATGTACCATTGCAGTCTGTGATTAGAGGCTTTATTATTAATTCTCTAATAGCTGAGGGGACAAATCCTCCTCTGAAACACTTTTACAGGTGGGTTGGCTGCATCTGACCAGAAGTGGGTGGTGGGCATCTTGTATAATGACTCTGCTAGCTGCTACAATTGCCTGTTGTATGGCAATTCAGTGCTAAGCTGTGGCTCTCCAATGAGTCTGCTAGACCATTTAACCATTTGGTAAAGTGAACTTATGCTTTTCAGAGAAAGGTTGTTAAGCCAGCACAACAGAGATAAAATGTTCCATCAAAGCACAATAACACAGTAAAGTTAAATCAATGTGGAAGTAAGACCATTTCCTCACATTTTAACAGAGGTTAAAACAATCCCATATTCCTTATCTTACAGCATGGCTTACTCTACACATGCCAATTTGAGTCTCATACAAACCTGTGAGAGTCCAAACACTCAGCAAACAGAAGACCCAAAGCCAAACAGCCTCCATTGCTTCAGCCAGCAGAAGAACTAACTAGGTAACTCTCATGTCAGGCTTATATAGTCAGCCCATGTGGGGCACCTGCTGCTCATCATGTCTCATTAGGTCAAAGGTCAGGGTGGGGCCCTTTCTCCTATACACCAGTTAGATTTTGTCTGATTGTTGACTCTTAGTCCGGCTGATGGCAGCAGCATGAAGGAGTGATGGAGGGGGTGGGAGGGGTCCTCAGTGATGAGGGTGCCTTTCCTCATCACTGAGTGACTGTACATTTTAGGCAGAGGAGATTTGGTTGTTTGGGTGATTTTACTGGCCTGATTTATTATTTGGGAAAGCTTTGTTTTATATTTGACTGTAAGGAAGTTCTACCAGGTGGAGATATGGTAGGTTAGGATGGATTCAATGAGTGATTTATAAACGAGTGTTAAAATGTCCTTATTAATGTTAAAAGACCTCAGCTTTCTGAGCAGGTGGAGGTGCTGCTGGGCTTTTTTATGAAGTGAGTCCACAAATGGTCTAAAGGACAAAGTGGTGTCCATCTCAACCCCCAGATATTTAAAAGTAAGCACCTGCTCCACAGCCAGACCATGGATCTGCAGGGGTTCAAACAGGTCTGAGGTTTTCCCAGAAGATCCACAGCATAGCTCCTTTGTTCTTACTATGTTGAGCTCCAGTGAGGACCAGGGTGTGGACCTCCTGCGTGTCTGTGATGTGTGCCACCAAGGCCATGTCATCTGCTTATTTAAAAAGTTTTAGTCCTTCTCTGCTGCTGGTGATATTGTTTGTGTATGCAGAGATCAGTAGTGGTGATAAAACACAGCCCTAGGGAAGCCCAGGGCTGTGTTTTGAATACATTGTTGAATACATTGTGTGTTGGTTCTATTTAAAAAAAAAAACAAAAAAAAACACCCGGATTGCTTTCTTTCCAGCTGTTTTTTCACAGTAGAAAAATGACTTGAGGTTGAACAACAGAGTTTACTGTTACTTCCTCATACATGTCCATGACGCAAACTCTGATTAGCATCTCTGATTAGCTCAGAATGCGTGAAGGAACACTCCCCCCTCCCCTCTCGATGTGTATGTAGCTCAGTAACACCCAGCTAGGTTTTGTGCCGTTGCTTGTTCTGAAAACCTGAAGGGAAAAAAACAAGCCTTTATTTCCACAGAGAGCACATGAACCAGTTTGATCCACCATTTTTTTTCCAGTTTGTGCAGCAGCTGTGGCTCCATATTCTCTTGTTGATGCTAATGCTAATGCTACTTCAGATTCACTGCTGGGGATGGCCCTACGTGGGTGATGCTAACGTCCCACTGATGTCAGACGGACCGGGTTTTTCTGCGTTCTTTGTTCCTCTCGTTGTTTTCTGTAAATGCGGTATGCAGCCAGTGGAGGTGACAAACCACTTTCCAAGTCAGGGTGACCCATCAGATTCCAAAAGGAGCGTGGAAAAGTGGTTTTCAGCGTAATGACACCTTTAAAGAGTTTATTTTCTATCGCTTGTCTTTATTTTTTTCAGGATGTGACATTTTCCTCTATAGGTGTTGCTTGTGCACATATTTTAATGCCCTGAGGCTGTTCTATCACTTACTGGAGGAAGGGGAGGGTCTACTGCATACATGGCATTTATATCTAATCTTTATACTGTAGGTTAAAGGGAGTTACCATAGTAACCAATCTACAACCATGATAATCTCATACTAGACTAGACAAAATGTTTAGGTTTGGGGAAAAAAAAAATGTGTGTTTCTGTTTTCGCACAGTTTGCACTAATATTCTGAGAACACTGGTCTACAAGTAAAATGCTTCCAAAATTAAACTAATGAAAGTTTACCACATGTATGTCACTGTGAAAGAAAACTCAAGTCTTAAATAATGGTTGGCACAAGTTTCCAAGATAAGTCTGGGGTCAAAATGTTAAATTCTACCTAATAGATATATTTTTGACATTTTATATGTGCTATACTGTATGAACTAATGTCATGCTGAAATACAACAGTGATCGTGAATAATTATAACAAACTTCCTCTGTGTTAAAGTGACATGAACCGTTCACACACAGGTTATATAACTGTCAGAATCTGTCTGAACTATGCATTTGATAATACTGGTCTACAAATAAAATACTTTCAGAATGAAACTAATTAACTTTTACCACATGTGTTACTGATAAAGTAAACTCAGGTCTTAAATGCTGCTTGGCTCAAGGTTTCAAGATAAGTTTTGGGTCAAAATGTGAAATTCTTAAAAGTAACAAGACAATAGGTTTTACCCCAAATGAATATTGGTCTCAGATCTACCAGATCTACTTCAAAACACTGTCTGCACATTATGATCCATTCACTTTAAAGGTTCTTTTTGGTGGAATATTTACTAATCCATTGTATACATGTACATAAACCACCATATATGTGGAATAACACACCATCATATATATTAAAAACATGAACTAACCAACACTAAAGTCATTTGTTTTATGATTCATCTTATTAAAATATGTAAGATTTAGCCTCTTTATGCATGAAAAAAGCAATGTGATTGAAATGAACCTATTTATTATAGAGTTACTGGAAAACATGTGTTTAAGCTTTGAACCAAAGAAACATGTATTTAAAATGCAATATCAGAACACTATGAAATAAAACATTTTGATGCAGTTTTTTTTACTTCAAGGGTATAGAACTGCAGAGGCTCAACAATACAGCCATTGAATAAAATATTCTATTTAGTCCTAAACAAATGCACTTTCTAAAAGTTATTTTTAGTTATTATCAGGGTTCAAAGTTACCTCTACCAAATGGTTGAGCTGACCAACAAAGGGTTAAATATTTGAATTATAAAAGAATGCAATTTTTCAATAGTGACAATTTTTGCACAAGGAAATGTAGTTCAATACTGTATTACTTTTTTTTTTTTTTAAATTGACTGGACTTTTACTAAATATTTGTTTTTTAGATGTGGTGCAACATGAATGTGGTCAAAGTTTTTCCAAAATAGCATAAAAATGTTACACACTTTCCAAACCGTAGAATTGACCGTATATCAGATTCATCCAAAACATCCGAAAACCAGCACTTTTTTCCAACTAATCTTATTATAATATGTAATATTTAGTACATTTAATCTGAAGTAGTTGTTAACCAGGAGAAGGGGGGGGGGGGGTTGATATAATAAAGCAACATGTTTACTGACTTATAATTACTCCTACATTATTGTAGACACGTGAGTTATCAAAGACTGCAGAACATGCAGAAATAAAAGGATTGATATGAATTACAGCCCACAGACATTACTGGAATCAGCAAGATCTGCTGCAGCTGCCAGGAACTTTTACAGATCCACTTCCCTTTCTGTCAATAGTTCACAGAAGTTGCTGCTGCTTTTTTTGACCCAGTAATGTTTCATTTAGTCCTGGAGAGAGGCAGAACAGAAACAGAAACAAAAATACACTCATATCTGAAATATAGGGGAGGGGGAGAGAGAGAGAGAGAGAGAGAGACTTTCACTATTGCGAGCAGCGGTTCATCCCAACCCTAACCCAATGAAACACATGCAACCCCCCCATACACACTCTTACAAATGCTGAATCCACATAGAAAGTCAAGCATATTTATTTTCAAATCTCAAAAATATATTTACAAATGCATGTTCCTTTATACATATTCATTTATGCGTTTATTTATTTGTATCTCACATTTTTATATTTAAATTTTTCATTTATAAATGTATTTCTATATATCATATATATATATATATATATATATATATATATATATATATTAGTCAATATTACTTCCATTACAGTCCATGGAGTGCTTAAAGTGCAAAAACTCACAACCATGAAAACCACATGTTTAACCACCACGCAACGACTAGGTCCAGATAACCAGGGCCAAAGTAACCAGGCATACAAAGTTAGGGTCAGAATAAGAACTGGAAAAATCCTGAAAGACTCACACTAAGCTATAGCAGCAACCTGGCAACAAGAATAGAGCATAGCACAGCATAAATACCTCTGACCCTAATGAGCACAGCTGTGTTGACAGGTGAAAGCAATGGACTAATTAGAGCAGGAGTTCAGAAACTATGTTAGGGTTCACAGAGGGAGAGGCAGGTCACTGATAAAGATATAATAGACACGTATCTATTGATATCCTGACACCAGTACACATGTGGAGACATCAGCTGGATTGATGCCAAAATAAATACATGTGAGGGTGGGGTTTGTTATGCCTGGTTTTTTATTGATTTGCAGAAAGAGGTGCAGTGCTTGATATAGTTGTTTTGTTTTCAGGTAGGTCAACCAGTATGGATCTCTAGTATAATATTTGGGATTTTGAAATATTTGTATATCTTTCTAATACTTAAATATGACACTATTCACTTACACTGAGACTCAACCCATCAGATGATAATTCAACTGGTCAACAGTGAAGTCTTACATGGTCTTCAGTGACCACATTTCACACATACCACTGTGTCCATTCACCAGCAGCGTTAGAACATGTTAATGCCAGGTCTGAACAAGGCGTACGTTGATATTTTTTCATGTCAAGCCACTTTGTCATGTAATGAGAGTAATACAGATAATAAATCATACAGGTTATTTAGATCATACAAATATAATTTTCTTAACACTGAAAGAATTCAAATGTATGGAGTTTAAAACTGCTCAGTTTGTATATAGAGTTAAAATCAGAGCACAGCCAGAGAGCATCATGAGATTTTTCACTCATAGATTAGGTGGGTATAACTTACGTGGGGAATTAAACTTTAGAAAGATTGCAGTCTATACAACTCATAAAAGCATGTGCATCTCAGTCTGTGGGGTTACCCTGTGGAACAGTTAGAATGTGTAACAACATAAAGAGTTTTCATTATAAACAGCTGTTAATAGACCAATATAAAAAATAATGAATCTTAAAGGCAGTTCTGTGTTAGTAAAGGTTTGTAAATGAATGAATGTTTATAGTTGCTGTTGTGGATGCATTTGTGCATCTATATATCGTACATGTGTACATATCTGATGAGTTTGTGTGAAAGTTAAACTGTGTAGACATATGCTCACGCTATTTATATATTTCTTTTCCATTAATAAGAACAAAGTTACTGCTCAGGTGCTACTGTATAAAGTTTTTAGTAATCTTTTTGTAAATTAAGGGAGGGGTGGTGGTAGATAAGCATTGTGTTTCCTTCTGCCCCCTCTTAAACAATCGTTGGTTATGTTTATGTTGTATGTAAACAAATGTATGGATGATTGTGTGTATGTATTATTTTTACTTGTTTCATTTATTCATTTATTTTGTTTTTGTTGATATTGTTTGTATGTTCGAGATGAATAAATGAAATGAAAATGATCATTTTAGTGGCATGGAAAGGGGTTTGTATGCATGGTTGAAATGTCTCAGAATTAATGTATGTACTATTTCAACATAAAAAAAAAAAAAGAATTGGAAAAAAAAACATTGTTCATTGGCTTTTTGAACAGTTAACTACAGTTTATACAAAAAATACTATTTATTTAAGCAAAACATCTCATACAAATACTGTAATAATGTAACAAATTCTCATGTTTCTATTCAACATAAATACGTGTGTCCTCACTACTTCTGTGTTTCATGTGGAGCTTCTTCAGTCCTACTGTCCCCACTGTCTCTTTCAGGATGGGACAGTGTCCAGGGCACATGGTGACCAGCACCCTGCATCCCTTTCTATCACTCACAAACCTCTTTAGAGATTCATCAAATAAGTGGTTTCCTTCTCTGTAACCGTCCAATAGCAGCAGAGCTTCACTCGTTAACATCGTCCTCAGTTCATTCTCCACTGTAACTCTCCCCACAAGTGAAAGTTGTGTGGTTATTTCCTCAAACAAGTCTCCTTTCACTCTGCTGCAGTCGACATACAACAGAAGATGAAGGCTGCTGAGGTCGAGGAGGTTAGAGACGACACGTGTAGGTCCTTCAGCCCAAGAGCAAACCAGGATGTGAGCCATGGTGGTCTTCCCACTTCCTGGGGGACCCTCTAGAAACAGAATTTCTCCATCATCTGGCAGCAAATCTTGAAGTTTTGCTGGTTGGCTGTGACTGAAAAAAAAAGACAAGACTTTAGTTCATGGATGGAAAACATTTGGAGCAGCTCCATACCAATTTATTTTTTTTATGAACAAACACATTATCTTATCTTTTAGATAACAAAGACAGGACTAAGCACATCTCAGCTCATATTATTTATCTGTGTTAACCCAGATTGAGCCTTGTCATGCAATCACCAAAGAAGACACCAGAGACATTTTCACTACAGTAATTAGGAGGAGCTACTCACACGCCATGTTATTATTATTATTATTGATAAACCTAATTATATATTAATGCATGTGAGAGTGAGGATTTGTTACATGCTTGTTCTTGTTGTTGATGTTGTTCTTCTTCTTCTCATAAAAAACTGTTTTATGAGATTATTTTCACTTCAATATATATGTGTTTTTGTTTGTTGTGCTTATGAATGATTGTTGAAAATAAAACGTTTGCAAGTAAAAACATATTAAAGTATGTGACCTTATGTAGAGCCCCGATGGACACTGCAATGTACTATACTCAGGATATAACATAAAATTATTCACTTTTTTAATGCAGTAAAGCCTCTTTCGTCTCTGTCATAAAGCCAAAGCCATGGACATTTGTAAGGATTGTGTGTACTTTCTAAAATACTGGGTTAGAGTAACCAAGTAGCTCCGTTTAAGGGAAAAAAAGAAATGTAATATTGAGTTTTGACAATTCATTGCTCTGATCAAAGAGATGAGTTGTCAGGTCTGATGTGAAAAACTAAATTGTAGTCTTTATTGGAAATGAGTTCAAAGTATGGATGAGACATTTTTAAAATTAAAGGATGTGGTTTTTATAATGTATATGAGTATGTGACTCACTTGTTCTGCAGCCTGTGAGGCAGCTCTTCCACACAGAAACCCTCCCAGTGGGTCCTCCTCTCTGTCTTCATCATCTCGGAGTAATGTTTTTTCAGAAACACCTCCAGATGTATATACTCATCTTTGTGGCCTGGAAACAAACAACAGACATGATTATAATAAAATATTACAGCAGTGTAATGATAAAGACACTAAATAACACACTATAATATATATATATATATATATATATACAGGCATTTAATCCAATGTGCACTCAGCTTGGATGTATACCGTGTGCTCCTCAGTCTAGGATTTAAAAGTGCCACCATGATGTTATTTCTGGAGTCATCTAATCATTGTGTAAACTTGCATATTAACTTTCTTAAAAGTGCTTGTAGTGTGTTTACCTCAACGGAAACTAACATATGACTGGCACTTCCTCCTCTGGGAACCTTAAGTATGATTCTTAGAGCATCATTGTATGCTACTTGTAGTTTGTGCATACTGGACTTTTTGTAAAAAGTCCAGAGGTGTGCAGGTGTGCATACATACATACATACATATATATATATATATATATATATATATATATATATATATATATATATATATATATATATATATATATATATATATATATATATATATATATATATATATATATATATATGTATTTATTTATTTACTTTTTTTTTACTTATACTTGGCTAAAATGGCATATAAGTCAGTATTAATAGTAGAAACACAAGAAACACTTACATGGATTAAATTTAGTTGTTTCTTCATTGCTTGCTGTGCATTTTTGAAGACCTGCAAGACAGGAAGAAGACGATTAAATTACAAAAAGAACTCCATCAGTTTTGAATGAATAGCTGATTTGTTGTTGAAAACTGTGACTCCATCGGTGAATGTCTGTGAGGATGTAAGATGCAAACTTAACCCAGTCAGTAAAAATGTACACACTCTTTTTTGGGAATACACAAGACTGATATGGTCTGAATCATCACATACAGTAACAGAATGAAATTATGATCAGAGTATCAGGACCTCGTCTCTATACCAGTATTACAAAAAGTGTGGGTGTCTTTGGTTCACTGATGGATGACAAATGTATTGTAGGAAGTTTCAGGTGACGGTCACTTCCTCTGCTGTGTTTATATCTTAGGTCAGACACAGTTCTATATTTGAATAAACGTACATGCAGCAGATGAAAATACTCTTCTCAGATTATCAACCAGCTGGTTCCTAGTGTTGGGAGGACTGACCTCTGTCAAAAAACAAACAGATCACAGCTTTTAACTATGGATAGAGGGATGGGACATCAAATATTACATTTTTATTATAAAATTTCACACAAAATACACAAAAATACACTAAGAAAAACAAAAAATGTGGAGGAATAAAATATGCAAAACATGCTAAAATCCACTGAAATTCACACAAAAAATAAAATAACAAAAAAGCAATGAAAAATTTGAAACATATTCACAACTGTTGTAAAATACAGAAAAAAACAGGAAAAAAATTTGATAATTTATCCAAAACATTTGCAAAAATATGAATATATATATATATATATATATATATATATATATATATATATATATATATATATATATATATATATATATATATATATGTATATATCTTTTTTTACAGTTGTTTTGTTGAAACTGTTGAATAATGTTGAATAAACATGTTAATATATCTGCATTAATGTGTTAAATTTGACAGCCTTAGTTTTTATGTAAAGTGTATTTGAGTACAATGAAAATGTATTATTACTATTATTATTATTATTATTATTATTATTATTATTATTATTATTATTATTATTATTATTATTATTAATGATTTCTTAAATTATATTACTTGTATTTATTACAGACTGAATAACTTGCTTTTGCACAAGATGTCAACTATATAACAAGAATACATTCTTATAATAATAAATGTTATTTGTAACAGGGTTTACATTTGAATTCAAATCTCAAAGTCCACAGTGAAAGATAAAATGAAAATAACTATTGTATGACATTCCCACACAGTCATTTATGTAGAAAAGAAAAAAAAAAACTGTATTAAGACTACTACTGAAATTGTTATTTACTACTCTAGAAATTGTTCGAGCACCAAAACTTACCCTGAAAAGTCACCCATGCATTAAAAACTAACCACACAAACATCCCCTGTGTGATAAACCCACACTAATGCGGGTGTTTCCACATTTTACCAGGTTTCAAAAAGTCATCTTCACATGACAACAGACAGCATATGACAATAAAAATCCACATGTAAATAAACAGTACGGGGTGAAATTGAATGTGTAAATAGTCCTCGGTTTTTACTTCTCCTTTTCCACTGACTTGGCTTAAATTCACAGAAATATCACCAAGTCATGATTACATTTTAAATATCTAAGCTATATTTTTGAACTTATTTTTTTGTTTAAAAGCTGGAATTTAAGGTTAAAACTAAACATAAAATACTATCTTACTCTATAATGGAGGACTAAAAGGCCAACATTAAATAAATAAACACATTATTAAATAATTATTTAAACAAGTCAATAATTATTTAATAATTAATAATTAATTAAATAGATAACTGTATTATTAAATGTGTCATTAATTCATTAAAACACCAATTAATCTGAGATAAAAAACAAAAAGAAACATATTATCTGACTAATTAATTAATTAATTAATCACTTAATTAATTATTTCATGGTTGTTGTGTTGCAGTGGATCATGAATTTAATTTTGTTTGTTTGTTTGTTTGTTTGTCTGTCGGCAGGATTACGCAAAAACCTCTGAACGGATTTTGATGAAACTTTCAGGAATAATAGATAATGGGTCAAGGAAGAAGCCATTAGATTTTCAGCAATAAGGTCAAAGGTCAAGGTCACACTAAAGGTCAACAGTTAAAACACATCAGTGGTAATATCTCAGGATTCAGACAAGATAGAATCTGTTATTTTTTTTCATTCACATTGTCTCATCTTCAGACATCAGATGGGTCAACACCTATGGTTCAATCACGTCACGTTTCGACATCATATGACGCCACATCAAGCCTTGGCTGAGGTCTGCTGTCTCTGACTGCCTTGTTTTATCTGTTAACCTCATCCATCAAAGTCAGTGGGCGGATCTTAACAGCTGATTGGTTCTCCTGCACATCTAGTCCAGTCAAGTGATTCCAGATAAAGGACTGATGCTGAGCTTGTGAACACATTCCCATACACTGTTTATTTTATTTTGTAATTTTATTTAACCTTTATTTAACCAGGCAAGTCATTAAGAACAGATTGTTATTTACAATGACAGCCTGTCAAGACACCAGAGTCACTTTAGGGGAAAGGGTAGAGGGCTGCAAACTAAAGACAGATACAACATTTAACATAAAATTATGGTAAAAAAACAACAACAAATGAGTGGTGCTATTAGCCTCTACGATTGTTAGTAAACTTTAGGAAACTTTATTGGCAACTGCTAAAAATCTAGACTCTCGCTCTGACGTTAGCCCCGCCTACTGACTTTGATGAGCAAGGTTGACAGATACAATAAATTCATGATCCACTGCAACACAATGACCAGGAAATAATTAATGAATTAGTGAAATAATAATAATAAATTATATTTTATTGAATTCATGACACATTTAACAACACATTTATGTATTTAATTCCAATTGGATTTAATTAATGACATATTTAAGTAATTATTTAATCATGTATTTATTTAATTTTGGCAATTTTAGTCCTCTATACTCTATAAGGAACTGTTAGCAGCATTTTCAAAGGGAATTATGCTGGTTACAAATAAACCATTGGAGTTCTCTGCAATGAGGAAATAAGACTTAGAAAAAGGCACGGGTTTTACTTGGCTCTTTATCAAACAAGTCCAGGCACCACGCTGTGCTCGCTGTAAACTCCACCTCCTCACTATCATGAAAACATCCTACAGTGAACCCACCTGTTCCACATTATCATGATCTGTCACATGAACACATGACAGCACTTTTCTGCACTGTATGATGGAGGTTATTTTACAAAAACAATAAAGAAAACCCAACATTTAATACACTGAGTGGTTAAAAAATGTTGCACATGTTATATTTCACTGCATCACTATTTGTTTTGATTACAAGAGACTTACACTGGATTTAAATAAATGAATATTTCAGATCCTTCCATGGGTAAGTATTACATACCAGAATGCAACATAGCAAAATAATATATATGTATTGTATGTGTTATAGTCAAATTAATTATCTCCACTTAATTCAACATTTAGTTTTTTAGTGCTGTCTAATGATTAACATTTAATCAGATTAATCATAGGGTTGTTTTGGATTAATATGGATTAATCATGATGAATCATTTGATGTCAGTTGACTGTTTTGTCTCAGGTTTTCTTTTTTTTTTTTTATACTCAAATTTCCCACAAAATATACAAAAATACATGAAGAAACACACAATGAAATATACAAAATATGATAAAATTCACAAAAAGTAAACTAACACAAAAAGTCCAAAATATATTCAAAAACTGTTCTACAATACAGAAAAAAACACCCACAAATATGATACCAATAAATCAAAAATATATGCAAAAATATGAATATATATGCAATTAATATGTTTATTCAACACCTTCAATAGTTTAAACAAAACAACTGTAGACAACTGATGAATTTAACTTTGTTAATATCCTTAATTTAATGCGTTAATTTTGACAGCCTTACTTTTTTAAATACTTATATTTAAATTCAGGTGTTAAGAGGTTAATAATGTTCAGCTGCAACAAATAATTTAATCTAACTGATGCAGTAAGTGTCCTCTCATGTCTCTAATGTCTAAAAGATTGGACATGGCCAGGATCAGACAGCATGAGATCATTTTCAAATCTGAATTAGCCTCCAAAAAGTCCGGACTTTAATTTGGGATGATGAAGAGTTGATGCAGTGGTCTGATTCTCTATCATCATCAATAATCAAAAATGAATGCAACTATAATATAGATGGAAAAAATATGATGAACTTTATTGAGACACTAAATAAGCACTATGTGTCCCAAAAAAATGTTAAGGTAAATGTCTCTTGTAAACAAATTTTTTTTTAATTTAATTGAATTTAATTTAATTTAATTTAAATGTAGAAATGTATTTGTCCCTTGCAGATAATTCATTGTTACAATATCAAAGAATAGTGCTGTAACAGGCTGCCCAACAATTAAGCGCCAGGTAAAATTTCCGTGAAAAGAATAAATGAAAGGACAAAATTAGCAGTGCATGCACATTGAAGCCCACATTAACACAATACACATGACATTACTCAAGGTCGTTGAGCTGGGATTTTTTTTTCTGTACACAATATGAACACACGTGGTATTAACAAAGTTTAATGCTTTGCTCTACCTATATACATTTCTATTTAATTTAATCCACTTTATTAAAGTGTTTGTTGTCGATCACATATGATGAAACCTAGGTGATTTAACATTGTAGGTAAATGTAGATAATAAAAACAAATAAATGAGTTACCTTTTCGTCGATATATCCACACTGTAATAACGACAATAGTGACCGGAATCATACACAAACACAAGCTGACAACAAGAGCGTTGTTATTTGCTTGAGGGACTTGTATTTCATCTGTAAAAAGAGTGAAAAAAATATAAATGGTTTATTTCTAAGACACGTTTAGAAACATATAACATCGTACATCTGTCATGACTAAGCCCATGATTTGTCAAGGCACCATGTGGGTTAATATTTGTCCACAATGGAAATAACCTAATATACCAAAGACAAATTTACTTAAACTTCCCCCTACACTAGTTGATTACAACATCTAAACACACACACACACACGTGTGCATCTGTCAAAATGATTAATGCTCATGTACTGTAAGCCAACCTTCTTCTTCATTTTTAACCTTTGTTTGTTTCCATTTGCATTTTACATTGTTTGAAATAGACAGAAGATACTTGTAACAGGTTACAGATGGAAATCATGCCACATCATAGGCATACAAAACAAATAGATATCTACATAAATGCAAAAGATGTGCTTCAAAGACATCACACATTTTAAGAGATGTTTCTGTTCTGACTGAACCAAAAATGAAACCCTTTCATGTCCTACGGGTTTCATCAAAAAAAACACCCTCAAATCTTATCAAAGTCAGTGGGAAATCTTTGTGCAGCTTTACGCTCATATGTAACATACAGCCTCTGAAGAAGTGTCGATCAAAAAGAAGTCATGAACAAAACAGGAAAGAGGTGGAGCTAGTGATAAATGAGTCATTAAGTGGGTGATGATGTGTTTGTAAGAGAAGATATTTACAGAAAATAAAAGGAGTTGCATGATGAACAATTGGATAGTATTGCAGCAACACCATTTTCTTGATTTTCCTTGTTTTTAAACCTGAGTCCTCTTTCAGGGACAATACTATCACAGCTTTATTGAAAACAAAAGACAAAAAAAATAGACACATTCCATACACTTTTTAAAAATGTATGTTCAAAAACATGCATTGTACTGTTTCCAAAAAAATTGCCTCTTTTTTTTCATGTCAGTAACTCATGGCAGGGTACGACATTTATTCTTTGAATGCTATTGTTTCTGTGATTTTTGCAAATGTTGCTGAACCACTGAAACTTGATTTGAAGAAAATTGTGAATGAAATTGAAATCACAATATCTGCCAGAAAAACTCTTGTAATTTTATTTATTGAAATTTTATAATCTTGTACTTTTGTAATTTTATAATTTTTGTGCAATCGAATTTTAATGTATTCTTTGTATTTCATCCTGTCTTAAAATTGTATTTTACTTTTTAATCAATGTGAAGCACTTTGGGCTACAGTTTTGTATGAAAGGTGCTATACAAATAAAGATTATTATTATTATTATTATTATTATAAAGATTATTACAATCGTTCAGCCTTACTCTAACCCAGTGATTTGATCCTTAGAATGTTGCCATGTTTCCTCTAGTATTGTTTCAGCTTGACTTGATTCAGATCTTTTTGATGCGTTTCTATTACAAAAAAAGACATGGTACCTGGCACTAGATTTTTGGTATCGCCTCTGCCCAGGTTTCAAGTGATACTAAAAGGTGATGTATAAACCCTGCAGACACTTATAGGGTCAAACATTTGTCTCTGTGATCTGCCGCTTTACAAAATACAGATGCGGAAGTTGATAGTAAATATATCTGTACATGAAACCATGGTCTATGTAAAAAAAAAAAAAAGGTTTAAATCTATTTTGAGTACAGTCTAAAATATGTGACTGGGCTTAATTAATATTAAAACAATAAATTCTATTGAACGCTACATAAAAAAACAACTTTGTGTAATTTGGTATATTGTTATGTTGAATTAATGACATTTTAATTATTTATCAAATGCATTTTACTCCTTTTTGTTTGAATGATATCAACTAAAAATCACTGAGTAGCAATTAATTAGATTTTTCTCAGTAAAGTCAACAACTTATAAATCAATATCATCCAAATATTTAGGAATATGAAACTTTGTGTATTCACAAATTAATATATTTAATTATTTTGAACATTCAGGTTTACAGTGTACTAATTACTAAGAAGATTAAACAACAGACTTCAACTGTGTATTAAAATAATATTTCACTGGTATCCATTGTATTGATTGCACAGTTATTTCATTGTGTCATATCATCCACAACTGGCATCTTACAAACCTGTTAATGAAAAATGATGCTTCATGTTTACCTGGAATATGAAATGTTGTAGAGGTACCGCCTTTTTCAAAGCTACAAGTGTAGTTGTTTCTGTCCAATGATGTGACATGGATCTGACTTGTGACTTTGTAAAGCTTCTCTGCTGTTAATACAGATATAGTGTTCGGCTTCAGACTCTGGTGGTGTCCATTACGCCACAGAACCTCAGACTCTGGGTATCCTTCAGACTGGCAGGTTAGCAGCAGCCCATCCCTCTCTTTATCCTTCTGGATGTGTTTAGTCACTGTTTTATAAGAAGCTGAGGAGGAAGAGGAAATAGTTACCAGTAATTATGACGTGGTGATAAAATCCTAACCAGGGTTTCTTGTATAAGAGGAAGATCTGGAGGAGAATTTACATATTTGTAAATTGAGTAATACTGCTCTTAGTTTCTTTTTCAGATTGATGCTGCCTAGAAATGATGACCATTGCACTGGGCCACAAGCCAAAAAGGACTTCCAGTAAGAAGCCCCTGAAGTATCTGTCTGACTATATTCACATAATCACACTGTCTGTGTCATACAGAGTTGGTACTTACCGATAACGGACAGACTTATGGTTTTGTAATCAAATCCATCTTCTGTTCGTACAATGCACTGGTAAGTCCCAGAGTCATTGATCCTGAGCTTGGATATCTGTAAAACAACACAAACTGTAAAAATAGAGGCTCCTTAAATGACCTGGAAAAAGTCAACAACACTCTATTATCTATATGAACTGTTGAATTTGTTAATATTGTGGTCGTATATGATCAAAAAGTTTATTTTCTTTCCTGCCAGGATTTAGTATGAATGTGTTATCTAGACTGTATACTTTGTCACTCATTTGTACTAGAATTACAGCATCTTCCTCCAACATGATGTTGGTCAAACCTTTGTCTATGTGCCATTGTATATTAATAGTGCACTAATAAATAATGACAGTGCAGTGGGAAGCACCGTCGCCTCACAGCAAGAAGATCCTATGTTTGATTTCAGCCAAGGACCTTTCTGTGTGGAGTTTATATGTTCTACCTGTGTCTGTGTGGCTTCTCTGCTAGTACACTGGCTTCCTCCCACCATCCAAAAACATGCACTGATAGGTTAATAAGTTACTTTAAATTGCCCATAGGTGTGAATGTGTTTGAACTAGTGAATCGCGCCTTCACCCCTAAGTATCTGGAATAGGTTCCTTTGAAGATAAAGCAGGTTCAGAAGATGAATGACTAATAAACATTGGTACTGACTGGAACCATGTATGGTATTATATATATATATATATATATACTTAGTATTATTATATATACTTATATATATACTGCAGCTTCAGACCAGGTTGCTTTTCAGACCCTGGTTCTAAAAGTTCTACCAAGAAGCACATGTCAGTTTTTACTCTTATGTCTGGTTTGGACCCAGAACCTTCTAGAGAAGGGATCTGCAACCCTGGTCCTAGAGAGACACTCTCCTGCATGTTTTAGATGTTTCCCTCTTGCAGCACGTCTGACAGCTTGATGATAGATGATTATTTTACAAAGTTTTAGTTTTGTTATTTTTGAACTGTTTTTATTCTGTGTTTTATGGAGCACCCCCCCCCCCCCAGCATATATAAGTACATGCACTTTGACAATAAAACATCTTGAATCTTAATCTTGAATAGACTTATTTGAATCAGGGGGTTACATCTAAAACATGCAGGATACTGGTTCTCTCGGACCAGGGTTGAAAGCCCCTACTCCAGGCGGTTCTATTCACAACTATTCTATTGTTACCCAACCTCCTGATGTAGAGGCAAGGGCTGTTGCTTTTGAGTCAGTTTGTGTGTGTGTGTGCGTGTGTGTGTGTATCTGTCTCTCTGTTGGTTTGTTTGGTTGTTAGCAACTTTACTGTACACAAAAAACACAGAATCAAGTTCTGCAACATTTTTAGAAAAGGTGTGAGGTGGCCCAGAATAGATCCCATTATATTTTGGTCAATATAAGTCAAAGGTCAAGGTCACTGAAAATGTGTTTTTTCAATGATGAGGGATAAGGCTAATGAAGTACAACATTTGTGAGCGGTTTGTTGTGTCAGGCACTACTTGTTTTCTACTGAGAACCTTTTTATATGTTACAACACATTCAATAAAGTGGTTGTCTTTAGTCTGGTGACCCACCACACTCACTCATCTGACAGAGTGAAAGACAACATGTGAAGCTGAACTGTAAACATAGTAAACTCCACATGGTCCACTGAAGCATCTTTAGTTTTAATTATAGGACATATTTGCATTGGCATCATTTACATTATGCACCATCCAGGGTTGTATTAATTTATTAAGACCTTGTATTGATGATAGAAGAGTCAGAACTTTGTAAAGTTTCCTCCATCACATTCCAAATATTCTCAATGGGATTCATGTTTGTAAATTATATCTAATAGTTTCATGAAAGTACAGTGAGCTGGATGTATCCCAGCATCATCTAATTTTCACAGTCCATAACAAATTAATATTTGTTATAGAAATGAGGCTACTCACTGCATCAGCTTGTGTTAAATAACTTATTGTATCTGTACTGTATTAATCACTGTAGTAATTATCCAATTGGAAGAGTCTGAACTATTTACTTTGTTAAATAGTTCAGACTTTATTTTTTTTAAATCAATTTTAGGCCAGGTAATGTAGATTTTCAGTTTGATAGAATATGTGTAGTTATGTCAATTTTATATTTTAGGCCCCACACTTTTGCTCATCTGCAAACTATTTAAAATATAATTCTGCCATTAACAACATGCTCCTAAAGTGTTATAATCATCTTTTTCTTTCTCAGTTGTCCTTACAGTGACATTATAACAAATATCCAGCACAATGCCATTGAAGTGTTTTTTTCATGTTCACGATGTAGCTATATCCATCATCAAAATATATCCAAAATATTAAATTGTTCCTTTAAACCAATGTAGCAGTGTTTTGTAGTCCATCAATGTTTAATGTTACATAACTGGACAACATAGATGATACGATAACATAGGGATGACTAAGAAATTCAGCACCTTCCAGTTTGGTGAACTGATGAAAACCACTCAATAGCATGACCTGGAGGGATATATCAAGTTTCCCCTGGTTTATTACAGCAGCTGACAGGATTGTTTTATATGATATTATTAAATACCTTTTATGGATTTATAGTAAATGTCAATACGTCACTGAAAGTAATAACCTTTAGCTTGGCCCAGCCTTTTTCCAGTTCATCCTTGAGAAGACTTGCTCTGCCTTGATATGCTGGATCTTGATTTTCCAAGCGCTCATCCCCATTTTTTAACTCATGCACCACATGCAAAAGGGACGAAGAGGCGACCCGCTGCCAGGTTACTGCCAATCCCAAATGAGAATTGGATGGTAGTGGCTGAAACTTGCAGCCCATGACAATATCCCCTCCATATTGTGACTGGTACATGGTTTGCTCTGCCTCAACAGTGAATAATACTGGAGAAAAACAATACAAAAGAAGTGTTAATAACTAAACTGAGCATATGATGCTGAATACTGGACACAAATAGAGTAACATGACATGTCCACTTGTGTGTATGTGATACTACACACCTGAAACCACTGGTTGAAGCATGACTTGCAGTATTAAGAGTATAGCCCAGTCCATTGAGGTCTAAGGTCAAATGAACATGAAGATAATAAACATGAGGAACACAGTGGTTGGAATAACAGGAAAATGAACATCATGTGAGATGCATATCAATTACTCATCTGTCCTAGTTAAAAATACACACAACCAGGATCTAAACAAACAATCACATGTTGATGATTCAGCATCTTATTATTATAATGACTAGGTTGTTTTCTAAATACATATCTGACCAGCACTTTTGCTTCCCCATCTTAAGGTAGCTGTCTAAACACATTCACTCATCCATACAAAAATAATAATAGAAGAAGAAAATATGTTAAGAGACTTAAGTCATATTTACAACGCATCTTATCAGTAAAATTAGACATACTTAAGTTGTTTATGTTGTAACATGTCACGTGGGTAAGTCATCCCTCTTTGTTTGGTTGTTTTTCGTGTGTAGTAAATCCTGTAGGCTCATTTCAAACTACCTTAAGGCTAGGGTAAATTCTCCAAATAGACATAATGCTTAAAAACATTTACATTGTAGTAGCTGCAACTGGTAGTTTGGATTATTTAATCACTATATGATCTTGTCAGTTTAACAAAGACATTATTGCCCATAAAGTTGAATTAAAATATTTCACCCTCTTCTCATGAAACAATTATGACAACGTGATTCATTCCTGATAGATAAAGTAAAACTGTGACTCAGTATGTAACCATTACACCAGGTCAACGATGATTATTTATGCGTAGAAATAATTTTATTCTACCGTAAAGTGGTGTTTGTCAGTCTGAGCGAATAGGCTGCAGTAAACGGTTTACGTTTTTTTTAGACGTAAAGAAAAATCACATCTGAGATGATCCAATCAAAAGTTCAGAAATGACTAAAGCAACTGGTGTAATAAAATAAAATAAATATAATCGGAAAACAATTAGAGCTAAAAAAAAAAAAAAAAAAAGAAGAAGTTTTTTTGGATTAGTGAAATAACAGCATAATAAATAAATAAATAAATAAATAAATAAATAAATAGTAGTAGTAGTATAACGCCATGCTCTTACCTTGTGTTGGGTTTGTTTTTCATCAGCGTTTCCTTCTTCCTCAGAATAACTGACTCCCTTGAACGCACCTCCTCTTTAAAACTGTCAGTGTGGATTTTCCAAAGGTTCAGTAAATAGTCCCTGCCCCCCTCCACCCCCATTCTCTCTCTCTCTCTTTTTTTAAAAATCGAAACAACAAACAACTCGTACAATAAAGACTTTATCGTAACATGTGTGAGCGTTATCGCGAAGGAAATGCAGGACTTACGGTAAGGAAAAGAGTCAGTGCCATAAAACTGTAACTTTTAACCCTTTAACAGCGGGTTTGTGTCACATCTGTGGGTAAAGATTCAATGACATTTGTTTTCACTGGTAACAACTTCCAGAAACAACCCACCCTTTATTTTCAAGTCAGTGATATTTATTAGTGGTAATTACAGTAAAATTTATAATGCTCGTATTATTCATGGCAGACAGTGTACAGTGAAGGAGAAGAGGAAATATAACTTTATATCAGTAGGAATTAGACTTTTTTTTTTTTTTTTTTTTTTACTTTATTCCACAAGCCCTTTATATGTATTTGTACAATAAATACATAGTGATAAATACAGTGAAGTGGGATAGATAGATAGATAGATAGATAGATAGATAGATAGATAGATAGATAGATAGATAGATAGATAGATAGATAGATAGATAGATAGATAGATAGATAGATAGATAGATAGATAGATAGATAGATAGATAGATAGATAGATTCATGAATACACACATACATACATACATACATACATACATACATACATACATACATACATACACACGTACATACACACATACATACATTTGAAATTCCACCCACTATAAGTAAATGGGGAAAAATACTTTTTTTAAATGATAAATAAATGAATAAATATAAATGTTAACTTTGACCTACTATTCACAACATGTAATGACATATATACCGCGTTTGGTATGAATTCAACCAGTAGTTTTGTTGCAAGAGTTTTATCAAACAAAGACACAAACAAACCAAACCCGGGGGGTAGGATAAAAATCCAAACTATTATGAGAATCCTGTTCACCCCATCAGCAGTATTAGTGATAATATTGATTAAAGTATTATATAACACACTAAATCCCATTCCAAACATGAAAGAAAACACTAGGATGACAGAAATAAAATGTGAAACTACATACATGTTGAGCATATATGTATATCTAATTTATATTGAAATAATGTCAAGTATGATGCTATTATGAGTTCATTTTCTCAGGTTCTCAACTTTTATTGGTTTTTGCTCAGTGTGTAACAGCTTTGTCGGTGTTAGGTTATTGAGAAACACCTGGAAATTTTAACTAAAAAAATGTATGTGAGATTTACATAGAATTTCCATGATCAGGTCCATGTCACCAGGAAGTTCCATGAGAACAGAGAACAGTATAAACAGGAGGGATAGATTTATCCTCTTTATGACTGCATGAAACCTTTCATGGATTTCCCATCAGATCACTTCCTGGATACTTAATTTTCATCATGGGGATATCAAGTCTCAAAAATGTTGGTGTTTACTTGTTTTGCAGTTAGTTGACAGTGACAAATGATAAAATACATTTTTGGAAACCCCTTGGAAAATTATACCTGTTAGATCAGATTTTTTTCATCTTATTATTATTATACCTCATATCTCCAGGGAGTTTATATTGATGGAAAAGTTAGTTATAGTTTCTTCTTTTTTTTTAACCTTGGTAAAACAAGCAAAGTTCTACTGTAGTGAGAATACCTTTATACCATAAACCAGTATTCAATGTGTGTACCATGACTAGAATAAAATGTTTTACTCGTGATATCATATTTTAAATATATCAGATCACAGTGAGACACAAAAGGGTTTCTCCTGGGTGGAAACCCTATAAGGACGGCTCAATACTTTCAAGATTTTCTTGCTGCACAGTTTTATGCCTTTAAGCGTCTGACGTTTGTTTCCTCCTTTTTTTTAAAATATTCAATTTTGATTTCATCATCAGAGGTGGTAATAGTACTCACATTCTGTGCTTAAGTAGAAGTACAGCTACTGGTGTGAAAAAATACTCTGGTAAAAGTAGAAATACTGATTCAACTCCTTTACTGAAGTAAAAGTAAAAAAGTACAACTATCTAATGTAATAAAGTAAAAAATAAAACTGCATTTTTTAGGCCATGAATGAAATAATATGTATTTAACCAGGAAAAATCTGAAAAGTTTCACAAGTATCCAAAAATAAAACATTTAAAAGTGAGTAAGTGTGTAGATAATGTGTTGTATCAGGTCACAGGTACTCAGGTTTGTGGGTATGGGAAGGAAATGTAGGAACAATGGAAAAAAAAATCACAATTGAGATAAAAGATCATCATGAGATTAGAAAAAAGTTATAAATGAGATTGAAAAATGCATAATTTTAAGAGAAAAAGTCAAACTTGTGAGACAAAAAGTTAAAATTGTAAGATTAAACAGTCACAATTGTGAGATAAAAAGTCAGATAATAGTCATATAAGTATAATATATAAAGTCAGTTTCTTTCTTCCACTGATTTTCCCTCTGAAGTGACTTATTTTTCATACTGTCACATCTGTTTAGTTTGACAAAGTAATGAGTCTATCCTGAGAATGTAATGAGTATAAAGTACAGATATTTATACAAAAGTGTAGGGAGTAAAAGTAAAAGTTGTTAGAAAAATAAATACTCAAATAAAGTACAGATACAAAAAAAAAATCTACTTAAGTACAGTAACAAAGTACTTTTACTTAAGTTATTTTCCAGCTCTGGTCATCATTTAAAAACTGTGCAATTCTGTTATGTTGCTTGCTGCTATATTGAGACTTTTGGTATTAAACTGGTTAAAATTCTGACACATTAGTTGTTAAAGTACTTTTCATGGATCATGCTAATACTGCAACATATTGACACTAGTTGAACTATAAGTAGTGGTTGTATTTCGAATCCAAATATGTCACTATTTATTTGCACTAACAGATAAAATTATTTCTACGTGTGCATTCAGTGTTTTTTCTTTCCTTTAAGCCCATGATTTAACACGAAGCAGACACATAACTTATTGTAATTAATCTTCATTTAACCAAGGAAAAATATAATTTACAAGACCATCCTGAATAAGATAAGCAGTTTACACAGTACATGTTTCAGACAGGAGTGCGACTAAACATAAATATACACATAAAAAATAATAATAATAATAACAGATGTTAGCAACTTGTTAAAATATGTAAATAAATAAGTAAACTATCTATAGCCAGATGATGTCTTTTGAAATGTCTTGTTCAATGAGACCCGCTCATTTTGAAAGTATTTGAAGAAGCATCCAAAAAGCTTTTTTATCAAGACCTTAATAACACAGTAATCCTGAAACAGAAAACCTTAACTATTTGGGCACATGAAGTTTGGAAGATACTATAGATGAAGCCATATAAATACCCCAGTCTGTATTTGGATAAAACAGACAACAAACAGTGATGAGTGACATGTGGAAAGTTTATAATAAACCTACTTCTCTATGATAAACAGTGTCAAGAGCCAGGATATAGAGGTTTACCATTATTTCCACAGTCCAACACACACACACACACACACACACACACACACACACACACACACACACACACACATTAATGGTGTATCAACTAGTCTCCTTTAAGCAGAAAATAAAAACTTATTTTCTGTTTCATTATTGTCTTCATTGTTTAATATGAAAGAGAGGGAAAAAACACATATTTTGGTGAAATACCAAAATACATGTATTAAGATTCAAGCTGAATTGTGTTCCCAGATAACACACAGCATAGTTCAATGTTCAAAACAACTGGAATATTACATTATTACCTCCACCAATGACCTTATGTTTTTGCCAGTTAGTTAGTTAGTTAGTTAGTGAGTTGGATAGTTAGTTAGTTAGTTAGTTAGTTAGTTAGTTAGTTAGTTAGTGAGTGAGTGAGTGAGTGAGTGAGTGAGTGAGTTAGTTAGTTAGTTAGTTAGTTAGTTAGTTAGTTAGTTAGTTAGTTAGTTAGTTAGTTAGTTAGTTAGTTAGTTAGTTAGTTAGTTAGTAGGATAACTAAAAAACTTATGGATGGATTTGGATGACATTTTCAGGGTAGGTTGCTAATGGGGAGATCTAGAAATGATTAGATTTTGGTGGTGACTACCTTACCCATTTCATGCTAAGAGAAAAACAAGACATGCAACTACTGTCTGTTGTTATGCTAGTTTATCACAATTAAACATCATAATGTACTTCAGGATCTAAGTCAAAGGTCAGTCAAATTTTCAGACTTACCAGGCTAACATTGTTCAAAGAACATAACATTGACTTTGTGTTCTTATGGTTCGATCTGTGGTGGATGACTTTCTCAGAAACATATAGGGAAGTCATGTTTGTCACAATTCCTGGAATATAATTGGGTGATAATTTGTCTTTTAAACAGTGTGAATTATGAATTGTGAAAAGAGACATAATGAAAAAAAGAAGCAGACTTAAAGCATCGCTCATCCCTCTAAACGATGACTCAATGTTTCTGGATGCTCTGTTGAAAAATCTAAAGTTTACATGACTTGACTTGTTACTTACTTCACTTGAAAAATGACTTGATGTGTTTTGGTTGGATTGTATCTCGGGTTTAACTGATCTTCAATGCAGAAACTAGTTTGAACTTTCCTGAAGCTACAGGTTCAAACTTGAAAACTGAAAAACTGTATGTTACTTACACCTCTGGTTCATGCTGTGAAAAATAACACCCTCATTTTCTATTTTCATGTACTTGCAGCTTTGTGTAGTTTTAGTCTCATTCATTTTAATGTGTGAATGCTACACTTATTCACTTTGTTTTATACAGTAATACTATGAGTTCAAGTAATTCACTCTGTTGAAAACATGTTACCCACTTTGAGTAAATGCAGAATACAAATGTGTGTTTTCAGTAATCTATAGTGACTTGCGCTTTCAAAATAACTGCATATGTTGAAGTATGTGTAATCAGTCCCAGGAGGTGAAAGAAGATAGCAGGGCTTGACATGGTCCACTGCAGCTAAAGTTATCAAAGTCATACTTTTCAAGTCAAAACAGAAGTGGAAACAACTTGAGATGTAATATTTCCCTCAAAGTTTTTGTGTTGTCACCCTACCTTTTACAGGCTGTGGTTGTGTAAAGTTCATGTAGTCATCTGTGGTAGCGTACAAGCTGCAGGTCATATTCTACCACACAACATTTATGTGATGGTGCAGCAGGTAATCAGTGGTTTTGTTGTGACTGAGCAAAAAAAATCCAGAATTTTCAGACTATTCCATTTCAAAAGCCTTTTACATAATGTCTGGGAAACATTTAGTTGCAATTTTGTTTGTTGTTCTATCTTTTTTATGTAATGTGTAATTAATATAGTCAGTATTTCAGAACTTAGTCTTAGAATGTAGGAGAAAAATGACAAAATCCTTAGTTTAGTCTAAATAGAATGAATGTGCTGACTACTGGTGTATGAGTGTGTGTGTGTGTGTGTGTGTGTGTGTGTGAATGGGTGAATGTTAGGATTTGTAAAGTTCTGTGGGAACCCACTGGTGTATAAAATATACTATATAAGTACAGTCCAGTTACCATTTACCATTCAATCTGACTCATGAATCCAATTACAGATACAAAACCACCAGCAGAGGGCACCGTCACTCAGATTACCACAGACTAAAGCACTGTGTGAAATGTTCCTTGGGTCAGGTAAAACTTGTGGCATTAGGTTATGACTATTTGACAAAATTCTTCACTTTTTCAGCACAAATAAACATTTTAAATCCCTTTTTGATTATAAGGATTATGTATATTAAACATTATTGCTTCTGAAACATTATTTCATTTCAGACTTTTCATGAAACATGCAGATGTGAATATCAAATTAAGTGAGTACTACTGTTTGGTTTGGGTTTTTTTTTTATCAAGCTTCAGCTTTAATATCTATGTTATGAGCAGGATTGGCCTTCAACAAAATCACACTGCTGTGTCCCAAAACTCACCATTAATTTAACCTCTATCACACCTGACAATGATCACATCTGCAATTTGGCCTCTTCTCTAAAGGTTTGATGGTGATTATGTAACATTTGGCAATGTTATAGACCATCTTGGTTTTTCTAATGAAAATGACCCAATATCTTTATAATGGCTCTATTGTATGGTTTATTCCCCACCGCAGTCACTTCAATAAATATATAACTGTCCCTTGATATCCAACTGTCAAAAAACTGCACTAAACTGTACAGGAGTTGATTTTCTGTCTTTATGTATGTCTATAGAGTTTCTATTTTCTTATTTCCCTTTTCTTACATTTTCTATCTTGTATCTATTACATAGACTATTGTACATCTACTGGCAAATAATTCCTTGCATGTGTTTGCAAATTTGGCAAATAGAGATTATATTTCAGTGTTTTTGGGTGGTATCTAATGGTCAATTAAAAACACAAATAAAATCTCTTAAATGTAATAATTATTCTGAAAATATTGGCCACTGCTGTATGTTATCACATCAGGTCATTTGGATAAAGCTTTCAGTTAAATGTTTTATTGTGAAAGTCTAACCGGAAACACTCTATCATTTAACCCGTCTGTGACCTGTATTTTGTGGAATATTTATAGCAGACACAGGAAGTTAGCTGTTTTCAAGGCGGAGTATTTCCATGATTTTTCACTGAGACGTCCTTGAGGCTTCGTCAGTTCTGTTTTTCAGCCGTATCCATGTACTGTTTAGCTTTTCACCTTCAGTAACTTAGGTATGTAACACTAACGCTATTTTTTGAGTTAGCTTAATGCTAGCTACCGCTCAAGGTTAAAACACGGTTTTAGTGTCAACTTACTGTAAAACCATTGAAGTGTCATCTGTACTAATGTTAGCTCAATGTTGTTAGCCCAATTAACCCACAAGTAAGTTTCCCAAACTGCACCAAAACTAACCTCTAATCGGTTCCTCATTCCCTATTCACTGCTAGCAGTTACTAGTATAACAAAGCAGTTTTACCAGTTAGCGTAATTAAAATCCGGTCACCTTTAGCCCACGTGCTGTACCATAGGGACATATCACATGGCTACATATTGAAATAACTTCCTTCTAACTACTGGAATATGTTATTAAAGCTCACCTGGTTTGTGTCTGTCTAGTAACCTGGCTGTGTTGACTATACCATATGTGCTTGTATTTGTAGGTTAACAGGAATATTGGCATCATGGGGTTTCTGCTCTCTAAATCCATGGATGCAAACTTCAAAAAGCAGCAGGAATTCATGCTTCACAATGCACGTTTGCAGGTGAGTGAACCAGCCTTAAAATACACCACCCTGTTAAAACAAATAGTCGCATATGCAATATTTCACTGCACCACCTTTGGTTTGGATTACAGGCGTGATTAACTTTGGTGTCTTTTTTTGCTACATAATAGTGTCACAAAAATATTCAGAATATTTTTTTCAGTCCATAGTTTCATTAAGTTTTGATTATTAATGATGGAGAATGGGACCACTGCAGCAACTCATCATTACAAATCAGAGTATGGACTTTTTGGAGGCCAATTCATGTGTGAAAATGATGTCTCATGCTTTGAAGAATTTTCTCACAAGTCTGATGATGCTGATCAATCCTGGGGATGTCCAATCTTTTAGACATTAGACAAGAGAGAAAACTTGTTACATCTGAACATTATTAACCACTGCAGTACATACGCATGGACGGATGTGAGCTATTTGCTTAGTTAAATGAAGTATAATTATCCTGTAATCAAAACCACAGATGATTCAGTGAAATATTGCATATGTAACTTTTTTTTGGCCAGGTAGTGTATTTCCTGTTTGGCACCTGTTTATGCTTCATCCTATGTCTTGTAATGGCACTTTGTGTTAACATGCTACAGTAGTATAGACAGAAATATTTTTGTGGCAATTGTTATATCAGGCTACATCATCATTATCCAAAATACATGTTTTTTTTTGTTACATCACATACTCTAGCTGATCAGTCCCAATAACTAATTTTTAGCCTATTTAACAAACAAGCAGTGTGTCATATAATCATAAAAATATATTCTGTTTCATATTGTGATTTATATCATGCTGTAATTGATGTTCTTTTTCCATGTGGATGCAGGCATAATATAATTAACAACACAAGCAGACAGGTGGGAGGGTTAATCTGACAATGACTTGAAGCAATTCTCAACAGGAATCAATTTATAGACTATTGTAAAAGATTTTTTTTTTTTCATTTTTAAGGAAAATAAGTTGTTTTAAACTACTTATTTTATGTTATGCTTATGTTATTTTATTTCTTCATTCATTTGTTCAATATATTACCACTCACAGTAAACATGTAAATCTAGATGTGGTATTATTGAGCTGAATCCATTACAGCTGTGGCGGTTTGGTTATGAAATTGTCGTAATGACACTGCTCATATGCCTGATTTGTCCAATTACATGGACGTAACATTGGGCGGTATGGATGTGTCCATTCCAATATTTGGATGTTTCTAAAATATCCATACCAATTTTGAATGGAAAATTTCCCTACATTCAGGAAACAAAGGGTTCATTTTTCCCATCCTCAGTTCTGCCTCTCAAAAATGGTGTGTTATTGGTGGGGACAGCCTGATTGGATCAAGTTCCTGTATGTATAAAAAACATTCAGACCCCTTTTCTCTTCCAAACACTCAATTACAATAGGTTTCTTGTAGCACGACATAAACCTCAATGTGCAGTAATAACTTCCGTGCTTCCTATTCCCATGCTACTCATTTTGGACGGGTGGAATGTGTTGCAGTCTGACACGGATTCTACTGAAACAGATTACCCCCCCCCCCAAACAATCAAACCGCACCGTGCCCCATACATACACACTGAAGGGCAACAACGTTTCACCAGTTTTTTATTAACTACCGGTGATTTCTTAAACCAACATTACCAATGTAAAACTTAGACACATTTGTTTCATTCCCTGAGAGAGCACAATATCTTCCACTCATTCCCTGGTAGCCTCATGTGCCTTTTGGTGATTAACTGAGGGAGGTCTGGGACAAGACCAAGCAGATCACATGGCTGGTACCACAGAACATCATCTTTCATTGAGCAAAAGAACCTGTTCTTGTCAATGATCTTCATTGTTTTCACAAGTGTACAACCTTCTGCATATACAATCTGAATGATGCCTGCATCTGCATCTTTGCTCCTGTTTTGATAACTGTGAGATGGCTTTACATTTTCCGGTCTTTTCTTTTTTATATATATATATATCTTTTTCTGTTTCAAGATATTGCATGATTTTGTATTTTTTTCCTGGTTTAGCTGGGGTTATGTTGACATCTTCAAACAATAATTATGCAAATTAGAGTTGGTAACTATTCAATTATGTATTGCAGTGAATAGTAAATTAAGCTAATATATGCTAGTTATTAGGAAATAAACACATAAATTGTCATTACCATCACAGATCATCATTTCTATCACAATGTATATGATAGTAATGACAATTTTCACTCTTTGCAGAAAATGTTTGCTTACTTTTACACTTCTTAAGCTAACTGGTTACCTAGCATACAATGTAGACTGATTATATCTAAATAAAATGCAATTTTGTATTAATTAATTAAAATACTGGAATAGTAAATTACTTGGTAATAGGTAATTACGCCTAATACTCTAAAACTCAGATCAGGATGTATATGCATAAAAAATAAGAAATCAGGGTTCTTCCTAATGTGGACATGATCTCCTGGAGCATCTAATTAGCATACAACAGTTTCGTAACTATTTGTAAAATACTTTATTGCTCTCTAAAATGTTGAGTGTGATAGTAATGACAGATGTATGAGGGACAACATTATTTGACAACATTATTTAACCGGAAATAAATAGAACATTGAACAAATATATAAAATATGAATTTGAAAAAATCTCTTTTTAAGTAGTTGTGAGAAAACACAAAGTAAAGGTTTATTGAATTTAGCATGTTTTTCACTTTATAATAGAGGGGAAGTCAAGTTTGGGTTGGCGACAAGCACAAAACAGTCAAATTCTTGCACATGGTGAATTTTCAACATTCAACAAGTGTCTCTGTCTATAATGTGTGTGAATGCGTTCCAGGTCAACTACTACCGTCTGAATAGGACTTTAGATGGAATGATAACAATAATAACAAAGGACAATATATTATTCATGCAATAGACAGTTTCCAGTGTAAAATATGTATATATATATATATATATATATATATATATATATTGTTACCTCCATCAAGGAGGTTATGTTTTACGGTTTGTCTGTCTGCCTGTCAGCAATGTCACTGAAAAGTTATGGATGGATTTTGATGAATGTTTCAGAGATGTTTGATAATGTGTGAAGGAAGAAACCATTACATTTTGAGCTGTAAAGGTCAAAGGTCACAATGAAGGTCTAAAGCTAAAACACATAAGTGGTGATGTCTCAGAATCCAGACAAAATAGTGATAATAATAGACGAGAGTAGAATAGATAGTAATAGACGTCATGTTTTGACATCATATCACATCGAGCGACTGGTATATTTGCAAAATGTGTGACCTTTACAGACGTGTGCTGCTTCGCGGAGGTCTGCGATCTCGGAGTGCTCTAGTTATTACATTACTTTATTATGCTACAAAAGACAAAAATAGTAAATGCATATAATATACATTTTAAATATATGAAAATTGCATAAATGTAGTGTGGAAAAACACTACATACTGATTGATGGTTTTGTATTCTTAGGAAGGTAGGGCATGATGTACAGTAGCTTACAGTAAATTCACAACAACGCCACTGTCTATTTGTTGTATGGTGATGCCCATGTACTGCACATACACATTGTGCGTCTTAGTGTACCAACACCAAGCTACAAAAAACCTAAATAATATAAAAATCCAGTGTATGCTATATTTATGATGTTGTGAATGGCATGGCCCCCGGGGGGTCAAATTATGTCCCCACCAATGTCAACATCATTATAATGCCATTATTATGCCCTAATTATACCAAATATTCTTTATTTTTCTCAACTTAATTACCACATTGTGTCGTGAACAGGAATAAAAGCTTTAGTTATAATCTGGGCATTTCCTTTAGACGCTACAGGTTTTATTGCAGTCATGTTTTTGTTTTTTTTTCTTTATTTAATATGTGGGTTTTTGTAGTCCTAATTTCTTGTGATTTATTTGTGCCTGGGAGCAGTTGAGCAGCAGGTGGGATGTGTGACTGCCATAACAGCAATGACATTACCCAACTTGCAAATAAAAGGTTTATGTGCCTTTTGCTCCTTAATTTTCTCCCCATAATGTTCCCAGCTGTAAATATGACGCAGTAATGACTAATATTATTCTGTAAGGGCAAAGGTTTAACAGTTCTATTTTGAAGTAGGATTGAGATGGTGATTCACAGCTGGAATATGAGGCATTTAACAACTGATGAAGTGGATTCAAATGGCTTCATTCACCCAATTTAATTCGTGAGAATCATAAAGGGGAAAAAAAATAGAACCGACAAACATTTATCCAATGACATGTTCAGTGTATGTTAATACTTTTATTTAAGGGACAATGTACAGAGAATATTACGCTCAGAGAGAAAGAGAAGTACTGTACCAGATTGTTGCTAAAGAGCTAGTTTCCATCTGTACTGTCTTTTTGTTGAAAGCTAAAGCAGTGTACAGTGCTAACATTTCAACGTTGTTCAACATCTTGGCAGTGGGAAATAATTTTTCCACTTATCGTTCTTCAATTGTATTTTGACATCATCAAATTAACTGAATCAGACCCCAGCAATTTTCTGTGAAGCACCACTGTTTCCTCCCCCTGCATTAAGATGTCAGAAATGAACACTTGTCAGTGTTTTCATATGACATCAGTCATTGTAAGGCTTCATTCATGTCACGCTGTCATTCTAGAAGCTTACGTCAGAGTAAAAGGGCATTGTATTAGAGCCACGGGGTCTATCTCTTGTTGACTGAAACCTCAGTGGTCATACTTATTCTTATTTGACATGTGACTTGAAGAATAATGGCGCTGCAGAAATCATGTAAATTTTATTTGTTTTTTATTCAAAGTTATAAATATACTTAGGTTTCAGTGCAAAGAAATGAGTCATGTCTTCACCAAGGCAGGTAGAAAAGAAAAAGCAGGGTAAGTAAACAAAGCTTAACATGGTTTGTAAGGAAGAGACACACAGTCACAAGTAGAAGTGGGTAAAATAATAATAATGCTTTTCGTCCAGCATTGAGTTACATACATTTTAAAAACGAATACAAGGCAGCCGTAGAGAGCAGACCTCCACCAAGGCTTGATATGGCGTCATATGACGACAAAACGCAACGTGATGGAGCCATAGGTTTTGACCCATCTGATGTACGAAGGTGAGACGAGATGAATGAAAAAAACACCAGATTCTATCTTGTCTCAATCCTAAGATATTACCACTAATTTGTTGTAGATGTTGACCTTTCGTGTGACCTTGACCTTTGATCTTTATTGTTCAAAATCTAATAGGTTCTTCCTTGATCCATTATCTATCATTCCTGAAAGGTTCATCAAAATCCGTTCAGAACTTTTTGCGTAATCCTACTGACAGACAGACAGACAAATGGACCTGAATTTAATACCTCCTTGGCAGAGGTAATAATAACTAGAAAAACACAGTCAGATCAGCCCCCCTCCCCCTTTCACTACTATGGTGATTAGTCCGCGGCACCTCCACACAAGACTGGCCCAGCTTCGTCTACACTGACGGAGATGCAGTGATCTAGCTGAGGTCATACATTTAAAAGGGGGTGCAGACGTGTCTCTGTTGTTTTCTCGAGATCTCAAATTATTTATTTCGTTATGTCGAGATAACAAGGTGGAAAATAATTATTAAGAACATGGCCTCTCCCGGCTTCCATAATTTATTTATTTATTTATTTTCCCTCTTATCCACCAAAATATAATCATGTGTTCCTTCCTTGTGCCAGTATCAACACAAATCCATCCATAACGTTTTCAGTTACGTTGCACATAGACAGACAGACAGACAGACAGACAGACAGACAGACAAAGAGATAAATACTAGCTAAGATATAAAATAAAATATAACTCTGCCATTCCTTGGTGGCGTAATGATATTTTTGAGCAGAAGAATTCCAGTAAATTGCATCTTATTCATTCCTGAAAAAACACTGAGGAAAAAAACAATCTGGTAGAAATATTTTCTGACAGGTTTTGGACTCTAGTAGAAGCTGGAAAGACTGCTTCATTGAACAAAGTCACAGTAATAAATCTGAAACTAAACATCAAACTAAGCAGAAAATATAAGTGATTCATGGTGTATTTTTTATTTATTTTTTCATAGTGTTTCATGCCTATTTTCCAACCAAGTCTGTAATTCCAACTGAGAAGTATATTATTAGTGGCCACAATTGAACAAAAGTTCTGCCAATACCAATAGTAAAACATTTTACCCCTGCAAATTAATCACTGTGTAATTGAGACAGTAATTATTTTCCATTTAGTGTTTTTTTTTTTTTTTTTTTTTTAATTTAGTTGGATGACGTAAAGTCTGATTAAGTTATTTAAGAAACTTTGATTGCCTCAGAAAACCACTTGGTTGTCTTTGGTCACAAAGTGCTCTATAAGTGATAGACCACATTTGACTCATACTTGGGACTTTTTCTGTTCATTCTGTGTCTCTTGTTCGTCCAGGAGTTGGTTAGTATTACAAATGTGCCTTATGAAAAAGAAGAGTCATGCCTTGTCTTAGAACATTGAAACACATACATGGATTTCTATGTGGATTTTAGATGTGTTAAAATAAAATTACTAAGGCAGATTTGGCATGGGAAAAATTTAAGGTTCAGTAAAATTAGCTTTGAGGTCATTAAAGAGTACCAGTCACATCTCAAATGATGGTAACCAGCGTGGATAATATGATATTACAAATATAAATATGATATTACAGTTTCATCCAGTTCTATTTATAAAGATGGTTGGAGATGTTAAATAAATAACAGTGTATGAGGGCCGCAACCCAAATATCATCAAAACATTTTTCAATGATCTGCAACTGCGGGTGGCCGCGGGCAACCGTGGATACCCACCCTCTTCGGGTCAGCCCGCACATCACTGGTGCTAACCAAAGCTCAGTGGAATTTAAAGTGCACAAAGGACCTGTTTTTCTTTATTTTAAACACACAACTGTTTCCTGTTGAACATTTGTGAGTCATTTATGTCTTGCCCTTACATCACATTGCTCATCTAATGTGTTTTTAGGAAATGCCCGTGGATTTCCCTTTTACTCATTGTATCACCTCCAGAGTACACCTTGTGATTCATTTCCTCCTTTCCTTTCGTCTCACTGTCTCTGTCATAATCCTCTCTTGCCTCTGTATATGTGGTAGAGCTGCACAATATATTGTTTGAGCATCGACATCGTAATGTACGTGTGCACACTATTCACATCGCAGGTTGTGCAATGTAGGAGACAAATGAGCTCAACATTTTCTCATCTAATTTCAATAGAACCTGAAACACGCTTAGCACATAGCAATCATTCTGAACCAGTTTGGAGTGAGTCACTCGTAACAAGACTGAATTAAAACTCCAAACAGTCTCAAAGGCCTTTTGAGACTGTTGCATGCTTTTGTATAAATATGTAGGGGGTGCTATAGAGTGACTTATTTGAAATGTTGTGTTGAATGGGTGTAAAACTGTGAGACAAATTCAGTCAAATTTCACTCAGATTGGTGTTTGCACATCAGGATGGCAGCCATTTTTTGTAAAGGTGAATTTGTTGAGGGGCACTATAGAACAAAACTACAATTTCTATCAATAAGCAGGTGTACTGTAGACTCAGGAGATATACGTTGGAGTCAAATTTCATCCAAATCAGTGTTAATATGTCTGAGCTACAGCCATTTTAGTAAAGGCAAACTTATAGGGGCATAGAGCAAAATTTGCAATTTTCAGTGTTTATCACTCCCTCTTGTGTCCAAAATTCATCGAACTCAAGACGTTCCTTCAAGATCATATGCCAGCACTGGATCTTAAATTCATTGTTGATAGCCTGTACTTTGACTGAGATTTCTCACATTTAGCATTTAATTTAGCTAGCTATGGAAATTATTCATTCAGAAATGTCGTATTTTTAAGAATTTTGAAAAACGTTTAAAAGCTTTTCTTCAGCTTGAATCGCTCAGCATTTTTGAAATTTAAAAGGCTGTGTACTGATTCTATTAAAAAAAATAAATAAATAAATAAATATATATATATATATATATATATATATATATATATATATATATATATATGTGTGTGTGTGTGTGCAAAATTATCATTACTTTTTTTTAGAATGAAGAGCTCTCAAGTTCTGGCAAAGACACCAATATATTGCATTGTAGAGATGCGCACTGAATACACTGTCGTCAGTCTGGATGAATTGCCTGACCACTAGAGGGAGTAGTGAGTCATAGTGTCAGTTTGTCATGTTGAGAAAAATTCCATTAACCCATTTCCATGAGCTGGTTAAAGCAGAACTTGGCAACCTTCTTACCTTAATTAAACTGTTCCAGGGTCATTCTGATGCTTAACTGGCTTGTTATGGGTTGAATGGAAGTCCTCTGTTAACACTGTAATATTTAGGCCTACAGACTTTATTTAAAAAAATAAAATAAAATTCAGGATTTTTATATAAATCAATGTATAAAATATTGTTTTCTAGGAATCGAATGAGCAAGCATCACGAATATTAGACATGTTATCCGCATCTAATTAGTGATTACTTTGATGTGAGCACTATTTGTGTTGACATCTGTGAGTTTGGAAGTGAAGTGTCCAGTGAATTCGATGGTTGTGTTTTGGGTAGTTTTTGAAGAGTTGGTTCCTGTTGCTGACTGTGAGTTTGGTGAAGGAGCAGATGGGGCATTAGAAGAAGATGGGCTCTTCGATGCTTCCATACAAAGGCGAGGGTAGGTGGATGCAACAGACAGGGCGTTAAGTTTCCGGATGCGGGAAGCACTTCTGCTGGCAGAGTTTATCATTTGAGAAACTATTCATCAGACAGGATTCCCAGATAAAACTTCAGCATCACGACAGCTGCTTCATTACTCATCGTACTTTTGAGGGATTTTTTTAATCCTTTAATTTTCCAATCCTAGAACTTGAATTTTCCAAATGACTCACATTTTCTTATGGAAGAGCAGTGATCTGAGCTGCTGCTGACAATTGATAAAGGTTAATTTAGTCTTGAAATTTCCATCGAACAACAATAAAATACAATCTCATACAGTTTATATCTCTCATACAGTCTATATTTTACATGTTATTTTATACCAAAGAACTTCATTGAATACAAGTTACATGAACAAAAATAATGTCCTGTAATAATTTACCTTTCTGTTTAACATTAACAGTTCAGTTCTACTTTTACCATTAGAAGTGAGTTGCACTAATGAAGAAATAACATGTAGGGATGGCGAAATTAATAAAAAATGTTGACCAATCACTGAGCCTCATTAACTGGTTGAAGTCGGTCACTGACAAAAGAAAACACTTGCTTTGTCGGCTCACACACACACACATTACACACTGTGGCGCTTCAGTCACTTCGCTTTTTAAACACGAGTCACACTGCGAGGTTGAGGAATGTTATGTTAAAAGCTCATTTTAAACCATCACACATAGAGAAAACATTTGATGTTAGAGTAAATTCGGCTGCTAAATACTGTGGAAAAAAAAAACCTTAGCGATGTCCACCAGTCTGTGTCAGTTCTGTACAAACTCCTTTTGCCGTAGTCCACCTGTCATGTCATTTTAAGTAGGACTGTCAAATGGATAACACAGCTCATCCACCACACATTTGGGTTGTCATGGTGACAACTTGCTGTACCAGTCTCTAGCTGCTAGCTCTACAAGTTCTATTACCTCACGTCAGCTTTGTGTTTTGAGCAAATGTTTTAAACTGGTGTGAAATGGTCATACCACATAAAATAATTGAGCTCTGTTTGAGCTCTGCATTTGCTATTAATAAATTCTTGTATTGCTAATCCTCAAATTCATACTTTTTCAAGGTATGCTATGGAGAGATCACAAAGCTTCCACTTTATGACCTACACTACAATGATAAAGTGTTTGTGCAGTGGAATGACTGATGCAGGCTGTTTTTTCTGTTTGTTTTTTAACCGATGATAGAAAATTATGACCAGACAACGTTGTGGTCAACCATTGGTCAAACGGTTTTTGGTTAACATCCCTAGTAACTTGTCATTATGTTCATTCATCATATGTACTGGTGAATAGTTATCATATACATACATAAGTTTAATATTTGTGGTGAATGGATTGAGCTTATATTTGCAGTTTTACATTTTATGTACCAATGCTCATAGTTGGTCCTGAGTGTCGTACAGTCAGTGTAGAGCAACACTGCAGTCACAGTTAGAAAATATTTTATCTCAGTTTGTGGGTATGAACATGAATGCATCAGGAGATATTTTTTTTTTAGACAATGAGCCAGTGTTTTCTCATGGTGAGAGACGTGATATCCATCAGACATGGGTCTTGTGTAAGCCGTAGAACTGCACAATATATTGTTTTGTAATTGTAGCAATGTACATGTGCGCAATAGTCACATTCTAGGTCCTGCAATTATTTTTTATTATTTTACATTTTTTATTTATTTGTATGCATGTATGTCAGTGATGCACGAGCTGACCCGAAGTGAGCAGGTGCATATGGTCACCCGCAGTTGCAGATCAGTAAAAAAATAATTTTAATAATATTCAGGTTGCGGTCAGTTAGGTCATTTGAGATAAACATTAAAATAACCTGTTAAATACACTTCATTAACTGAATTTCCGTGACGGTGACGTACAACGTCGGAAGTATCCTACATACCAGAGAAAGAGAGATAGTCAAGTTGGAAGAGTGGAAGCTCCGGAAACATACAAACAAAAAAAGTAAGGTTTGGGACACATTCACTGAGATTTTTTCAATCTCCCAATGTTTTCTTTTCCGTGGAAACAAGGTTCAAATATCTCTTGGGGTGTTGCAGGTTGTCGACCCCTGGTTTAGATGCTGCGCACAAATAATGACATTGGATTTTAACACAGAAATAAATGCAGGTGTGTTCATGAAGACCATTGACTACTCTTTAAAAATGCAGGTCCAGAAGTGGGTCGGGTGGGTCCTTTTCAAATATATTTCTTGCAGGCAGGCTAGTTAAAAAAGCGGTCGGTTGCGGGTCATTTATACATCGACCCACACAGCACTATTATTTATGGATTTGTCTTTTTTATTTATCAATTTATTTATTGATATAGATTGTACTTTAATATATTATCTAAAAAGTGAGGTTTTGAATGTGTAATGTTTATTTGTGGTTAACTTCTGTGCTTCTAGGAGTATTTGCACTGCATGTACTTTAAGTTAGGGAATATTCTGGACTCTCATAAATCCACTGCATGTCTTACACTTCAAGAACATGACTTGATCACTCTGAATTTTTTTTTTTTTTTTTTAAAAAGGTCAAACTTGAGAAAAAAAATTCTATGGAAAATGTCCTCTATTGTCTATGGATAAAAAAATTTGTGACAGTTTGAGTTTGTGGATAAGTAGTCACAACAATTATCTAACAAATTGCTTCAATTTGTTGTCAATAATTTTACATTTGTTATGATGTTATACTAAAAGTATTTGTGTAAATCTAGTATCATTCTCTGATGTTTAAAATAACGAATTGATTCTGAAAGTATTGCTTGTACTGATATCAGTGCAGTACTGAAACTGTCTAAGTGAGGTCAGGGTATCTGTGGATGTTTTGGTCAAATGAATCTCTTATCACAGATGGGGGGTTAGAAATAGAAGTTCCCAAATGGTTTAGTAACATACCGTCTCCCTGGTTTCCTTTTGGTATTGTGACCAGGTGATGTTCCTGGGTTGTGTCACACATACCTGTCATTACACACTCTGGTGACTAAGTGGGCTCTGAATAAGTTTGTAATTTCCCTTTTCTGCCCTCTGAGAAGGGTCTGATTACATATTTGATTTGCTAAAAACACCTGAACTTTAATATTACTGAGTGATGTATCCTTGCGGGATGTTGTTTTTCTTCCAGTTAGGTCACAAACAACACTAATTGTAGAAGTTTTCTGGGATTTTTATGACTTTAATTATATTCCATCCAAAGTGTTTATGCCGCCTTTGACATTTCCTTCTTGCTGTACCTAGCTCAGTTACAAAAGTAGATTGCAAGTGATTCATAGTTTCACTATGAACAGAAGTATTATAATTTATATAGAAATCCCAGAAATTTACTCGTTTTTTTTCTACAGATAAGGACATGGTGATTCTTTGTTAATCATTTCATACTATTTCCTTTTTAACCCTTGAAGAGCCAAACCTCCAGCCTCAACCAATCTACTGATCTAAAATATTTCTATCTGTTGATCCATAACACACCATATAGGTGTATGTTACCAAAGCTAACACGTGTCTTGCATGTTTTAAGCAGGTCTCCTGTTAAAGGAACCATTCACAATCAGTGGAACAGCATGCTTCTCCTTCTTATATTAAATTGCTTAATTAGTGCAAGTGTTTTTTACTGGACTTAAACCCTCAGATGACGTCTTGGCCCCTGATTAAAGCCCACCGCTCCACAGCAATTTTCTCAATTTGAAGCTTTTTCTTCATTTATTGTATTCATTACGTTTTTGCCATCTAATCAGCTAAAATGTTTCATAAAACACAAAGAGGAACAGTAGTATCATACTTTAATTGACCCTAGGGTACCTGATTAACAGCACAAAGGAAATGATTAGAGCTATATTAGCATAAAGTTTGACTGTTAAATATTTGAACTATTATGGGTCTTATCCTGGGGGTAGTCTTTTCTATTTTCCTGGAGAAACTAAAAGACATTTTCACACTGCATAAATGCTGGTGCTCTACTTCAACACAAGATCTAATGTGTGGGACACAAAAAGCAATTGTCCACTTCTCATCCTTTTTTAGTTGCAGTAATAGTGAAACATGATTGTACTGGACTTTATTAACTCCATCAACTAAACAGATGGCAGCTGTCGTGTCAGCCTAATGCAGATGATTGGTCATCACGCATGCCAGTGGCCGTCCTATATACCCAGTATAAATGCATTTACAGTAACTATGGGAGTTGGTCATTGTGAAGCCATCTCCCTCATAAACACCAGTAAATGAATGCAGAGGATGATGCACGTGCATGTGCAGCAGTAGGACAGACTGTTTGATACTATATTTGTATGTATATGTAAATGTGTATTTGGTGAATGTAGGTCAAAGGTCAAGGTTACATTCACCAAAAATGTGTTTTGGCAATGATAAGAGATAGGGCAAGTCAGGTAAAACATTTACGAGGGGCTGGGGTTTGTTGTGTTTTTATTCTACCACCAATATATTTTAAAGAACAGAAAAGGTAATCAAAGGCAAAAAAATCCCAACTATTTTATATAAAAAGCGTATTATTTAACCTGAAAACTAATGTAATTCTGTATTTCACAAGCCCTATTGAAGTTATTTAATTGTCTATGGTTTTGTTATGTAATGTTAAGAAATTATATCAGATATATAATTCTTCCTGAATGATGATTAAAAAAAATTTACAAGTAAAATTTGTGTCTGACATGTTGCAATTTGTCATCGATATGCTTACACGGCACCGCAGGCATTCTATTTCAAGTTGGTGCATCACCAGTGAGCTCGTGTCCTTTTGCTCTTAAGTGGAAATAAAAGCTCCTCTTTGACTTATTCACTTTTCAAGAACAAAAGCTTTTCACATGAAAATGCCACTCAGCCCGCTCTGTTGTAATTGTTATGCAGGAAATGAATATTTTTATGAATGTAGTGAGTGTGAGAGTGGAAGCAGCAGACAAAGGCAGGTCGCACAAGGTCCCCCAGTGATTTAATATCCATCTATTTACTAAAGTTTTGTTATTATGGTCAACAAATCTTTTAGAATAACTAAACTGTATTGTCTGTGTCAGTATTAGCCTACATATATGGCTCTTCCACAGAACTACAAGATTAAAATACATCACACCACCACATTGGTTGACATTTATTTCTCATAAAATGAAGGAGCAAATTATTATTTATTTATTTTTAATCAAAATGGCTTCAAACTCAGTATTTAATGTCAGCAGAGTGCCTCTAATTTATATATATATATATATATATATATATATATATATATATATATATATATATATATATACAGTATATATACAGTATATATACAGTATATATAGTCAGATATTAAAGGCATTAAACATGGTAGTCCCTTGCATAATAATAATACTAATGGATTGGATTTATATAATGATTTTTTATCCACTAAAAGTGATTTACATGAGTGATCCATTATTCATTTGCTCTCACATGCACCCTCTGGTAGTGGTAAACTACAAAGCACCGACGGCCCCTCTGACCACCACTGAACTTTCATACACCAGTGTGAGTGACAACACCAAAAACCATTATCTAAAATCTGGAGAGAAACACGAAGCAAAACCAAGAGAGAATAAAGACAAATGAATCACTTTATTTAAATTACCTTGGTTTTTTGGTCATATGGGTAAAGAAACACGTCATTATTAATTTGCCTTGGACTTCAAGTCACTACATCACACAAATATATAAATCATACATTGAACTTTATACAAAGTGTTGAAATGGAATGGACTATACTGTACATTCAAAAACCACAAAACTAGATGTTTCCCATATTTTGACTGAAACCAATACTTTTTTGACTCATAGAATTATCTTTTAAAGTGTCCAAAGTCATACAGTATGTATAAATAGTAACAGAAATCACCAATCATGTTTCTGTTTCAGAATTAACTCTGTTGTGTCTGTGTGTCCTCTGGTCTTGTGTCTGTGTGTCCTCTGGTCGTGTGTCTGTGTGTCCTCTGGTCGTGTGTCTGTGTGTCCTCTGGTCGTGTGTCTGTGTGTCCTCTGATCGTGTGTCTGTGTGTCCTCTGGTCGTGTGTCTGTGTGTCCTCTGGTCGTGTGTCTGTGTGTCCTCTGGTCGTGTGTCTGTGTGTCCATAGATGGAGCGTCAGATCCTGATGCAGAACCAGATGAGGGAGAGGCAGATGGCTATGCAGATCGCTTGGTCCAGAGAGTTCCTCAAATACTTCGGCACCTTTTTTACAGTGGCCACAGTGGGACTTACTGTGGGGTGAGTGTGTTTTAGTATGTGTACACATACTATTGTTAACCTCATAGTACAAGTGGGGGAAGTCCTATTTTTTTTTGTCAGTGATGGAAAAAAGACGGTTACACAGATATGACAAGTTAAAATGTAACTTAGACAATCGATATGTTTTGTTTTTTGATTCACCGTTTTTTATTTATGAACAAATCCCAAGATGTAAAACTGTAACATTACAGTCAGTGATCAACACCCACCCACCCCAAACTTAGATACACATCACATGACCCAGTAGGCCATAAATGAAATAAAAAGTTAGAACTAACAATAGTTAAAGCATGGTATTTATCTTATATGCTCCAATGGCATCAAGTATGAAAACTGGGAAAAGAAAAAAACTAGACAAAACATGTGAGACATTTCATTGTCCATGATTCATCAGCAACTCTGTCCTTTCCCACATTTGTATGATTGAGACTCTCGCCCCATGGATTCTTGCAGTAGGTAGTTAATCTATCAATATGTTTTAATGTATCTTGGAGTTGTTTTATAAGATTATATCAGCTTGTTAACTCGTCCACACAGTGTTCATGACAGCTACACTCAACTGATCTGTCACAGCTCTACTGTTTCAGTCCAGTGGCCTTTACAGGTTTAGTACGAGTGTCAAAAGTGTGTTTAAAGGGCACAATATTTGTTGACTTTTAATGTTTTTACATCACAAATGTGTGTGAGGAGACCCTTAAATTATGGAAAAAATCCCATCCACTTACCGTATTTTCTCCTGATCCATTTCTTGTGAAAATGCTCCGTTTTATGTTTTCTATGCTTCATACGTCACATGCATATATTAATTTGAATACTCCACCCCATCCCAACCCCACCAGTTCAGCTAACCCCACCTACTGGTCACAGACACCTCTGCTCAGACTCACAGATCCACCATTATTTTCTGTCTGTGTACATCTGATGCATTGAGATTTGAACCCTGGTCGCTGTGCATTCAAGTCCACGGTTGGTGTGACCCACACACACTGGCACTGTTAACAGACCAGGACCCGAAGGCACCAGGGCTGTAAAAGTCAGCACTTCACCAACTTTGATTCTCTCCAGCTGATTTTATGTCATCAGTGCCTTTGTCTCTTTTTCTCTGCCTCAACTTTTTCAGGTTCCATTTCTTTCTCCTCTTAATAATAATAATAATAATAATAATTAATAATAATAATGATGATAATACTTCAAACTTATAGAGCACTTTTTTGGACACTCAAAGATGCTTTACATATTAGACAACTAGCAATGCATTAAAAAAAATTAAATATGTAAAATAAAATAAGATGAAATAAAATATAAATTAATTAATTAAATAAAAAAAAACTAAGCAAAAGCCAGTTTGAAAAGATGAGTTTTAAGACAGGATTTGAATGTGGATAGCTTCTGATGGGTACATCTTGGTAACATACAGAACAAAGGGGCGGAGTTAGTGATGGTTCATTTGCATTAAAGCATGAGGCACTAAAACAGAGTGTTTTAAAAAGACCTGTTTCTCCAGGTTGAAGAGGCTGCTGTATCTCTTCATTAATGTGGTAGCATGTCACAGACAGGCCACTGAGACACCAGGGAACTGTGTTCACTGGTGGAAAATGGACATGATACGTCCCCCTTAACTGTGTCCTCTGCAATCAGACAATCAAACACAGCCCAAAACATGACAACACTTTTTTGTTTTGTTTTCTCCAGTGCTATGAAGAGAAGGAAACCAGCGTTAATGGCTCCTCTTGTTCCCCTCGGTTTCATATTTGCTTACCAGATGGACAGTGCCTATGGGACACTTATTTATCGAATGAGAGGTAAGACAGTTTTGTAAAATCCACTCATCTTCCCCCAAACTGTTGTAAATGTCTGTTTTTATACACATATGAAAGTGAAAGGTTCCAAATCAGTCAATTCTCTAAAACTTAAACAACCATTGGCAATTGAAAGTATCTACTGATCTGTAATACTAAATAACTTGGTTTTTTTTTATTTTTAATTATTTATTTTTTTTGTAGGGGGGGTTAACCTCTTATCCTATAACATAAGATAGTTCAGGTAAAATAGACTTTTTGTAGTTTTTCAGCAGGATCAGATAGTGTGAGCCATTTACATGTTCAAAGGCTCCATAATGAACATGGAAACGTGTTCATATTCATTGATTCACCAAACCAACATGTGCAGTTGACAAATTATTTTTACATTCAGGCAATGATGTGTTTTTGCTGAAAAAAATCTCGAATAATCTTTATCTTTACTTTGAGTCTTTTACGAATATGTCCAAGATCATTAAAATAAATGTAGGACAATATCAAAAAATATCAAAATTCAGTGTATAATTGAATAAGAAATGGTGATAAATATAATAGTAAAGTTTAAATGTAGAGATTTAAGTTAATTTGGAAGTAGCCACAAAAGTATTTCTTGGTTTTTACTTGAAAATAAATTATTTGTTTTGATGTATTTGATTTCATTGTAAATTAATACAGAAAATCCATAGATAACCCCAGTTATATAAAATGATAACACTTATGAATCCAGTTTAAAATGTTGATAGGTTTATTTTATTTATTTATTTTATTAGCTTTGCATAACATTCCACTGTAGAAACACATTTATCCTGTTTGTACAAATACCTACCCTTCTCGTTTGTTTCTGATTATACCTGTAGATGAGGCTCAAAATATCATGACCACTGAACCAGACCGATTGGACTTACCTCACGGGACTCCGACCTTCGATAGCATTGAGAAGGCCCGTCGTGCCAAAAACACACTCGCTTCCTTCTTGGAGAAATGATGCAAAATAATTCACCTGAATAAGCTGCTTTAATTTAATTATTTGAACTCATTGCCTTTTAAATGTTATTGGATATATTTTTGCACTAATTGTATACAATGGTATTTGAATTAGAGACGATATTTAAACATTAATGATTTAAAAGTCTTTCAGGTGCGTGAGTAACCAAGTACACATTCAAGGACGTTGTAAATCACATCTGCTTTTACTGAAGCTACCAATTTTATTATTGGTGGAAGTTGTAATGTAATTCACTGAAGGTGTTTGTTTGGTTTTTTTTTTACATCTAAGTCAGGATCATATTTATTTTTATACTGAATGTATTTGGTTATTTAGTTTTTACAGTAATGCGTCCTGTCATTATTATCGATGTGCATGTGTCTTTTTCTCCTCTGGTCTGAAATGTGTCTTTACTGAACCACGGTTTAGTTTCATCCAGACCAAACCCACCTTTTTAGGGTCGGATATAGAGCGGTTGTTCAGTGCGTACCTTGGTCCAGGGGATGTTTCACACATACACATTTGGTCTTGACAGTTCACACAGAACTTGGGTAAGTGTGACAGCACCCTGAGAGGCAAATAGTGACTGAGTGATCTGTTTATGATTCAGGGTCTTGTTTAAAGCTCCATTAAATGATTTTGTTTAACATATAGAACCGTTCTGACATTGAACATGATTGTTCACAAGAGCATTTGTTCATGCTAGTCTATGAAAATGTCCAATATTAATTAAATTTAAGTTATTTTCAGCTAATGTACTTTATCTTTCAGCAACTACACATTAATATGGACACTGATAAGAGTCAAATAAATCCCTTTTGAATAGGGCATTGATTTAAAGCAGTGGTTCTTAACTGGTCTGGTTTGAGGAGCTACCGCCAGCACTTAAATTCATAAAAGTTCAAACTTCTTAGATTTATTTAATGACAAGAGACTGTGTTAATACACAATATCACAGTAAGACCAAAACTAAGAACTGTCTTTAAAAAATAAAAGTGATTATACACATTATTTAAAGTTTAATAATGAAACTGACATGACAACAAGAACATTTCAGTAGTGACCATTTTAACACTGTTTTCATGCAAAATTAATTCAATTAGGGTTGTGGGGGTCGGCCATGGCTCAATTGGTAGAGCGGGTCGTCCAGTAACTGAAGAGTTGATGGTTCAAATCCCGCTCTGTACTAATTGGCCCGTTGTGTCCTTGGCAAGACACTTCACCTCCCTTGTCTCCAGTGCGTGTATTGATGTTTGGTGGTGGTCAGAGGAGGCCGTCGGTGCAAAATGGCTGCCACACTTCTGTCAGTCTGCCCCAGGGCAACTGTGTCTATGTATGTAGTTTACCACCAGCAGAGGGTGCATGTGAGAGCGAATAGATAATGGGTCACGAATGTGAAGCGCTTTCAGTGGCCAAAGAAAAAATAATATATATATATAGATATAGATATATCCAATTCATTATAATTAGTAAAGTGCAACTAGCGTTAACATAATTTTTTGCCCTGGCAAAGACCTGCAGCCAATAAAAAACAGATTGGCCACCCACCAGTTGAGAATGACTGATGTAGAGTGATACGCCTTGGAACAGCACGTGGAAAAGTCAATAAAAGAGTCTTACTTGGAATTGGTGTGCAGCTGCTAAAGAACATTTTTCTAACTACACTGACATTAAACTTAAAAATAAATAAATAAATAAAAAATCACATAATGGAGCTTTGATTGTAAAAGACCAAAAGTGTTCAGGACTAAGACATTTTGTTGAGGCCAAATAATTGCTAACAAGTTATACACCGAAAATTACTACTACCATTTGTGCACTTGAAAAGATTTGCTGTTGTTCTTCTTGTTTGTTAAATCATGATAATGTTAAAGCATGTATGTAATCATATGACGATAGAATGTGTATTTTTTACATCAGTAAAGAAGACATTTTGCAAAGCGTCTCTTCTCTCTAATTGTATTTTATGATCAGGATGAACAGCCCAAAACCTCACAGTGTTATTTTTCCATCAGTGAAATGCAACAAAAAATTCCAACACGCCTTCATATGTTTTATACGCTGCTGATTTACAGCTTCTCCTGGTCTGTGATTAATGTGTGATCAGTCATATTTCACATTCAATTATCTTAATAACACTACAACAAAGAAATAACTTCAACTACGTCATTGTCGTCAATTTAAATGACGTGAATGAAAGGGGGGAGGGAGGGGAGGGGAGGGGGGGAGGAGGGGGAGCACCGGGGTTGAACACGGAGGTTGAAAAGGAGCCAACGAGTCAGAGACTTGGGGACTATATAAGGATGAGTTCACTGACCAAAAGACAAGAAGAAGAAAGAAGGTAAAGTCTGAAGCTTCTCTCAGACAAACGCTGCTCAGGCTGCGAAAGAATTAAAGAATTTAAGGAGGAAACGGTGATCTGAGGAGGAGCTCGGCTGGTTCACCTGCGCAGCACAAACACACCAACTGGTAAAAGACGAGTGAAGATGCTCTGGAAACTGACTCTGGTCATGATTGTGGTGTGTGTCAGTGGTATATGCAGCAACGTAAAGGCAGACATCATGAGTAAACTGATCATACCGAGGGACTACGGCGTCAAATTGTGCGGGAGAGAGTTCATCAGAGCCGTCATTTTCACCTGTGGAGGCTCCCGGTGGAGAAGGTCTACAGATGTAGAGTTCGGTGAGTTCAACAGAACAAATGAATGTGATTAAAATATGAACAGTCCTTAAAAGACTGCACACAGAGGGTTTACAGTGAACAGTTTAAGGTCTACATGTAGAAGAGAACAATTTAACTGAATTACTCAGCCTTTAAATCTGATTTGATTTAATTGAAAAGAAACCTGATTAGTTTTTTTCCTCGCCCCCTACTGTTGTGACTCTACATTTCTTCCATTTTCAGCTTTTGTATCTGGGAAAATATCTATTTTTTTAATTTTAATATCATCTGAAATGTTTTACGTTCAGTATATAATTAAATGCCGTCACAATATTTCCATTAAATATTCTTTCATATGTATTTTTTAAATGTATTTTCTTAGGATCCTCGGTAGTATTGACCTTATATGAACACTGTAACACAAACATAAGAAACAAGTGACATTTAAAATATTCAACACAGATGCATTAAAGCCAAAAACAAACACAACGTCATATTATAACACACATTTTTCACACTCATTCTCATAACTCACCACTTAAACTTAATCATCTCATGTCTGTTATTTCCTGGTATTGTTGAATTAAGCAAAATCTTTTCCCACTCATTTTAACCCTTTTGTTTTCCCTCCTCAGATCCCTTCCAGTCTAGTTCCCTCACTGGTTTTACAGCTGAAGATGCCCAGCAGACCTTTCCTAGTGGCGCAGATCTCTCAGCCAGCCATTACCCTCTCCACATGCCCTCGTCGTCCTCGCTGTCAGACCTGTTGGCCATTTACGGGGCCTACGGAGACCTGCAGCAGGCGCTGAGTGATCCTCTCTCCCTGGAAAACACCCAGCAGTCGTCGGGCCAAGACAACCAACCCGTACCCGGCAAGAAGAAGAGGAACTTTTCACTGGGCGTGGCAGGGATGTGCTGCAGTCAGGGGTGCACCAAACATGACATTGGCCGATTGTGTTGAGGAGGAAATGATGAACAGCTGGTGGCAAAGAGTGTGACATACTGTACAGGGTCATGTGACGAGCGGGAAAACTGTAGGACGGAAAGAGTTTCACATCCGCCGCGTCTTATTGTAGAATATATCATGTATAGTAATAACTGTCTCCATCAACATGTCTTTCTGTGGTTTTCTTTACCCCCCCCTCCCCCACACTGGATAATTCTGTATGTTTAAATGTTCCTTGGAAATAAATTTTAAATAACCTTGAAATGTTGAGCGTTGGTGAAAAATGTACGACAATAATCACATTTCTTTTTACAAACACATTTTTATTTAGGACATTTTGGGACCAATAAAGTGCATCCATATTCTCGCCTGCAGATTATGTGACTGGCACAGGCCAATATCACACATTAATGTCATTTAGGCTGCTGTGAACTTATTGCTGGCTTCTGTTCACAACATTACACCTGCCTGATTATTTTCTGTCAACACCCCCAAGGACACTACTGCTAAAGACTGGATTTTTTTTTTTACCCCCCTTTCTCTTCACACTTTCTGAGCCACGTTAGCATACATTTTACCTAAATGTAAAAAAAAAAACTATAAATCTCAATGTCTAATCTCGACAATTAATCGTCTTTACTTCATGTTTAATAAAAGTATAAACACACAGAGGTATACAGAACCAATATTTACATACATTTACACATAAATGTTGCCATGACATGAAACATAAGGAAAATAATCACTTGATAGAACTTATTTTCTTCCCAATATCTGTAGATAACAGATTTCACAGACATGATTTACACATATTCACACATATCATTATAGCCGTAAGAGCCGTAGGATAGAATTTTGATGCAATAGTGGGAGAAAAAAAAACTATTGTAACATAAAAATCATTCTTAAGGTAAATTCCTGACATGTGAAAACATCCTATAAACAAGTGTGTGCATCTGAAATATATAAGACCAAGCTTGGATGGAGTAAACCAAAATGTTGCTTTTACAACAGATTTGATATAAAAGACTCAGGCAGTCTGACCATGAATACATGAACTGTTGACGTGAGTGTTTGCAGACATTGTGTATGAGTGTGTCTAAGTGAGAACCCATTGCTCTTCACAGTGACTCATACTTAAAAATGTGAGAGGGCAATTCAGCCTTTGGCATTTTGTATGTGTGCGCTGTGACCTGTAAGTTCATATGTTCCTAAAAAAAAACAAAAAACAGCATTAATTAAAAACAAAACATTGCTGATACCTTTCATGTGCACTTTAAACAAAATCCACATTACCTGCATAATGTTCTTTGTTAAATGACCATGTTTTTCTTTTAGAATACAATATCAATAAGGGCATTCAACAAAACACTGTGTGGCATCAACACACAAATGCAGAAAATAAAAGCTAATTCCTTTTTAATACAGCCCATATCATTTGTCTCACAGCATCTTTGGTTAAGTAATATTTGTGATCAAAGTGTGATATCTGTAAAAGTACAATTTCTGAACATTACTGTTTAATTTTATGTGGATATCACAATTTGGCCCAAAAATATGACTTGGGTAATTGTGTTATACAGCTAATGATATATGCATCTACAGAAAAAATATAGACTACATTTACTGTATCCTACATTTGTATAATATATAAAAAAAATAATTATCATTAAAGGGATAGTTCACTATTTTCCACATTAATCTGTATGGGTTCACAATCTTTACTCTGGTGCACCCACAGTGACTTACCCCCGACAGTGTCCTGGGAGGTGAGTTCTGGTCCAGTTTTGGTCAAAGCAAAAGTAGTCCCGGCCAGGTTCCTGGGGTCAAGAAAATAAAACCTGTGTCTTCTCAAAACAATGTGTTTGAATGAGTGATTTATTTACATAACAAAACTATCACAGAACAAAAACTCACACCTAATTGCTTGGAACTACTTTCTCTCAATAGCGATCAATGTGCATTGTCACTGCTAACAGCTGTGCACTTTAGCAAACTACTCTCATCAGTTGTTTGGCTGCTACGTGCAGGTGCACAGCTGTTAGCAGTGACAACGCACATTGATCGCTATTGAGAGAAAGTAGCTTCAAGCAGTTACGAGGTGTGAGTTTTTGTTCCGTGATGCAAATAAATCACTCATTCAAACACATTGTTTTTGAGAAGAAACACGTTTCATTTTGTTGACCCCAGGACAACCTGCCGGGACTACTTTCACTTTGACCAAAACTGGACCAGAACTTGACTCAGAGGACACTGTCAGGGGTAATTCACTGTGGATGCACCAGAGTAAAGATGGTGAACCCATACAGATTAATGTGATGACTTAATGGTGTAAAAAACTGATCTAAGAGCAGTTATTGCTGCTTATTTGGCCTTTCTCACTGTCACTGTATGACCTGATGTAAACAAAATATATTAAAGAGATGAACATGTTTTTCTTCATTTACTTACAAACATACATCAGGGCTAAACATTCAATCTTTTTTCTAGTGTGCCTGGCATTTTTGAGGCTGTTTTTAGTTTGACACGTCAATAACTTTCCTCATATTTCTGTAATAACATTAACAGAGAAGCTGCACACTACAGTTATGCCGTAATGAGGCACAGTGGTGTGTCAGGATACATGTTAATATAGTGTGACACCATGCCAAAATACAACAAATAACATGTTTTACCTGGTTCCCAAGTCACCACGCTAATATTTTATAACCAATACTTGACAAACTTCAGTCCAATACCCACAAAAACAGTCAACAGACGTCATCATCTGGACATTTATGTGATCCATGGCAGTTCTAACAGCTGATGAAATATTATTTTCCCTGAAGTTATGAGCACAGTGACGCTGCCTTGATGAAGGGCTTGGGAAATAATTATTAAATCATCTGGGGTTTTTGACAGATATTCATTATAATAGGTCTACAAGTGAGCTTTCAGTATTGTTTTTGGAATATTCACTGTTACTAGACACACTTTAGCGTTCCATGTTCTCAATTTATATGTTGGTATTGAGTAGTAAAAACAAAAGCACTATTTATTTCTTTATTAAAATTGTAAGAAAATATTTCTTGTGCGTTTGTGTCAAATGTTTGACTCATATTTATGCACAAGAAAACCCTGACTGTTTTGAAAGTCACATTAATGACAAATATATGAGCACTTTGTCCCAGTCCCTGTAATAATTATTCCCAAAGCTCTAAATACTGATGGTTATTTAATGCAACACTTCAACAGTGCGGTATTAGACTCTTACACTTAATTTTCATGACACATTGAAATACACCAACAGCAACATCCAGTCTTTTTTCAACTTTAAGTTTTAACATAATTAGGTTAATAATACCTACAGTAACTGCATCCTTAATGTGCAATACACAACTCCCCCTATTTCCTGCTGCCCAGGCCCTGTTGAGCTGTATTTTGTAATAACGGTGCAGTTTGTAATAAGCATCCAAAATGTACTAACTTTTTCATTTAATTTTGTAATAAACTGCTGCAACACATTTTGTAATACATTTTGCCGCATTATGTAATACGTTTTTACATTTTGCAGCAGCAGGGCGCTGTGGTGGTGTGGCATTAAAAGGAGCTGTTTGGGAAACATTCCAAGTGGTTTATGGTTTGGCTGGTGATTAGACATATTAGACATGGACAATTTGAAAAATATAAGAAAACACTAAAATATTTGAAATATATTTTGGAAATAGAAATGCGGCAACATTTATTAGAAAATGCATTGTGGCAGTTTATTACAAAATGAAATGAAAAGGGTTATTACATTTTGGATGTTTATTACAAAATGCGGCTCAACTGGCCCAGACACCCCCCCCCCCACCAACCACGCTCACATTCTTTCAGTCACTAGCCACAGCTCATGTCCAAAGAAACTTAGATCTTGACCTTTAACTTCAGAACTTCACCTTCTGGCCGAGTTTCCTCTTCACTAAAACAGGCCGGTGCTGATGTTGCACTGGTCCATCTGTCAATCTACCACTCACTGTGACATGTTCACAGTGGGTCCAAAGGTAATGAAACAGCCAATAGCAAAACAAGTTGTTGACCAGATGTCAGATGTTTTTGCACAAAATAAGAGCAAAACTATGGTGTAAGATAGCTGTCAATAGATTGTGTCCACAGATTGGATACAAGTATGACTTACAGCTAGCCTATGACTTTCCACAAGTGACATAACTATCAAAGTATGTCATCACCACATCCACAGGCATTACTTGTTGAGAAAAGAAACATCGATCGTAAGGTCTATGTTGTTCAAGCAAATTCTTTAATGGTTGATCTGTACTGTTTAGTTACCAGCCTTAATACATGAATAGTCCTGATCATAGACCATTACACCATATTTGTGCTATAATAATAATAATATAAACACTTTAATATACCACATATATACATTGATGATGTATATAAAGCACTATTTAGGACTTAGAAGACATTTGGTCCACTTTGGAGGGTGTTTGGGAGATTTTTCCCCCTACTAATCACGCAGGCTGTCAGCTGGTCTGTTGTCAAAAATCAGCAACTTGATTGGTCCAGAATGATCACGTGATGTCCCGAGACGCCATTTTCTGACTCCGCTCTGAGGAAAATTGTTTGCCACAAAATCGCTCGGTGCGAAGAATTGACAGGATTTGAATGCAGTAACTTTTTTTGCTACACTTACGAGTATTCATTCTTAATTCTAAAGGATATATTTCATAGTTCAGAGATGTCCGTAAGAGACGAAACGAAAATGGGTTTCACCTTAGGGCCTAATCAATGTTTCTTTTGTCAACACGTGATGCCTATGGATGTGGTGATGACGTTTCCTTGACGTTTATGTCACTTGTGGGAAGTGGTAGGCTAACTGTAAGTCGTACTTAGAATTTTTTTGACAACTACGCACGGGTATCTGATCTGTGGACATGAATTTATTGACAGCTATCTTACATCATACAAAACATTGGTAACACTTTATAATACTTACAGACAATTCACTATGTATTAATTGTCTTGTAAAGGTTCATACTAGTGTCTTCCAAAAATACATGTAAAATGAGATTATTTTTAACCAACAGGTGCAGTGTTTGTATATCTGCTTTACAGTTAAACAAAGAAACAGTTGTAAACACTGCACCTGTTGCTTAAAAATAATCTCATTTTACATTTACACTAGTATGAACCTTTAAAAGACATTAACAAATAGGTAACAAATGGTTAATACATAATGAACAACCCATTTATAAATGGGCAATAAATGGTTAATACATAGTGAATTGTGTGTAGGTATTATAAAGTGTTACCAAAACATTTGAGTTTAACACTTTAAACAAGTCATTAAAAGGTTCACAGAATCTTGAATTTCCCACAGTCCATTTCAAACTGCTACACCTGTAGAGCACTACATACTAATAATCTACTTCATATAGAAATGAGGTTGAAGGTTTCATTATTGAAGGTGGTTTAAAAAAACTGATGTAGTGTGCTAATTATTCAGATTGTGTATATTCTGAATATGGACATAGAAAACTGGAGGTGTACTGTCATAATCCTTATACAGCTAAAAATAAAATATCAAGCTGACCATCAAACAACATAGCAAACACACACGCGCGCACACGCATACTTGAGTCTCATTACAGGAAACCCAGATGTCTCAGAGACCTTCATTGTCCTATGTGGTGAAGATATGTAAGGACTGACACTTAAAGGTCAAAGGTTCAGGGATCAACGCCACTCATCCGTCCTTGCTGCCTCGTACGGTTTCCACACTGTGAATTAATGAGTTGAATGTAGGTCGCAGTTTGGGGTCACAGCTCCAGCACTCTGTCATAATCCTGTGAATCTGAAGGAGGTGTTTGAGAAACATCAAACAACATTAAAATACACACACACACACACACACAAAATAAAAAAGAAGACAGATTTTTAGAAAATTACACATTTATGTTCAATGCCCAAAATATTTCTTAACCAGCTTTCTTGTGACTATAATTGTGAAGCTAATTTTGGCTTTAACCAGAAAAAAAAACAGCTCTGTGAAAAACAAGACCCAGGTCCTTAAGATAAACACATTTGTGACTAATGCATGTCTAGTCATTTTACACAGCTACTGACCTCTTTTGGACAATTATCAGGTGGAGGCAACCTATATCCTTGTTTGAGCAGGTCTATCAAATGGTAGACGATCATCTGGCCCTGCTTTTCCTTTCCCATCCTTTCCATAAACACCTAAAGATAGAAGAATAGTTTTTAGCTTGTGTTAGTGCTCAGTAAACTGATTTTCTCATTCAGTCCTTTAAAAGAGTCATTCCATGGTTGTTTCATTAATATTACTGTGTTCTCCATTCTTATTGAATACATTGTGTGTAAAAAAAAAAATGTCCTCATTGTTTTGTTTCCAGCTGTTTTTGCACGGTAGAAAAATTACTTGAGGTGGAACAACAGAGTTTACTGGTACTTCCTCATACATGTCTATGACGCGGTAATGAGGCGTCTCTGATTGGCTCAGAATGCATGAAGGAACACTCCCCCCTCCCCTCTAGCTGTGTTTACCACCCCAGAGTAGCATCCAGCTAGGTTTCATGCCATCATTTGTTTTGAAAAACGACACTTTTATTTCCACAGAGAGCACATGAACCAGTTTGAGCCGCCATTTTGTGCAGCAGCTACTGTGGCGCCGTCTTCTCTTGTAGATGCTAATGCTAATGCTACTTCATATTTACTGCAATGGGCAATGTGGATGACGCCAATGTCCTTGTGACGTGTAGTGGACAGGCTGTTTCTGAGTGGCTCGTTTCTGTGTTGTTTTCTATGAATGGTGAATACAGCCAGTGGAGGGGACACACTACTTTAAAAGGCAGCGGGTGTCGGTAAGTCAGGGTGAACCATCAGATTCCAAAAGGAGTGTGGAAAAGTGGTTCTTAACAGAATGACATCTTTAAAGCACACTGTGGTCACACTGACCAGGGCTGCACCAGGCTGTGAAACAGCTTTAGTAGGATGAACACAAATGAACAGAACAAACAGGAAAAGCAACAGAAAACACAAACTGTAGAACAGGTTTATACATAGGTGCCGTACCGCTGGTGGGCTACAGTTCTTGTCACTGTAGGTGAAGAGCTCATAGAGGACGACGCCAAAACTCCACACATCTGACGCCACTGAAAACTTGCTCTCTGTCAGTGACTCTGGTGCATACCTGAAAAACACAAGACAACACATGTACAGTCCATAACTTCATCATATGGATGCAGCAAATGTCATGTATCGTACAATCAGGTAGAGACAGAAAGATGGTTTTTCATGTAACATCAACACCTTTTAAAATGTGTGTAGAAGAAATTAAATATAAATGTCATATGCATTTTTATTGACCCTTTGGTCAATATAGTGTGAGATTCTGTTAAAGGTTGTGTAATGCTGTGTCAATTTGGTGCTGAAATCTCATGTTATTCTTTAAATAATGCAGTTACATCATTAGAAGGACATGTCACCATTTGATCTTGGACAAAGTAGGTCATGGTGACCTATTTTCATTGGGCTTCTGCTCTATACCCAGGTGCATCCACAGTATTAATAGGGTGCCAATATCTCAATGCATTCTTCAGATAAAGCACTTATGTTGTTGAATGGACAAATGACAGAATGATGACAATACCCTTACAGCCTGAAGTTGGCTGAGGGGTAAAAACTGAACATGTTGATCATACTCCTCACCAAAAGATAGGGCTCTCCCCCGGCTCTTTGACAGTGTAGTACTCTTTGTCCTGCGGTAACACTTTGGTCAGTCCAAAATCGCCAATCTTCACCCTCATCTCACTTTCGACCAGAATGTTTCTGGTGGCCAGGTCTCTGTGGATGTAACGTTTATTGGCAAGATAGTCCATACCCTAGAGGAAAACAACAAGCAGGTCACATGACTTTGGCAATAATGTAAAATTCTAAAAGGCTTCTTTAACCCTTTGACACATCCTGGTCACTCCAGTGGACAGTTCTTCTACAGTTGTTATCTTGTATATTCATGGGTTTTGTTCATATCATTACTGTAACTGGTCAGTTATCAATACCTGATCTGTACTAACATGTTTATGTGTAAATCTTGTTGTTATTAGACTGGAATTAACAGTCTCTTCTTAAACCCAAACTGCATTAAAATGTTTTATTTCATCCTGTTCTGATATTGTGTTTTAAATACACACTTTTTTGGTTTGAAGCTTAAACACATGTCCAGATGAGTGGACATTTTTATAACTCCATAAAAAAAATAGGTTAATTAAAAAGATTTCATTCACATTGCTTATTTTCATGCCTAAAGAAGAATAAAAAAACTTAGGAAAAAAAAATCTTGACTAAGGTTTTCATAATTCATGCATCAAAGGGTTCATTGTATATGATATGTACCTTCTTCAATGATGGTAAATTCATAATTTAGTATAAACAATAGTAGCATAAGAATACTGATCAAAATATAAACTGTTAAGGTATTTCTAAATACTATTATTATTATCAAACAATGCTTACTTTTGTTATGCTAATAGTAACTCTTACCACTGATCAATACAATCTCAACTCCTCCTGTCATTCATAATCAGTAAAGTTAATTGAAGTACATTTTTATTACTATTATCTTGTTGTTTTTTCTTTTAATGTGACTGTAGTGGACCAGCCAGGTGATACCTTGCAGATTTGTGAGGCATAGTGCAGGAGTTTCAATGAGTCAAAGTGGTCCTTGTTTTTGATGAGGTAATCTCTGAGGCTGCCATGGGGGAGATATTCCATGATCAGCCGCAGGTTCCTTCGGCCTGGAGGAAGAGGAGGAAAACAAAACACAAATATGGTCTATGAGCAGTGTGGACTTAGGTGTGACTGTGTAGTGGTCACAGACTAAATGTGTAGAGGAGTAGAAAAAAAAAGACGGAATTCTCTAAATGAGTCTTGTTCTTTGTTTGATTTACACGGTTAAGTTAAATTCAAGACTTTTTTTTTAATGCTATTTGAAGTTAAATTTAAGACCAAGCCGACAATGAACCAAAATTGAAAAGGGGAAAAAAGAACACCACATGAATTACCTGGGGGCAGTTTTACCAACTGTTTATTTTAAATAGAACATGACTTTTTGGTCCAGTTGCTGCTACATTAATGAACCATTTGTATCAAGAAGTATAACTTTGAAATTCTGAATATATAACACACACACATACACACACACACACATACACACACACACACACACATACACACCATATAAACACAGACTTGTAATAAACTCAGTATAGTTAAAGGAATACTACACCCACAGAATGATGTCCCCTCATTTTCTATTCACCCTAAATTATTTTTGTAATATAGACAGCCTACCAAATACTTTTCATTTCAAACTAACATAAATCTTACTAATGTGTCCAAATTTTTAAGACTTTTGAAAATTCGATTTAAGACATTTTAATGCCAATTAAGGCCTTATTTTTAGAACAATTAATTCAATGCCTTTTAAGGCTTTTCAATGATCCGCATGGAACCCTGTATTAACAAATAATTTAATTATGTGAATTTAATTATATAAGTAAAGTAAGTAACAGGATATTCATGAGTACCCCTTAATGCGTGGTCATACCTGCACTGTAACATACTCCTTTATATTTGACAATGTTTTCATGCTGGAGGGACTTGAGGATCTCGATCTCCCTCTCAAAGTCCCTGAGGTGCTCTGCTGTGCTGTGCTGTAGTTTTTTCACCGCCACCACCTCGCCGGTGCTGTCTTGCAGGGGGTCGTACCTGCACATCTCCACACTCCCAAAGTTACCCTGAGGGGTGAGGTCAGAGGGAGGCCAGAGTAAGACCAGAGGACACAGAATAGTGACAGAAACCAGACTGTCAGTGAGGTTTAATATCGTGTTGAAATCTCTCACTTTGCCCAGCTGCTTAAGAAAGATGAGGTGCCTTTCTTCAAACTGGGCAGGTTCCTGGCTGTCAGAGGCCCACGGAAAGCCAAAACCCCTTGTCTTGTTTGGCACCATGTCACTCTCCACCAGCAGTTCATAGTCTGTAACACAAAAAAAAAAAAACAATTCAAATTAAAAAAATAATCTGTCTAGAAGTCAGTTTGGAGCAATTTGAGTCTAGAGTCTGCACAGTAGATGTGACAGGCACCAGCTGATTAGTTCTTGGATGTGGTCATTACAGCTGTTAGTTACCTACTTATAATATCAAATAATTAGTTTAAATCAACCTGATTAGAAAGATGATTACTTGAACTGATTCAATTATTGATTGTTTCACTGAAGTCCCATAGGATTGTAAGGATTTATGATGTTTAAAGCATCCAACCACCAGGGGGAGCTGGAGACTTTTGAATCTGAAGTGTTGTTATCCGTCTCTTTCTAGAGTCTCTGATATTTTCAGAAAATGAAGTGTAGAACAAACATAAAAAGCCGGTGTATCCCTGTTAGTAGAGGGGTACATCTCTGGAAAAATCTGGATCAAAACCTAAAAAAAAGTCTTCTTCCATTTGTGCATTTAAAAGGATGTATAAATACAGTATGACATAATATAGAACATTATCTGAATAAGTGAAAATCTAGTTATATTATAGAAGAATACATAAAATAAGATATTGTGATAATAAAATAATCCAGACTAATTACATTAAATTGAATTAAGATAAAAATGTAAATAGATGATGATGCAAATCGGATTGAGTGTGGGGTGACTTAAAAAGTATATTTGGATAGTTTGTGTGGATGCTTTGTGTTATTGGAAAATAGAAAAAAGTGTGTTCAAGAAAAGGAAGTGGAATTGATTTGATTATTAATTTGTAAAAAGGGGACAAAGCCTATAAGTTCTACTTCTTCCCACTCCTTTTCTGTTGACTATGTTGGATAGTGCTTTGTTATCTGATGAGTTTATGCGCTCAAAATAAACTAACTAACTTTACAGTGCCAAGAAGATTACAATTAAGTGACTTTCATCTCCTGTAGTAAGTATAATATCCTACTGACCAGGTGTAAAGAGACTGTTGAGGTCTCTGATAACTGCTCTGAAGGATGGTCGGTGTGATGGCTCATAGTCCATACAGCTGTTTATCAAGTTGGCCAGCTCCGTCCACTTAGGAGCGGGCAGCTGATGTCTGTCCTCATAAAACAGGTTCTTCTGCAGAGGAGAGAAAAGCCAAAAATGAGGACTTGTGTGATGGTGGCCACTGTCAACGGTGAATTCTGTACATGCTTAGTCTCACTGACCTTAGAACAGTCCAGGGTGCTCAGTGGTTTGTCACCACCACTGCAGATTTCCCAAAGGGTGGTCCCAAAACCCCACTTATCTGTGGCTAAACTTAGGTTGTGGGGGTTTTCAATGCACTCTGGGGGCACCCATGGGATACGCTCTACCAGAACTGAGGGGGAAACACAGATGGGAAAAAAAGGAAAGGAAAATGGTTTAAACTGATTTGGACTGGGTTCAAATTCTGCACGTTTGATTTTCTATACATTTTTCGGACCATTTTGACACCCTAGCTATTAATCTAACATTGTGACTGAGGGAGATTAGGATGATCTGCACTTGATAATTTAATTTATTTGATGTGCTTTATGTGTCTGTATGTGATGATTATGTTTTTATGTGTTTTTATCGAAGCTGTTGGATATAATAATTTCCATATGGGGATGAATAAAGTATCTTCTATTCTATTCTATTCTATAGAAGGGTTTAGGTCTGAGATTGTCCAACCATCCCTCAAATAACCAATGACATGATCACCACTCATTAGTCACAATTGAAAACTTGAATGCAGAGCAGATATAGAGGCAGTTTAGGAGTTTAAGCGTCTGCATTCAGATGTTAAAAGTTGTGGTAGAATTTTCTCAAATCATGTTTTCAGGAAAATTGAAAGATATTCATTCATAGCCAAGATATTTTCACTGAAAAATATCAATTTGACCCCCTCAGTGTCTGCATTCAATACTAATATGTCAAATTCATAACTAAAACATGATTGTGAGCGACTGATTCATTCATCTGTAAATATGTTATTCAATATAAAGTGTGTTTACAGACAGACCATACCGTGAGATGAACTACAATGAGATAAACAACTGATTTCAAAGAGTGAATGTTACAACATGATCAAGTTATTGCACTCTGTTACTGATCATACATTACACAGATGGTGAAATAATTCCATATTTGGTAAATCTGACATAATCTTGCCTTACTTTTAACAGCCTAAAGCTCCATCTGGCCCACATGCTCTAACACGGTCATAAATACTGCAATGGAATATACTCTACTTGTAGAATGGAATTATATTTATAACCTGTGAATGTTATATTTTATAAATGAAAGAACGATGACTAAGCTTATTGTGACAAATGTACGTTTCTCACCTTCTTTGGGCAGCACAGTGATGCTGATTCCAGGGTCACTGAGCTTAATAAAGGGCAGGCTGCCTGTTTTCCGATCCTCCTCTCTGATCAAAAGAACGTTCTTGGCACAAACGTTTCCATGAGTGAGGTTCTTATCCTCCTGTGAGTTGTTATAACAGGGAAAACACACATTACCAGGATGCAGCCGAACATGACAATAGCCACCATGGAGCCTGTATGTCTTACCAGGTAGTGCATGGCCCAGGCCAGCTGCTTTGCCACTTCCAGCTTCCATGTGATATTAACACAACCTTTGTTTTTCTTCAAGTAGGTGTCCAATGAGCCAAATTTGCTATACTCCTGCACCATCATGTCTGACAGGCACAAAAAGAGGTGTTGTTTCATTATTCAAGAGATGCTTTTTTAACAGAGATGATGAAACTTCTATGTCATCTGTCACCCATGTGGTGTGATCCAACAAATGGAGGAAAGAATTAGGCTTTTTCATGAGAATTCTTCTACAACATAGGAGACTAGATTTTAATTTTAAGTCTGATCTTTTTGTTCAAAGCTCACATGTTTACAGAAAGCTCGGTGGAGTGCATTCAGTAAAGTTACAGAGTTAACGTCAAGACTACAGTGGCCCATTATTTTAAGGATCTCAAGGGCCAATCTACAAACAATTGGATTTTTTTTTTTTTTTTATTATTATTATTGAAGGCTGGGTCAGGAGTTAGCTGACTTATTTCCGTTCCATTGATGCTTCCTGTGGTCCTTTGTAAACATCATAGTTTGTTAAGGTGAAAAATAGTACCTCTGTTCCCCAGAAATTTAGATTTGGTTGTCAGTGTTCGGTGTTAAAGTTACAGTTGTGGATTCTACTTATTTATTAGTTATTGACATGTTTATTAACTTCATATTTAACATTAGTAGTGTGTGTGTGTGTGTGTGTGTGTTGCAGACTTACTCTCATCTCCACAAACACAAACACCATAGATGAGGAGAAGATGCATGTGGGAGAGTTGGCTCATCATACTGGCTGCTTCAAAGAATGACTGAGGGGAAAACAAGCAAAAAAAAAGATACTTCATATTACTGTTCATTCAGCTCCTCACACAGTGACTCAGGCAGCCAACCAACCTCTGAATAGTTTCTTTGAGCCTTGTCGAGGATCTTGATGACAACATCAATCTGATGAATTTCTCCATAGTCTCTGAGCTCCTTCCTTACACCACAGAAAACCTTGGTGAATGTTCCTTGGCCCAGACTCTCTCCCTGCAACAAACAGCAAAACATAACTAACTGTATGTTCATGTTACAAGTCCATCATTTAGTGCAGTGAATGCTATACATTATATTGCAAACAAACAAAAAAAGCACATTATAGAGAATGACAAATTACACATGATTGTAGATGTGTTTTATTATAGAAATGTATTAGTTCCACATCTGGCCTTAAAGGACTGATGTTTTTTTTTATGGAATTATGGTTTTGAAAATATTTTCCTGTGGTCTACATAAAGTGAAAAAGCTCTGCTTGGGTCTGAATTCTTCATTAGTTCAACTCCACGGGTCCATTTTCAACCCTATTTCTGAGTAATGACAACAGAAAGATTGTTTAGAGTGTTGGCCTTTTAAATGCAAATGAGCCACTTCATACTCCACCCCCTCCCAGTTGTTACTGTGCTTTATGTCCCATTCAGCCACTTGTGTTCGTGAATACAACTGACACCTGAACATTTTAGTTCAGTTTAGTTCAAAAGTCAAAAGTCAAGTTAGGAATGGATTTTGGCAGAAATGTTCATGTGTGTCTTTCAGGAGGGGGGGGGGCTGGTCTGCCTTGGCGAAGTGTGCGCTACAAAAGCAAAAACTCCTGTGTTGTAGAGACAAAGATTGTGGCAAATAACTCTCCACTTGCTTAAAACAAAATGTAACTGTGTTCCTGTCATTGGCAGAAGTTCTGTTTCTAATGATACATCTGAGAGTGGTGTCAGAGCAGGTGTTTGGTGGTGTGTACCTTGATAAGTAAGACAAGACTAAACTAAAACATCAAATAAGGTAATCTTACAATGACGAGGTCTTCCTTTCGAATCTTGTGGAAGACCATCTGGCTGATGTTGTGTTTGTGCAGAGAGGGAGACAGAGGAACATCTGCTCCTTGGTTATTCCGACACACCAACAGGTTGGATTTGTCTGATGAAATGTAAAAACAAGACATAATTAGAATCCATCAAGCTCATTCTGTGTCATTTTAACTCCATGTGCCTTGCTAGTTGCTCGACTGCCTAATTTAGAAGATATAATAAGCATATATTCTTAAGAAGCAGGTTATAAAGAAGAGTGTTGTCTTAAAAAGCCTTGTGACAACAGGATATGTCAGCATTAAAGGAAGCAATCACTGAGACATTTATATTCATCAACAATGCCACCAGTAGGTATAGGATTTACCCCTTAATGGGCATTTTTCTACCTTGTGTTAAGAGTAGTGTTGTCACACTCCCAATATTTTGGTACATGCTGAGTTTGCTGCACTGTTGCAAGTACTGTACTTTTCAAATGCAGTATAGTACCTTTTTAAATGCCTCAGTACCACGGTACGGTACTAGTACCAGTATTTGTGACAACACTAGTTAAGAGTCACACCTCGTTTAACATGAACAGATAATTCAATAGGCTCATCATAACTGAATACATACTATGAGAACAAATTAAATCACAAAGCAAAAAGCAAAAAGCACATCACAGCTTATGCTGAAGAAGATTAGTGTTCTAGCATATTTTGTATAAAGCTCATAATAAGATTTTAAGTGACACTAATAATTCAAATGACACATCCACACAAATATTTGTAATGACACTGTTCAACAACATTTTATGAAATATTTTTTACAAATAGGTTTTGGTGTGGTTTTAATCAGTTCTTGTTTGTAATATTTACATTTGATATCTGTATTAAGATTCAACATGATTTTAAGAAAAAATGTAATTGCAATTTTTCTGGTAGATAGATATTGCGATTTTGATTTCATTCATGATTTTCTTCAAATCAAATTTTAGTGGTCAGCAACATTTGCAAACATCACAGGAACTTACAAAATACCATTCAAACAATAAATGTCATAACTACTGCAAGAATGACAACTAAACTTAAGAATTGATTTCAAATGTAGTGTAATATTAATAATGTTAATAAGAAATGTGACATGCATAGGCTACATTGAGTGCTTGAGCAACAGCAGTTTTACCAACTGAAGAACTAAAAGAACTATATGTATTAACTTGGGTTCAAATCCTCTGACTGCCTCTGGTGTGTGTGTGTGTGTGTGTGTGTATATATGTATAAACCTTTCGGGGTGGGGGCACAGCATTTAGTCAGCTGGAAGGTGTATCCCTCAGTGCGGAGAGCCTCCTTTTGGTAGCAGTTCAGAAGTTCCTTCAGTGAACTGAACCTCCTCTTGGCGCCGCTTAGGGTGTATTCTCCTGACTCTGTCCTCACAATCTGACAGTGTTTATAGTCCACCATAGTTTCATACTGAAAATAAAAGCAACATGGCAGCTACATTTACTGAAACTCCATAATTATAGTAATTACAAATATAGAACTTACACTCACTGTATTGTATTAACCTAAATAGTGTGTCTTAAAGCAGGACATTGCATTTCTGCTGGATCATGTATCTACTATTGAACTTATACCTTTTTGTTCCCTACAGTGGCGGAAAAGTTTGGCATTATTTTGGATGTTTTGAGGTTGAATACATTTTTCCTTAAATGCTGAACCCATCAAAAAATGTTTGCTTTGCTGTCCACATGAGTGTGAATGACTGGATTGGTTATTTGTATCAACAGCTACTCTTGTGAGTAGTACTTCTGCTTTAAGTCAATCATGATCAAGCACTAGTGAATATGTACATATGTTTGGTGACCTTGGGTGGGTGTGATGACATTTGTCATTAACTGAATGTGACAGTTAGTCCAGATATTTAATGTATATATATATATATATATAATTATCCCATTGATATTAATAACCTCTTTTACAAGGGAATCCCGGCCAATACAGAGCAGAAGCACTAATGTAAAAAAACATCTCCATAATCCTATATTAATGAAAACATTGCAGCAACAACACTTTTTTTTTTTTTACTTTAAAAAGAAAAACACAATTTGTTATGAAAATAAAATCTCAACTTCAGCCTCAGGTTCCCTGCAAGGTTTTTCCACATGTGGCTTGAAAGTAAAGGAGTCGTCAATCAAGAGCCCAGGTCTTAATATTCGTGGACCACCTCAATTACATTTACATTTTTATTTTATTATTTAAGAGACATCCTTACCCCCACCACAAATGACATGAAGTATTTATCATAGTCCCTGGGGCTGCACCGAAGGATGTACAAGCCCTGGTGATTACCGGAGTGACACAGTTTACCAATTGTGAACTCCATCCTGTGATCAAAGAGAAAAAAATTTGCTTTTATACGTCAGTGATTCTGTGTTGTTGTTTTTTGTGTTAAACATGCACGTGCATTGTGCTGTTGTTTGTGCATATGTGTAATACTCACGACACAGGGCCATGGCAGTAACTCTGAATACATTCCAGAAGCCTTGGGGAAGCCACCTCTTTACACAAATAGTGATGGGCATCTGAAACCAGTCTGTAATAACCATCAACTAATGATACGAAAGACAAAGCTTCTGAGAGTGAGTGAAACTCCAGTTCCTATTTAGAAAGACACATGTAGGATGAAGAAAAGACAAATATAACAATAGTGTAGGGTCTCCTCTTGCCAGTAGAGGGTTTTACTTTGACAACAAGTGTGCAGTAATGAGTAAAGAAAGGACTAGAAACAAATTGAAGTACATACCAGGACCATGTTGTCCTGTCTGGTGAGTGTAACTATGCGGTTCTCCACTGAACCCTCCTTATTGGCCTGTTTAATGCTAATGTCAATAACTGCTTGAAAGTCACAAAAAATCTGCAGCTCCTAGAGAAGGGAATATAGAAAAGCAGAGGAAGCTACATGAGTGACGTAAAAGACAAGCATAAAAGACAAGCATACCAGTGCATTAATTTTCCTCCTGAACTGGGTTCCACTTATTATCACCTTATTAAAATTTAACTTGGAAACCTTTTTTCCCAGTAGATTTCTTTACCATTTTTCTCACCAAAATATGAACATACACCCCTTCTTTCTGCAGTTCTGTATTCCTAGCCCACATTAAGTCATGAAGTAGAGTAGTTATGTCCAGGACACTCCTACTGGAATTTTCGGAATGACCAGTGAGTTATATAAAACCAGCAAATCACAAGGTAGATTTTCTATAGCCTGAAGAGCTTGTAAAGACTAGATGAGGGACTACTGTCCTGCCAGGACACTTCAGTTATAATATGCTAGAAGGCACTTATGGAATTACTAAAACTATCATGCAAACTATCAAGCACTGCAGCTTTAAAGAGAAGTGAGAGTTCTATTTAATGGTCATATACGTTACGTGCATAATTATGAACCTCTAATGCATGTGTATAAATCACCTTTTGGCAAATATATCAACACTGTAAATATTTGGCTGTACTGTTTTTTTTTTCTCTTTCTCCTTGTTGCAAGTAAAAAGAGATGACTTGGACTCTCAATGAATTAACAGAAAACTAACACTGTATGTTGTTGTGTGCAGACTGTCCTTTTGTTGCATGTCATGAATATCTGAGTATTTTCTAAACAAAATGATGTTTTAAAAAATGTAACTTCTGAATTTATGTATACGAGCCAATGAGAAACACAAAACTGCATATTGAAATAAGCAGCTTCTAGAGCCAACCTTGGTCTTGGAGAGCCACCATTCTGCGTGTTTTAGATGTTTCCCTCTTCCAACACATCTGACAGTCGTTAGTTATCGGGCTTCTGTAGTGTGATGATAGGTTTATCATTTGAATCAGGTGCATTGGAAAAGGGATATGTCTAAAACAGGCATGTCCAAACTATTCCCATAAAGGGCTGGTGTAGCTGCAGGATTTTGTTCCAACCAAGCAGCAGCACACCAGACTGATCTCAGTCTTCAGAGTCGATTGGTCAAACTATGTACTCTTGGTTGGTCGGAACAAAATCCTGCAGCCACACCAGCCCTTTGTGGAATAGTTTGGACATGCCTGCTCTAAAACATGCAGGAGAGTGGCTGTTCCAGGAGCAGGGTTGGCCACGCCTGTCCTAGAGCTACATCTTTTGGTAATCATCAGGAATGGCAGCTCCACACTGTACATTACCATGGCAACAATGACAGCATATCCCTTAAACTCACCTCCTCTGAACCCTCTCCTTCTTTTACTGTTGACCACTGGATGCCTTTGTTGCCCTTGACAACAATGGTAACCTCCCGTGCAGTGAGGTCAGTGACTTGGAAGCTCTCTGTGTAGAGGGAGGGCATCAGCATCTCCAGGCTCATCAGGTATTTGAGTTTGAGGTTATACACTGTGGCCTTGCATTCACTGAACTGCTGGATGAACTTCCTGAAGCGATAGCGGATCTCTTGCGTGTCAAGATGTTATATTCCTGAATGCGGTTTCTCACAGACTGTGGTAGGAAGGACTTGTAGCTGAAATTGAGAGATTGAGATGAGAGTCTGATTAAAAATGCAAACATGGTTCAATTCAGTGTTTGTACATGGGGCGGCTGTAGCTCAGTTGGTAGAGCGGATCGTCCAATGACTGACAGGTTGCCAGTTTGCCTCCCGGCTCTGGCTGTCTACTGTACATGTCCTTGGGCAAGACACTAAACCCTGAATTAGGCCCCTCGTAGCACTGGCAGAACCTTAGAAACCTACTGTTGTATGAGTGGGTGAATGTGAGGCTAATGTAAAGCGCTTTTACTATTTTACATGCCCAGTTCACCTAGGGAGAGTAAATGAATAACGCTCACAACAGAGTTATTCTGTGAAGTCATCAAAATAATACAGTATGTACCACAGTAGATCACATATTATGCACATATTCAAAATAAATTAATGAGTTATACACACACATACATAATGAAAATTAATTCGACTGAACACACATAATGAAGATAATGAAGACTGAAATGTTCAGTGTCCTCCAGCACAAATGTATAATTATTATCCACTTACTACCTGCACACAGGAAGAATTTCAGATAACATATTCATAGCATGTGCATGTCACTAATGTTATTAAATTAGGATTACAGCCATACTTTTTCTGTTGATCTAAAAGCTGCTATCTACATCACAGAAAATGGGATATATTTGTTATTAAATTGCCATCTTAATATATCTGAAAATTAAATTAGTTTGGGTTTGCCAATCCCAATATTGGCTGTAGAGACACAAGGCATTGTTTGATTTTAGTAGGATACAGATTTTTTTCATATTTCATATTTTGTAACTGGGTTTTGTGTGATTATTATTGTACTTTTGCATGATTACACTTTGCTTTGTTTCATCTAAACCTCAAGGACCAGATTTACTAAGCAGCGTGGCAAATTAGCGTTATGAGCACTCTTCAATAGCAAATTAGCATCCAAAAAAGGCATTGATAGGAATAGTCATATTTGCTATGGATTCACTAGAGCAGTGGTTTCTAACCCTGGTCCTCAAGGAACACTATCCTGCATGTTTTAGATACATCTTTCCAAACACACCTGATTCAAATGATCAGCCTTTCATCAAGCTGGTGTGTTCAAAGAGGGTAACATCTAAAACATGCAGGATAATGTTCCTCGAGAACCAGGGTTGGGAACCACAGCACTAGAGATGCACAGATTTATTTTCACTGATTGATAGGCCTTTTGCACTAATCAATAAATCAATTAATTGCAGAATAATACAAAATTAGCTCAATAATGCTGGATTCGTTAATTTTGCATTCACCAAAGACAATAGATAATGGGTTAATTTCATTGTATCCATCGCAACTGACTCCTCAGAACTGTCCTCAGTGGCAGCATGAGCGCCAATGAGGAGTAAAGGGAGAAGCGAGCCAAGACGGTCTGAGCCAATACTAACTGAGCGGCATCACAATTGTTTTTTTAAGCCCAAAGCAACAGTTGACATTAGGGCTGCTTGATATTGGAAAAAAAACTGACATTGCATATTTATTTATTTTTGTAACCCTGCGATATATTTGCAATATGAAAACTACCCAGAAGGATACAACAGCTGTGTGGTGTTGACATAAGTAGTCAAATAAACAAGTTGTTTCCTCTCATTGTGGGAACAATTGCAAAACACTGTCGCCACATGGGGACGGCCCTGGCTCATTTGGTCAAGCGGACCGAAGGGTTGGCAGTTCGAATACCGCTCTGTCCTAGTCAGTTCTTGGGCAAGACACTTCACCCTCCTTGCCTCTAGTGTCACTCATATGAATGTTCAGTGGTGGTCACAGGGGCCGTAGGTTCGCTTCTGTCAGTCTGCCCCAGGGCAACTGTGACTGCATATGTAGTTTACCACCACCAGAGCGAGCATGTGAGAGTGAATGAATAATAGGCCACTAATTCTTTGAGTGGCCAAAAAAGTGCTGTATAAATCCAATGCATTATTATTATTAGATCACATGTTTCAGTATCATCCTTCTTGTTGCTTTTATTTTTGGCACAGAGTCTTCACTTACAGTTAGTTTCTCTTGTTTTTTGCTCATTTAAGGCTGTGATTAGTGCATGGCTGGGTGCAGTATCTGCCACATACCCTTGAAATTAGATGTGAACACATTGAGTTTATTTCCCTCCTAAATTGAAGGACCTGCAATATTACTACACATCCATTGTGATGTCGATGCTCAAGTAATATATTGTGCAGCTCTAGTTGACATGTGGGAACACTTTGGATTTAAGCCAAATGACCGTGGTGAACCACAGAACTGAAATGAGCCAGTATGTTTGAAAAGAGTTCATGCTAAATGCGACAACACTACAAACATACACCTTCACCTCAAACACAACCACCCACTGCAGTTTTCTCAGATGGAGACAAAAACATCAACCAAAGAGGGAGAGGGTCCATCACCGTGGTCCCAACAGTCCACTATCACTGGGGCGTTTATGAAGTAAACTGAAATTTAACATGACAGTGGCAAATGGTGCATAATCGCAGACAGCTGAGTTCACTATATCGCCCAAGAGATGCAGGAATTTAACACGGTTGATAAGCCGGCATTTCCACAAATGTTACAAACATTTGACTATTTTTATATTATTTAATTATTTATCTTGGATATTTGCAATGTCTTTTTTCATGATATAATTCCAATTTTAAATATTCTTAAGAAATAAAAGTTTATTTATCGTCAAAAGTGTGTGCTTGCATTATTATATTATTATTATAGTAGTTGAAAAATTGTATAAAAATAGCAATATTATCATTTATCACGATAATATCTTGGACAATTTATCATCCACGAAAATTCAGCTAGTTCATTTCCATAATGACCAACATAATCTACAGAGACCAGAGCAGATGATCACATTAGGTTTGTATGTTGGCACACCTAATAAGGTTGAAGGTATTTTACCAAGAGTACAGCCACAACTTGTTACTGTAACTTGACAAAAAGAAGTGTCGGTTTTCTGCAGGTAGTTTTCTTAGGAAACGGCAACACAGACCAAAAAAGGCACAGCATAAGGAGAGGTTTTCTGAGATGGATTTATGTAACTATTTCAAAAACCTAACATATTTTATCCAAACAGTATCCAAATTGTTCACAAGTGTCTGAACACGACACTGAGGAAATGAAGATTTCAAGTATTACGTAGCTAGTTACTGCAGTGGATAGACTTATAACATCATATGAAAGTAAGTCTTTTCCAAACATAACTGTATATGTTCTCCTTCCCTTCCCTCAGGACCTGAGACAATACAGCTGCAAAGTATAGTACGTTTTACAATTGATCTGCTTTCTCTGGTATAAAAAAAAGATTAACATGCTTGGAAACGTTGTTCTTTACAGAGGTTCCTCCATGTACAACTATCAAAGCCATGCCCAGTGCAAAATGCCAAACTGACAGGAAACTGGCAAAGGCATTCCTTTGTGAAGCACGTTGCACAAATACTGAAAAATGGTTTGTGCTGTCTGGCACTGAGTGTTAATCTAGTCCTATATCTGAAATAAAGTTTGACTGAATTGTCTGAACTAAGACTGCTCTACTTTAGTAATATCTATACAGAGCCCCCCCTCCATGTGTCATCATTCATAAGATAAGATAAGATAAGATAAGATAAGATAAGATAAGATAAGATAAGATAAGATAAGATAAGATAAGATAAGATAAGATAAGATAAGATAAGATAAGATAAGATAAGATAAGATAAGATAAGATAAGATAAGATAAGATAGACTTTATTGATCCCACAGAAATTCAGACATCACAGTAGCCAGTGATATACAACAATAGAGGGACAGCAAAGAGAAGAAGCATATAGATAATACATAATATATGTACACAAACACAGATATAGAGAAAAAGGAAAAAAGACTATATGCTGTACACTATACAGAATATACAGGAGTGAAATATATATATTAATTGCACATATTATTATATATTGTTATTGTTATTGTGCTACTTTGGAGTTGTGAATGTTGTACAGTCTGACATCCTACCTGTTAAAATTGTAGATGTCCACAGGAGACTGGTCCCTCTCTTTGGCCAACCTTATCATGTCTAGCGCTGCCATGCCCAGACACTCCTCCTGAGCCTCATGGTTTATAGGAATCTGGACCCAGCCAGATAGAAAATCACTACGCCACTGGAAAAAGACAGAGTGGATGAGATTTGCTTTGATTTGATTTTGATTTGATTTGAATTATTTATTTCGAACATGTGCAAAGTGCAACAATAATCCATACAACAATAATAATAACAATGACATGTCCGAAAAGGAGTAGGATTAAGCATAAGCTTATTTAATCCTACCCCTTCTTCACTTCCCCAATAACCTGAATTCATCTTATAGCAATATAGTGCATAGTACAAAAATGATGATAATAATAAAAATAATAACAATAACAATAATAACAATACCAATAATAAATAACTGAAGTACTAAACATATACATATATACAAAAAACAAAAACAAAAAACAAAAACAAAAATAACAATGAGCAGAGAGGAAAGTAGGTAACACATTTTTTTTGTTTGATTGTTTTCTTTTCTTCTTCCCTTCCTTCAAAAAGGTGGTGAAACAAATAACAAATGTAAGAGAAGAACAGAGAGAGAAAAAGTGGGATCATTCATAGATCACCAAAGGTGGAACATTTTTTTGGACTCTTCCTTTTGATGGAAAAATTCACGTAGAGTAACTGAAAACATGCTATTTACTGATTCTACTGATAAAAGCATCACTGGGTGAAGGCTGGAAGTGAATAACATGTCTACAGTCTGTGCAACAGTTTGTTGACACAGAGCGCCAGGTCAAGGTGACAGAGACAAAAAAACACACACACACAAAACCCACAAAAAAAAACAAAAAAACGCCAAATCCAAATAGAACAGCTTCTTTCAATTTCGTAAAAGCAAGTAGGATTAAAAAAAGAACACAGATTAAAACAAAAATGTATAAAAATAGAAATGAAATTTTAAATACTTTTAACCTGTTCCACACACCACAGAGTTATCTTTTTTTAATGTCATTGTACATTTGTATGACGACAATGAAGTATTCTAATGTATTCTATTGTATTCTATTCTATCGTATTGTATTCTATTCTATTCTACACACTGACAAAGACACAGAGGAAGACAAAATTCTGGCAATTGTTCCCTCATTTGTGTATCTGAAACTTTCTCCCACTTCCTGTTTTCTCAACTCAGAAGAATGACAGACTGACAACCAGTCAGCCAGACATGAAAATAAACACACTTTATTCCTCCCTATACTAACATTTTCTTCGTATCATTATTTTAAAAAAAAACAGACACAGTTAAATGGAAGTAAACAGAGGACATTAACCTGACAAATCTGTTGTTTTCTAGTGTGCATTACATTGGAGGGAAGACATACAGACTTACATAAAGACCTACCAGAAGGTTACACCTTTCTCCCAGGAACCACTACAGTAATTGCAAACTCAGTCATTGGATGGTGAATGCACTGTAGCATTATGGGTAAAGTAATCATTATAGATACATGAGCCAAAACCAAGGGGAAAATGACTAAATACCCACCTTACTTCAGGAGCTGTCTTCCCTCAGCCCAAACCAAAAAACTAAATCTAAACATTGATGATGTTTAATACCAGTGTGGAAAGCAAAGTCTGTACTGAGCCACCATCCACCATTTATGGATCAATGATCAGTTATTACAGCTGTTAATCCTGCACTTAACTCTCTGCCTGCCTTAACACACATATGATTATTCAAAGTCAGGATCATTATTTTAGATCAACCTTTCTTTGGGTTGATGAAATATGGTTTTGCTGCACCTATCCACAGCAATATGTAGCTTAACTTCCCTGCATTTACTACGACAGAAAAAAAAAAGCTTTCATTAGATGTTATGGCTCTGTGTATGTGGTAGCCATTCAACTTCTGTTTTCAAATCAGGAGGTGGAAAATGGATAAAGGGCCATCTTCAATCTACTGTCTCAGGAGTCAGAGAATGGAAATCAAGGAACAAACCCATTTCTGATTTCAAAACGGGTCCTTTTCTGCAGTTCATTTGCTCATGAATGGGAATTTGGGAAAATAAAAACTGATTTTGCTGATTTTGCTGCCTCGCCCTGCGAGACCGGGTACAAGCCAGACCCAGGGGGAGGTCCCACGAGGGGATCTTCCCAGCACCGAGCAACCGACCCTGACCCACCTAGGTTGACTCCCCTGGGTGGACTGTGTAGACCCCACCCATTTACCTCTCGACAGTTTCATACCCTCTTGAAGTCTCTCTTCAAAGTTACCACCCACTGCTGCATTCACTAACAATCTGACTCCGAGAAGACCAGACTGATCCATCAGAAGGACTCAGGGCGACACTGGGCAAGTGGTCCTCCCACAACCACATTTCCCACGCTCACCCGTGGGACTGGGATTCGGTGCTGTTCTCTTCCCTCTTCCCTAGCTGCTACTGAAGGGATCCTGGTTAGTTTCTTTTCCTCTGCTTAGTAATATGGTCAGTCAGTTTAAGAGAATATCTTGGTCGCAGCGTTCCTCTCATAGCTCTAGTTTAAATTCTATGAAAAATAAGGACAAACTTGAATGGACAAAGGTTTTTGTGTGTGTGTGTGTATGTATATCAAGTTCCTCTTTCAGACATTTTGTGTTCACACCAGCAGAAAGACTTATAGACCATAATATAAAATTGTATATAAATCATACATGTGTACCACATTATTCCTCATGTCCTTTGTATTTGTATTCCTACTACTAATGAACTATGTACATTTTTTTCGGTATCTGACAGTATCTAAACAATTTATTCAGTTCAATAAGGATATCAGTTCAGTAACCAGTCCTTTTAAAGTGATAAAACTTTAAACCTGAAACTAATAACTAACCTGAAAGAACTGGTATACCATAACACAGTCGTCCATCACAGGGGTCTCCATCCCCTTGGATATACCACAGCGATGTGCATAGAAGGAATTACCACTGTTATACCAGCCAGGAAAGTAGAACCTGAACAAAAAACAGGAGGATAAGAGCTTAATGAAAGAACATATGAATGGAAGGAGAAACCTAAGCATTAAACAGCTTTTGCAAAATCTGCGACATGCAGAAAGTATGCTGTGTACCTAATTCTGAAGTGCAAGATCTCATTGGCCGACTGGTGAACTTTGAAGATGTGACTGGGAGGAAACCATGTCCGGTCACTTTCCCTCATCAGGCTGAATAAAGTGCAGTACACTGGAGCAATCCCTGCAACAAGAAATCAGCTGAGTTTCAATTTATGTGTCAGTGTTACCACTGCGTTAGTAGCTCAGTTATACATTTGCACAGTTTAACTTTGTATGCAGGTGTGGAGCATCTGGAATGTAGAGCAACTTTTTACATATTTTAAACACATGTTCAGGAAGACAGGCAATGGATAGACAGCACTTGTGCCTCACAACAAGAAGGTCCTGGGTTTGATTCTTTTTGTGTGGAGCGTCTGCGTGGGTTCACTCCGGGACACTGATAGATTAATCAGGTGTGAATGTAATAGGTGTGAATGTGAGAGTGATTTTTGTTTTGTCTCTGTATGTTCAGCCCTGCGATAAACTGATGACATGTCCAGGGTGTACCCCGCCTTCACCCATAAGTAGCTGGGATAGCCTCTGGCAACACACGTGAACCTAGCGAGGGAGGATAAAGAAAGTTCAGATAATGAATGAATGCATTATACAAGTGATGTTTCCACTATTTACTTTACCCTCAAGAAAATGTTTAGCTCCACTTTTGTGGAACAAACATTCAATTTCATCTTCAGAAAGACTACTAGAACTGAGAATATGACTAACTGCTAGTGTAGACCAATATTTACAGCTAGTCAAAAAACTCCATAGGATGTGAAATATGACAATGTGATTATATGTGATTATAGCTTATCATTTCTCTTATTGTTTCATCTTATACTCTTTGTTTAGAGCAGTTGAGCAATATATTAAACTCTGGCAGATGGTCTTTTCTAACAGATCACTCCCGTTCCACCCTTCTGTATTGTCTTTTTTATCTGAAGAGTTCACCCTAAATACTTGATATCATGTTTTTACAGTTTAGCATAAGTATTACACCAGACGCCCTTCCGGAGGCAACCCTGTCCATTTACTGTATGTATCTGGGCTTGGCTATGGCACTAGAAACTCGAACTTGAATTTGGACTGATCTATAACTGGAACTTGTGACCAAATTATCATCTCTCGAGCATGCAACTACTGATTGATTGAATTTACAGAACATGTGGTTCATAATGTTCAGCTTTTATTTTTTTGGATACATAGACACAGAATGGGAATGAATGTTAGTATGACTGACAACTTCCCACATATGTACGTTTGACAATCAGCCACCCATATACAGGTCATGATACAACTGACTTTTCTTCAGTTCTGTGTTACTTATATAACCCAGTCTAGCAAATGTGATGGATGTTCAGTGTGGGAAAACTGTATATGCTCCTTTATCATCTCCAGTTCCTCATCATGAGGATACAGAGAATACAGAATGGCAAAGATTAATTGGTACATTAGTATTTTTTTTTTACAATCATCTGCCTATTCTGTAGACAAACTCCAACACATAGCGGTAAAGTATGTCAGGCAAGAGGATCATTCGTAGATAATAAGTGGAATGACACAACAGGAAGCATTTACGAGAGTGACAAAACACTGTGAAGACGAGGCCCAAGTGTTAAGAGGAAGTATGTACAACCACAACAGAGGAAGTCAAGTCAGAGTACTCGCAAGGGTGATCAAAAGGAAGTGTTGTAATATTATTACTTATATGTATCGATCAATAAAGTTCACAGTGTAGACTAAATGTTTACTTCCAACTGAGTATTTACCTGAGTAATACTACTTCAATAGTGATAACAACATTCTCTATGCAGTTTTATTCAGAGCGTTTCACCTTCAGGTTTTCCATTTTATTATATTATATGTATAAAGTTCATGAACATAAGGTGAGGTGACTATATTTGAGTGCACATAGAAATACCTCAAACATGCCTATTGTTGAATTGTGTTTAACCAATAAAGAGTACAGATGAAGGCCTGAAAAAAATGACAAGAGAAGAAGCAGGAAGTGGAAAAGAAGAAGATAGAGAGAGAATAAAAGAGGGTCAAAAAGAGAGAGAGGGGATGGGGGTGGGGGGGGTGGGGGGTGGGTATTTCTTATCAACGCTAGAAAGACTGATGCAACAGGGTATGGTAAAGAAAGATAGAGCTGAGGCCACAAGGAAAACAGTGCTTTTACATGTCAACATATGTACAATTAGCCAGAAAGAGAGAGTGGGACACTTAGTTGACCTCTGTATGACTGTCCCCACAAAGAAGCTGTTAAATTCTAACAGAACATGATGAAGCAGCCAGAAAGCGGAGGAAATTAAAGTTAGATGAATTTATCCAGGAAGGGGCAAAGGAATGTAAGAAAATACATTCCAGTGGATTGAGATCTGATAACCATGAAGGCCACAAGAATTTCTGACTTTAGCCTAATCTCCTCCATACTTTATTTGTCACGTTCTGAGGTTAAAAGTGAAAATTATTTTTTTCTTTATTGCTATAACTTTTCATCTAAAACACTAAATATGTCTGCTTATGTAAAATAAAAGCAAACCAACTCAAAGCATTATGTGCACAAGTCAAATAAATTAAATATGTAAAGACCAAATAATTAAGAAAAAAAAACGCACTAAAAGAAAATAATAATAACACCCAAGGCCTGATGAAAAGTTGAATTATTTTATAAAATATTTCCATTTGTAGCAGAGCTGCCTTTCACTGAAAATCTGGACTTTAAAAACATAAGGAAAGACAAAATATCATTATACTAATGGTACTTAAAAATAATCATAAGTAAAAAAAACATTAAAATAAAAAAGCTTAGTTTTCCCCATATTCATTCTTTCCAAATGGTAAAGGCACTAACTTTGTGTCAACTAGCAACAAAAGATAAGGTTGAGGTCACAGCAGAGGTGCAGCAGTACAGGTATCCCACGGTCTGGTCTGTACCTTGGTTCTTGTGCCATTGTTTTCAATTTGGTTTCAATTTGTGTTTTGTGTGTAAAGTGAAATTTTTTTTCTCCAAAAATTTTATTATTTATTTTTCTTGTTAGCAAAAACTGAATTTCGCAGTAGGAACAAATTCTATGAAAAATAACCCATTCTGTCCTGAACAACAGAACTCTTTCATATTACTTTACTTGTATACAGTCATAAAACACACACATGTACACATAAGGCTCAAAGGGTGTCATGATCTCCCCTCTGCTCCTACAGACTAATTGCTCTCTATTAGCCCCACCTGTTTTCACTCTGCCTCTCTGGCCCAGCCAGCTGAACTGAACTCAGTGCTAATCAAGCTGTGTATATAAGCCTTGGATTTCAGTACCTCTTTGTCAGACCGTCTGCGAAGCCTGCCTGTTACCTGCCTGCCTAGTTCTCTGTCCTGACTCAAGCCTGCTAGACTTCTGCCTACTCTCCAGCCCCGGTAACTTGACCTGCATACTGTTTTTGGATTTACGTATTCTGCCTAGCCCTTTTCGGTACTGCTGTTTTCCCTCACCCGCTGTTGTGTTGTGTGTGTTCCCCCAGGTCTCCGGATGGTGTGGTGAATGAGCTCGGATTCCCCTCTACCTCCCACACCAGAAGTCACTCTACCACTGGGGGGCACACACGCGCACACCCACCAACGTCCATCTCCCCCCAACCCTTCAATAAACTCTTTAAACGTGACGCATTTGTGGTCCTCCTCTGTCTGGTCCGTGACAAAGGGTGCTTTCTTTAAAGGTGCTAATTGCCAAATCGTCATGAAAATGAAAGTTTTTATATATATATAATGTATGTATGTGTACACCTGATCATAGTCTGCAATCAATAATGAGCTTATCAGCTCAAAAAAAGGTTATTTCAAAATGCTATTTACAGTTTTCCTAACCAGGTCAGACAAAAACACTTTCCCCTGTAAGTCTGCCAAATGCATAAATAAATGAATAAATAAATAAATAAATACAGCACTGTCATGATGCAAGTGGTTTTGAAAAAAATAAATGTATATTTGTTTGAAAGATCCACTCTTCATCCGTCAGCCTCCAAATGCACATCAGTTTCAGTTATGACATTAGAACAGATGATGCTAGTACTTATGGGAAACAGACGCGTTGTCTCAGAAAACACCACTGATTCCTCTCAAAGTGTCACTGTTACTCACTTAACCCTGAATCTATGGTCAGCAAATTCCTGTTCTGTAAAAGGATCTAAAAGAAAACAGCAGTATAAAAATATCACTGTTATCTACTGTATGTATTTTGTTGTGGTAGTCATCTTATTGTATGTGTGTCAAGAGTTCTGTAGCTGGAATCAACATGTATTTAAAAATAAGTGAGACAATGTGTTTAAACATGGGTCAGGTTGCGGACCCATACAGGATTCTGATGTATGTGGAATCTAAAGCAGCTTCTGTTTCACTGTCTCTCACTGAGGGGCTTCCCCATGCTCATATGTAGAGAGAGAGGAGAGACTTGCTAGCCAAACTTTTGCCTTTTCCCAGCAGAGAAGGATCAATTTCAGCACCAAACTCCTGTCCCATGGAGGGCGAAATGAACAATTCATAGGTTTTCTGAGTATCATTGCATCCCTCGGTCACAGTGATCCCTAGATACATAAACCTTGAAATGCTTACATTTGAAAGGGATACTAGACTGTTAAATGCATAATTGAAAGTCAAACAAATTGAACAAATTGTACACAAACGAAAATAAACTGATAAACTTGTTATATCATCTTTTCATGACCCACCACATGCTTTGGCTGCACTGATACACAGTTCCTCTGCAACGTACTCTCCAGGTGGAAACGTGAGTGTGCTTTGTGGTCCACCATTGTCTCCACTTCCTCCTCCTCCTCCATTCTTCCCCAGGCAGTACAGGTGGACAGTTAAGCAAGGGGCAGCAGTATCCTGCTTGGTATCAAGGCTTGGAACTGGGTCAGGGTCTGGAGGGAGGCCATTCTGATTTGCTGATGGACAGGAGTCCATGTCTGTCAGCAGAATGCAGGCCATGTGCTGCTAAGGACAAACATCCACCTGTCAAAGAACAGACAAGTGAGGCAGGTAAGAAAGGTGCAGGTTCAATATATACACTTTGAAAATATATTTTACAAAAACAAGACATTTAGCAGGGTTTTTTTTCTAGGCTCCACTGAGAAACAACAACATAAATGTCACATTCTGATGCTCTCTATATTAATTACACATTAATAATTTGGCTTAATGGCACCCAAAACAGCTTGAGTGCTGTGCTTCAGTCTTAAAGGGACATAATACCCCCAGTTCAAACTGAGTGTATCCCAGTCCCCAGAGTGTGTAGAAGCCTTTTCCTGACAACTCAGCCGTTGTACGAATATTTGTGCAGTAACCACAACTTGGTTCCGCGCATAGCTACCAGTCTAACGGAACCATCCAAAGATTTAGGCCAAAGTGAATTAATTTACTTGATTTCTTTTTCAGTTACTTTCCGTGTGCAGTACATTCACATCGAGTGCAAATGACGGTGAAACTCTAATGCACTGGGCTCGACTTCGTCATATTGGTTGGGAAGTAGTTTCCGGTGCTGAAGAACACAGCCGAAGAACATATTGAGAACCCCCCCCCTCCTATGGGAAACCTTCGCCTGCTGGTGTGCGCATCATAGGTGTTTGTCGGCTGTGTTCTTCTACATCGGAAACTAGTTCCCAAACGATTTGACCAAATCAAGCCCAACGCATTGAGTTCCAGCCTCATTTGCACTCGATGTTAAAGTACTGTACACAGAAAGTAACTGACAATAAATTAAGTAAGTTCATTCATTTTGGCCAAAATCTTTGGGCGGATTAATTCATTTTCGGTGGCTCCATTAGACTGCAGCTATATGCAGAAGTTGCGGTCACTGTAAATATATTCGGACAATGTGTAGGGATACACTCAATTTGAACTGGGGGTGGCATATCCTTTTAACATATTACTGGGGACACCAAAGAAACTCACCTGAATAGAACATAATTTAGATATTGTTAATGTCATCTATTAGTAGACAAAGTATTGCACTGATGCCAGATGTTCCAGTTGCATGTACTACAATTTTTTTATTTTTACATCTGTATACCACTATAGTGAAAATGAACCGCAGCAGTAAACATTTGATTGAAATGGCACAAAAGTAATCAGACAATGGACTGACAAACAGCTTCATGTCCACATGTGGTCTGTTCTCTGGTTATTCTATGATAAATGAAACACATAAAAGGTCTGGAGTCCATTCCAAATGCTGACTGTGTATTTTGAGACTCACTATGAGACCCATAGAGCTGCCAGTGTAAACTGATGGAAGTCATTACTGAGCTGAAGGAAAACATTCAATACCTGTTTCCATTGGCCACATTGAATATAGAATTGATTTTAAAATCTTACTTTTTTGTTTTTAAAGCTCTCTACTCTTTTGCTTGGTCATATATATAACAGAACATTTAACTCCCTATTGTCCCCCCAACGTCACTCAGGTCAACTGTTCACTATCCCCCTCACACACCTCAAAACCAAAGGTGATTGGCCTTTTCTGTTTATGCAACAACACTTTGGAATACTCTCCCACCATATATCAAATCCTGGCCTACAATTGCAAATTTTAATCTAACTTTTACCCTTTCTTTTAGTTCAGTCTGACACAGTCGTCTTATTTTCCTTGTTTTTATCTGTATCATTCATATTTGGTGTCATAATCCCTATTTATTAACACTGTTCTTGTTTTTTAATTATTATTTACTTATTTTAGCTTATGTGCTTATTGATAATACCTATCCCTAAGCCTTAATTCCTTTTTTTTAATGAATTTATGAATGAATTTTTTACTTATGTTATATTATTTGCCTTTCTTTTGCTGTAGCCCATGTTCTACCTTGATTTCTAAATATTATTACTAGGGCAAAACACAGTAATGCAATTTGACAGATTAGTGTTGCTACTGTAAATGACCAACATTTTTAGTTTTAAAGTCATTTTTGCTTTAGTTGGACCGTAAGTGATTATCCAAAATAAAAAGATATTTGATATTGAAATAAATGCCAAAATGTATTAATTTTAAAGTTCTATCTGTAACTGGACATTACTGTGTTTTGACGATACGACGTTTGTCTGTAAAGCACTTTGGGTCCATTTCTGTTATTTATAAATGTGCTGTATAAATAAACTGATTTGACTTTGTTGCTGATGCACCCAGTCACATTCTAGTTGTTTAATAAATGTGCTTATAAAGGGCACAAATCTAATATATTTTGTTCGAATCTCATGCTCCTTGTTTTATTTATTACATTTATGGAATTTCCTATACTTTATGGTGGATTATTCATCTTTCTGATTCATTTTCCTCCATCTTTTCCTCCAGAGATAACAAGTTTCCTGGTTTAATTGAATTTTTTTAATAATGGCTGGGGCGGGGGTTCAGTGGAGGGATGTTAACCCGATGACTGTTTGACCGACGGTTGACCGCATCAACATTGTCCGGTCGTAATTTTCTGTCGTCTGTTAAAATAAACCCAGCCTGCATCAGTCATTAAACTGCACAAACTCTTTTGCATTGTAGTGTAGGTTATAAAATGGAAGCTTTGTGATCTCTCCATAGCATTTTATTGCTGCCTGTCATTAAGAATCTAATTTCCTTGTCACGTACTTCGAGCTTTACATGACACAGAGTTGTCTCCAACACCACTGTGTTCTTTTTTTATGTTAGCTAGCTAGTAAATGTTGTTTTTATAAGACTACTTGAGCACATCTAGATACTAGTTTTACCAAATTCCTACCACTTCTTTATCTAACCAGATCTGAAGTAACTAAACAGAGTTACTTACAGATATTTAAGACATGATGTCAAACAAAATGACTTTCATGTATGTGTTTTTGAGGTGGGTATTGAGTAACTTCCTCATATCCCTTCCTGCCTTCCTGTTCACCACTCACTGTAGTCAAAGTGACAGTTAACCAAGTTGTTGCTATCAAAGCAACACCCAACTACAATGATAAACTAAACTTCAGAATCTACACACTTCAGAATGTCAACACAGCATCACAGCTTTGACTTTGTTACTGGCGCTGAACGGTCAAACAAAGGGTGGTACGATCAGCTGATAAGAGTCAAGAACTGTGAAAAGGAAGTGCAGAAGTCTAAACGTGCCCAAAGCAAAAATATAAACACTACTGACAGAAGAATTAAAAGCAACAACAAACAACACATGATATCACGCTAAAAATAGTGCCACGTGGAATGACTGTACATTTTTGTGTTTTTATTCAATTATTTCTTGATTTATGCATGACTGTCCCTTATAAACTATAAATACAGGATCTGTAGGTCACTGATTAATATAGGGTTTGTCCAACCATACAAAGAAATATAGTAGTATATGTAATAATCAGTTTGCATGAGGCTTAGCTCAGGAGAACAACATTTTTTTTAATTCTGCAAACTACACTGTAATAAAAATAGATCTTAATTCTGCATTAACAGTATTAACAGATTCACCACTAGTGTTGTTGTCGAGACCGCCTATAAAGAGACAAAGTCATTTTTGTCATTACGTTTTGACCATTTTGCAACAACAAAGCATAAATCAAACTATTTTCTGAGCTGATATATTGCAGCAAGAGTTGTATTGGTATATCCATCATAGTGGCTGAGTCAAAAACCAGTTACAGTCTCCAGTTAAAGTGAATTTAAAATACATTTCTTTAAAACACATTGTTTTTAATATGTTAGTCTTTAGTCTTTTCTGATACAGTTACAATGACCTTTTTGAGTATTTTGGAGGTTTTAAAGTCCATAACAGATATAAGTAAGGATTATACAAGAACTCTGATGTCTGACAAAATACTGTAGAACTTCAGCATAAGTATGACTCTCTCACCATTTTGTCTAACCCACCTAAAATGCTTATCAGTCAGAAGGTTAACCAGTTCTTGGCTCTGTCTTATCTGGATTATGGTTAGAATTAGGTTTGAGCTATCACCTCTGCCACATTTTGACCTTTATGACGGCTCAGCTTCACTGCTGACTACTGAACCTTCCTCCTCTGGACATTTCACAATTATCAATAAATTACCCTTAAAATGCTCTATAGTTTTAATATTGTACTAGGTACAAAAAGTATTTGGAAAATGATACTTTATTTACTGACTGCTGCTATATACACAATAGTCATCTACTAAATAAAAAATTGAATACTATAAAATATATCATATAATGACAAGGTGCATCAGCTTGACCAAATATATTGACTTTCATTTGGATTATTGTCATTAACATCCAACTGATAAACAATATTCAGTATAACCATTGCAATCTGTAAGTTCAAATCATCATTTCTTCTGTGTACTGAAATAAAGTACAATGAAGTTCAATTAAATGGACATACAAATGAAGGAAACAGAGGAAACTGATTATTCCACAGAGGGACTCAATGAATCTAACAGAATAGAATAGAATAGAATAGAATAGAATCGAATACAATACAATACAATACAATAGCTATTATTTCATTACATCACTTGAGCAACAAAATTGCAGGCAACGCAATTGCAAGCTGTCCTTCAACTCAGTGCATACTGAACAACAGTGCAAAGTTAACACTACATCACTTTCTCTGTGAGGGAATATGAGACTGTCACCATGCATAAGTCACACTTGACATTTTAGCTATGTTGAAGGCTTCAGTGCTTGCAATTTATAACCAAATTCTGACATCAAGTTGCAATGAAACCATCCAAACAGTCCTGCAAGTTGGCTTATTTAACTTCATCTCTAGATAAGAGAAAACCTGGGGTCTTTCCACAGTCCACTCTCCACCGAAATGGCCTCCTTGTGTTTCACAGGTTCCTAAACTAAATCAACAGAAGTAGGTCAGTAGACTTGTAACTCCCTCTGCCAAGGGTTTGTCTGTTTGTCTTTTAGCAAGATAACTCAAAAAACAATGGATGGATGGAGACGAAATGTTGAGGAAATGTTGATACGAGCACGAAGAACAAATGATTACATTTTGGTGGTGACAGGTGTGTGTGTGTGTTGGGGGAGGGGGGGGGGATAGTTGCCTTGTTATTGGCGACTACCTCCAACACAGAAATAAATGCAGGTATGTGAGTAAGGCCATGTGATGTTCATAAAGACCATTGGTTACTTTTTCAAAATGTGGGACGAGAAGCGGGTCAGGTCCGTCCTTTTCAAATATATTTCTTGCGGTCCGAGTTGCTGTTGATAGATCGACACATGCATCAGTGATACATACTAATGTTAGGAGCATAATGGTAATTATCACAGTAGCATCACCAGCCTCATGTCTTTCTTTTAAACAGCCAGGCTCATTACAGTGTCAGCCACACTTCATACTACTCATCTCACAACTTACACAAGGAGAGGTTTCCTGTAAGTGCTGGAAACTACTAGTTTGTCCAAGCTGACTGAAAAGGAGAAACTGCTCTACATAGTGTCACTTTCAGTCACCTTCAGGCAGTAAATCTAAAACCAAAAGTAATTCCTGCAGTCCAAACCTCTAACCACTTCACTTTAACATGTACAATTAAAAGTGGGAATAGTAAAGTGTCCAATAAGGGACTGAAATATAATCTGATACACAATACAGCCTGTTGTTTTCTGTTCTTGAGTGTGTGTGTGTGTGTGTGTGTGTGTGTGTGTGTGTGTGTGTGTGTGTGTGTGTGAGGGGGGGGGGGGGTCTCATGCTTCCCAGTCTGAGGAGATCAGGTTCTATTTTACTAATAAAAATAATAAATACATTTTTTTTAAATATATTAAAAAATAGGAATGTGTGGCATTTTCCATGAAGAATTTACTAAAACGATTCATCAGTTATCGCTACGTACTGATAATTTAGTTCTGATTTTGTCTGTAAGTAGTCTTGAATATAGTAACAAGACATTCATGTTGTTTTTCTTCTGAGTCATAAGTATTTATATTTTCACAAACTACCCCATTCTCATGACTTGGGGTTAAGGTGTGGCGTGTGTTGACAATCTCTTAAATGCTACAAGATAATGCCCTTTCCTCTGGCTTAAAACAAATTCAGTTAGTGGAAATATACTATATAGTATGAAAAGCTGAATAGTTTTAAAGTTCTTAATCTTTGTGTCTAAAGTAACCTTTACTCGGTGTGCAAACAGAAATCTATGTCTAAAGTACATATGGCACTGGCACTCATGTGGGGTATTCAAGTGTTATTATACCTCCTCAAAAATGTCTACCTGGGAGTGTGCATGAGTTAAAGGATAAAGCGAACCTAACAAAAGATAATCAAAGATAATTACATTTAACACATGTATGGATGTACACATATTGTGTTTGTTGCATATATTCTATGTGCCACTATTATAATTAGCATTTTTTTAGCAGTATTCATGAAACCATCATTCATAATGAGTATACTTACTCACCACATGCACACTTTTTCCCACAAAAGAAAAGTCATTGAGAATTACACGCACTATGGCCAGAGAAACCAACTCGCAACTTACATAGGTGATAGTCATAAGGTGAATATTTTATTCACTCTGAGAGGATCTGAGGGTTTAACTCTTGTCCTAGAATATCATTCATATCTTAGTGTTCAAACACAAGTTTGACTTATTATGAAAAGTAGGTACCTGCCATGAAAATGCCCTTTAGTGAGCATTTCAAAAAAGTCACACTACAGGTACAGGTTAAAATACTCAAAGTGAGGATGGGAGCATATACATAGGCATTTCTTTTATCTGTGTTTGAAGTACATGCCCGTGTCCTCAAATCAATGTGACTACTAGCATAAAAAAAAAAAGAATTGGCTGCAAAATGGGAGAATACACAGTAAATTTTGCAGTGTTAAATCAACACTTAGAGAGTTTATTTAACTTCTTCTAGAGTGTATTTGGTCCCATTGTCTCCAAATTAACACTGCAAAATCTACAGTGTACCCAGACTGGAAAGGGAATGTTGACAAGAGGAATTTGTCAAAATAAACCTGAGGATGTGGGGATCACAGTGTCATCCATATTAAATGATCCCTAACAACGCTTTTTTTTTTGCATGTTTCAACTTTCAGATCTCACTCCTAACACTGTAAATGAACAATACCTTGTTTAAAATGTAACACTGGAGAGCAGTGGAACAGATTTACTGTGATTTTTTTTTTTTTCATTTTAGAGATCAGATAATTTTCTCCATTGCAGCAGCTGACATTACACATCTTGATATGTATGTGACCTGAATTTCAGTTGCAGAATCTTACATGATACAATAATAATGTACTTCCCCTCCAACTGCCAATATTGATTTTGAAACTGCTTTTTAAAGCATGTAAACCCATTTAGAAAAGATTGAAGTATTTAATAAGCATATATATATATATATATAAAGTTGTTAAATGTTAAGAATAGTCTTGATAGACAAATACCATACATATCTTATAATAATTATTTTGAATATGTTTTTCTTTTTGTTTTGACTATATGTATTGTACAAACTTGTTTTCTGAGTCAATAGTGGTCCCAACAATACCATATGGAATCTTGAAGCCTTGAACGGGTCACACTGTAATTGACAAAACAACCTTTCTGGTGTCTTTACTCAGATATAATGTTGAAAATGGACTTGTGGAATTGAGCCGATTTTCATCACAAATGATAGTAACAACAGGCCCTATTTAAACATGAATAAAAATAAATAAATAAATAAAAATACATTAATGAAGAATTCTGATCCAAGCAAAGCATTTACATTTTATGTAGACCACAGGGAAATGTGTTAAAATCCATAATTCCATTTGACCCGTCATCTGAACCTGCTTTATTCTCACTGGGGTCGCGGGGGTCACTGTGGGCCTAATCCAGCTACAATGGGTGAAGGTGGGGTACACCCTGTATGAGTCTCCAGTTCATCTCAGGGCTGAACATATATAGACAAACAATCACTCTCACATTCACACCCATGGACAATTTAGATTAACTAATTAACCTATCAGTGCATGTGTTTGGATGGTGGGAGGAAACTGGAGTACCTGGAGAAAACCCACACAGACACGAGGAGAACATGCAAACTCCACACAGAAAGGTCTGGTGTGGGATTTGAACCAGGGTCCTTCTTGCTGTGAGGCACGAGTGCTAACCACTGCACCACCGTGCCGCCATTTTAAAAAAAGTAAAATATCACTCCTTTTAACGGGGTACTTCTTTTCTGTGTGTTGTCACTGTGGTCTTCAGTAATAGAAAGCTGAAGTTCCACCCCTTATAGTGTGTCCAGGGTTCTCACCAGGAATTTTGTACAGCGTAACGTTAACCAGGACGGCCCAACACGATGCACACGCGCAACAGCCTTAATTAAATCTCATGAGGGGCCAGGTAAGATGTCAGCTAATGAACATCACAGAGATGCTCCAAATGCTCGTGATTTAGGTCACTATACACCAGGGGTGTGAATCTTTCACTCACAAAATGATCTGATTCAAATCTTGATTCACAGACTACGATCTGGGCGATCCAGGACGATTAACAAAAAATTGTAAACAATTCAATACGATACGATTTCATTCAGTTTGATTCAATACACACACACACACACACACACACACACACATATATATATATATATATATATATATATATATATATATATATATATATATATATATATATATGTGTGTGTGTGTGTATATATATATATATATATATATATGTGTGTGTGTGTGTGTGTGTGTATTGATGAAGACAAGTTGTTTATTGGTATCACATGAATTGTGCCACCTTTTACACATGTCTGTCTATTGAATATGATTTTACACATAAAAAAAATGTAGTTTGGGAACAATACTAAAGAAACAACTAGTTTTGTGCAAAAACAGCTGAGTGCAGCAGGCACTGTCAACAACTGTCAACAACACCAAAACAGCTGATATGTCTGGGTTTTTTTTGTTTATTTCTTGAGACCTTTCGTTGAGAGCAAAATGAAAAAGTATTCAGAGAAGTCGTGTTTGTACACATCTTCCCTGATTACCTGACTTCTTTTATATACTCCTCTCTCTCTTTGCCTGTTGCCAACATGTCTTTCATGTCAAGTCAAGTCCACATTACAGTGCCTCCTCCCTTGTCACTCAGTGTGGGTATTCTTGTTGGTATTCTTGCAGGTTACTACTATTTTTTTTAAAGTTTTGGATTCTACAATCGTGAAGATATTTTTACTATTTTTTTCCTCAAGAAGAGAAGAGTTTTCTGTTTACAGTTTTTTAATGTGTCTCCATGACAACAACTCTTGCACCTTGAGACAGTTAATCAAGTCTAGATGTTTGACTCAGACATTTGGATCCAAGCCATGATATAACATAACACATCTGCAGCAACTCTGAACAAATCATGAACACAGAAAGTTTGGTAGGTAGTATTTTTGCTGTTGTATTTTCCACAATCTAATACTGCAACAATTTTCCAACAAACTGGGATGCCCTTGACTGAAAATGACCTTAATAAACTGACAAATATTGTATGTATAAATGATGCCACAATTTAAGTGGCATCAAATAATAAATCTCTCACCAGTGACAGTTATTTTTTCTGATAAGATACTATGAGTCAAATGGAATGACTTAAACTCTCTGTACAACCACTAATACTGTACCACCAACAGGAGTATATTTATTTACTATTAGTTATATATAATCCCTCCAGTTCAATATGACGATTGCTTTAAATGTATTTCAACCAAGTTTTATGGTAAGGTAAGGTAATGTAAGGTCAGGTAGGGTAAGGTAAAGTAAGGTAAGGTAAGGTAAAGTAAGGTAAGGTAATGTAAGGTCAGGTAGGGTAAGGTAAAGTAAGGTAAGGTAAGGTAAAGTAAGGTAAGGTAATGTAAGGTCAGGTAGGGTAAGGTAAAGTAAGGTAAGGTAAGGTAAGGTAAAGTAAGGTAAGGTAAGGTAAGGTAAGGTAAGGTAAGGTAAAGTAAGGTAAGGCAAGGTAAGGTAATGTAAAGTAAGGTAAGGTAAGGTAAGGTAAGGTAAGGTAAGGTAATGTAAGGTAAGGTAAGGTAAGGTAAGGTAAGGTAAAGTAAGGTAAGGTAAGGTAAGGTAATGTAAGGTCAGGTAGGGTAAGATAAAGTAAGATAAGGTAAGATAAAGTAAGATAAAGTAAAGTAAGGTAAGGTAAAGTAAGGTAAGGTAAGGTAAGGTAAGTTAAGGTAAGGTAAAGTAAGGTAAGGTAAGGTAAGGTAAGGTAAGGTAAAGTAAGGTAAGGTAAGGTAAGGTAAGGTAATGTAAAATAAGGTAAGGTAAAGTAAGGTAAGGTAATGTAAGGTAAGGTAAGGTAAGGTAAGGTAAGGTAAGGTAAGGTAAGGTAAGGTAAGGTAAGGTAAGGTAAGGTAAGGTAAGTTAAGGTAAGGTAAGGTAAGGTAAGGTAAAGTAAGGTAAGGTAAGGTAAGGTAAGGTAAGGTAAGTTAAGGTAAGTTAAGGTAAGGTAAAGTAAGGTAAGGTAAGGTAAGGTAAGGTAATGTAAAATAAGGTAAGGTAAAGTAAGGTAAGGTAATGTAAGGTAAGGTAAGGTAAGGTAAGGTAAGGTAAGGTAAGGTAAGGTAAGGTAAGGTAAGGTAAGGTAAGGTAAGTTAAGGTAAGGTAAGGTAAGGTAAAGTAAGGTAAGGTAAGGTAAGGTAAGGTAAGGTGATGTAAAGTAAGGTAAGGCAAGGTAAGGTAATGTAAAGTAAGGTAAGGTAAGGTAATGTAAAGTAAGGTAAGGTAAGGTAAGGTAATGTAAAGTAAGGTAAGGCAAGGTAAGGTAATGTAAAGTAAGGTAAGGTAAGGTAAGGTAAGGTAAGGTAAGGTAAGGTAAGGTAAGGTAAGGTAAGGTAAGGTAAAGTAAGGTAAGGTAAGGTAAGGTAAGGTAATGTAAAGTAAGGTAAGGTAAGGTAGCTTTATTTGTACCTGAAGGTAAATGTGGTTGCAGGTAAAAGTGACATGAAAGCATACACTAAACAACAAAATGCTTAACAGTGAAGACCAGTTTATATGTTGCTTAGTGCTTTTATCATTGAGGGGACAGGACTGCATGCACTTTTGGTTCTGCATGCAGGCATTTTGAACTTACGACCTTCATTGAATAATGGATGTGATGCATCATTAAAAATGGACCCCGCTAGTCTCTCTAATTGTCTTTTGTAGAGGGATTCTACATTCAGCTGTTTCTTTCCAATTATTTTACTGGCCCACCTCACCGTCCGACTGAGTGAGTTTTTATTTTTTAGGGGCAGATTATTGAACCAGGACACCAGGCTGAAATAAATTATAGTTTCTATAAAACATCATCATGTTCGAGGAAAAACAAAGATTTTGAATTTTACTACAAAGATGTTATGAGTTCTAATAAAAACTGATATTGGCAACAGCCCTGAGAAAAACCCTTGATGCATGTTAGGATTAACAATAACATCACATAGTGGAACTTTGAGCACTTCTATTAGACCACGTCTATAGTCAACTCATCATATGTTCATCATTTATACCCCAGCAAGAATCAAAATCAGAATATTTCATTTATCCACAAGGGACATTCCATTAGTAACAGCAATGACAAATAGGGATAAACAGAGAAAAGAAGGTAATGCACATGTGGATTTAAAGCTGTCATTCCATGGTTATTTCATTAATATTACTGTGTTCTCCATTGTTATTGAATATGTTTTGCATTGGTTCTATTTAAAAAAAACATCCGGATTGCTTTTGTTTCCAGCTGTTTTTACACGGTAGAAAAATGACTTGAGGTCGAACAACAGAGTTTACCGGTACTTCCTCATACATGTCCGTGATGCAGTGACGAGGCCTTTCTGATTGGCTCAGAATGCATAAAGGAGCACTACCCCATCCCCTCTCGTTCTCTGTATGTGTTTACCTTTACCAGAGTAACATCCAATTAGGCTTGACCTGAAAACATGCAGGGGAAAAAAACAAGGCTTTATTTCCACAGAGAGCACATGAACCACTTTGATCCACCATTTTTTTCCAGTTTGTACAGCAGCTACTGTAGCAGCGTTGCCTCTTGTAGCTGCTAATGCTAATACTACTACAGATGCCCTGCAATGGGAGACTGGCTTAACCCCACGTGGGTTACGCACATCCATCTGACATCAGATGAACCGGCTTTTTCTGGGTCCCTCGTTCCTGTTGTTGTTTTCTGTGAATGCGGTGTGAAGCCAGTGGAGGTGACAAACCACTTTCAAAGGCAGCATATGTTGGTAACTCGGGGTTACCCATCAGATTCCAAAAGGAGTGTGGTAAAGTGGTTTTCAGTGGAATGACACCTTTAACTTTTCATACATGTGATTATTTCCACTCTCTTTATGACTGTTTTTTTACTGTAGCTATGTTGTATACCTGTTATGAAGCACACTGTGACTGCCTTGTGCATGAAATGTACTTTATAAATAAAGCTTGTGTTGGAAAAATTACAATGGGACCAAAGATATAAATGTTAAAGTAATGTTTCATATAAAATGTAACACTCGTGGGAGTTTACGCCTGTGCTCCAAATGTAGGTTGGCACAGTTTGGGATGGCCCTATGCCCGGTTTGGAGTTGAGGTAGATTAGGATAGGAACAAACAAAGGAAACCTCCAGAAGAAGCCGACGCCCAACAACCCTTCAGGAGTTGACAGCGGAGGAGGGGCTGATGGGAAGGTGTTATAAACTGTGTCTCTAACCCCCCCCCCGTTAGTGTTATGTGGCTATTCAGGACACGGACACTCAACGACCAGACTTAGACTGGACTTTAGGACTCATGACTATGTAATTTTAATCTTGCTGAAATATTTTGCAATACTGTAACTGATTGTAAACTATGATTGTGATATGAAATTAATAAAAAGACAATGAGAAGACTCAAAGACAAACCACGATTAGGCCTAAATATAATTGAGTTAAATAAGTCTACTTAATTATATATAAAATATTAGTTAAATAATTTTTGCCAATACAAGCTGAATAGAATCATGTCTGTTGACTGTTACATGTCAGTGTGTTTTGAGAAATGTTAACTCTTACAGACTACTTGTAAAACAAATCTATCTGTGGGTATAAATAAAACCACCTGCACCTGAAACCACATTATAAATTCATGATTAATGGTGAAGAGACAATTAATAGTTGACACTCCTCAACGGTGACAAACATATGGGCCCACATAAGAGTCCATCGGACAAATTTGTGAAGTGTAGAAAATTACACTGAAGATATTAACAAGGGTGTCAAAAATAATTTTAGGTCATGGGCCACCTAAAACCCAATTTGATCTCACGTCCAGTAAAATACTAATAACACATATATAATAACAACTCCAATTTTTTTCTCTTTGCTTTAGTCTAGTAAAGTAAAATGACATGAAAAAATTTTACATTTACATATTATCCTTTAAAAAAAGATGAATCACCTGAAAAAATGTGAATAAGATGAAATGTCTTAAAGTTGGGGTAGGAGATCTTGGAAAAACGGAACCTGCAAGCTATATTTTGAAAGTATACACACCAGTGATGCACGGGCTGACCCAACGTGAGCGGGCGCCTGTGGCCGCCCGTGGTCATCTGCAGTTACAGGAAATTGAAAAATATTTTTTAACGATATTTGGATTACGATTGGTCGGGTCAATTGTGACAAACGTTAAAATAACCTGTTAAAACATTGTAATTTAAATATTAGCTACAATTTTCTATTATTAATACACACTTTCTTGACTGAATTTCTGTGAAGGTGACGTACAACATCGGATGTATCCTACCGTATGGAGGGGGCAAGAGAGAAAATAAAGCTGGGAGAGTTGAAGGTCCAGAAACATATAAACAAAAAAGTAAGGCTTGGGGCACATTCGCTGAAATTTTGCCTATTCCACAGGGGAATAGGCTAACATAAGGGGGTGGGGTGGGGGGTTGTTTTCACGTTATAGCATGAAAACTAAATAACGTGAAAATACCATATAATAAAATAACATTATAGTTTCCTATCACGAAACATTATGTTACCTTACCTATCAAGCAGAAACAGGACCACCTTAGTATCATTTTGTTGCCCCTTTGCCACTTTTAGCTAACACCTGCACTGGAAAGCCGTACCAATGCTCACTCATCCTGTTTCCTTCTTCAGTGTTCTTTATCCTTGCTGTTGCTTTTTCAAGCAGTTTTTCCTTTTGTTTTTGTCGTCATCTTTCACTATACATTCACACGCCGGTGAACACGCAGAGGAGGAGGGGGAGGTGGACTGAGGTTTGATGGACAGGTCAGTATCCAATCAATGTAATCATCATGATTACATTCATTAGTCAGAGGTTTCCGCTGTTTACACACTCTACACTTGTTTTTTGGACAAACATTCTATTTTAATGTCTGCAATCAGGGTTGAAGGGTATTTTAAACAACAAAGTAGACAAAAAGTTCCAGGAAAACATCTCCCATCCCATTTAAGGGAAATAAGTCATGGTATAGTGCAATTTTAATAACATATCTATTACTAAATATTTTCGCATTCGTAGATCTGTAAGTTGTAGTTCACATTTGCTGTTAAAGCTGCACTTATTTTTCCTAACAAATGTCAAGTTGTTCATGATATTCACATTTTTAAAGGATAGTTTGTAGATATGAATATTTTCATTATATAAGTTTACTTTTTATATTCTAAAACAACAATAACACTATTTCTAGTAGGCAACACAGTGGTTCAGTGGTTAGCACTCGTGCCTCACAGCAAGAAGGACCTAGGTTCGATTCCCACACCAGACCTTTCTGTGTGGAGTTTGCATGCAGGGCTCTACAGTGCGCCCATTTCACTCGCATTTGCGAGCAAATATTTCAGCGTGCGAACGAGGAAAACAAAACAGTCGCACATGTGCGAGTGCTTCTTGCAGCACACAATAAGACAGGCACACAGACCTGAGGAGCTAATTATGGCAAGCCAAAGTGTTGTCTTCATTATATCACGCGTTACAGGACGCGTTCTGGTACGCGCAATGGCACGCGTTGTAGCACGCGTTCCATAACGCGTGGTAGAACGTTCCATAACGTGTGCTATATGATCACTTTGACTGTTTTTTGTTCATTGTGTTGCTTATTTTATCTTATTTTATTTTTTAACTGTGTCTCAGTCTCAGGAGTTAAAGGGTTAATCATTCTAAAATGTATCTAATAACAAGGCAGCCAATACAACATTCTAAAATGTATCAAAGGACAAAGCATCCCATAATACAAAGTTATGTTATGGTCTGCTCTAAATTAACACAAATGACAGCAGTCATTCAAGAATGTTGGTATATGTGTGCAAGTACTGCACTGTAAATAAATAAACATTTAAAACTAAAACCTACTTGTGCCCCTATTTTTTTTGTGTGCTCCTACATTTTTTAACTTAGGGGCACGTGTGCTCCTGGAAAAAAAAGTTAGTGTAGAGCCCTGTTTGCATGTTCTCCTCGTTTTCTCCAGGTACTCCAGTTTCCTCCCACCATCCAAACACATGCACTGATAGGTTAATTAGTTAATCTAAATTGTCCATAGGTGTGAATGTGAGAGTGATTGTTTGTCTATATATGTTCAGCCCTGAGATGTACTGGAGACTCATACAGGGTGTACCCCGCCTTCACCCATTGTAGTTGGATTAGGCCCCCAGTGACCCCTGTGACCCTAGTGAAGATAAAGTGGGTTCAGGTGACGAGACAAAATTATATCTATTTGTGTTATTATTTTATTGGTGAGATCATATGCTAGTGAGTTCTGTACCGGCTGCCTGCTCCATCAGCAGAGAGCACACACACCCTGGTCACAAACTGTTCACCCCCTCCCATCCGGAAGAAGATTCAGGGCGCTGGGTGCATGTACTAGACAGTTGCACATTTTTATCCACAGGTGGTCAAATCTTTTTTTTACTTTTTATACACATCAGTACTTTTAAGTGTTATATTTTCTGGCTGCATTGGGCCTTTTAATTTGTTTTATCATCTATTGTGTGTTTTTATATATGCATATATAGATATTTTGGTTTGGTTGGGGCTTTTTTTTTTTACCTTTTATGATATGTTGTTATTTTATGATACAGACATTTTATGATGTTGCCTTTTATTTGTGATTCATTTTTGATCATTTTATAGTGGTGCAGAAGAGAGAGACTCTGATGAATGTAGTTTCATTGTGTATTACAATGACAAAATTCTATTCTATTCTATTCTATTCTATTCTATTCTATTCTATTCTATTCTATTCTATTCTATTCTATTCTATTCTATTGAGCTGTAGATAAAGCTAGTGTCACAAGTCACTTATAAAATCTAACAGGTTGATATTTAGCATCAAATGAATGTAGATTAGAAGGTTGAAAAGCTGTAGAAGCAGATAACGTGTATGGTGGCATTTTTTATGTATTATTTCTGGTAACTGTTGCTGTGACTCACACACACACACACACACACACACACACACACACACACACACACACACACACACACACACACACACACACACACACACTGTACTTTCTCCACTCGACTTCGTAACTCGGTGTCAACTTCCACTAAAACTGTGGACAGAAACACAACTTACTCTGTCTTTATCTTCCGTTGTTCCGTGGCTTTTCAACTTCTCCCAAGTCACCGTGGGTCTGTGGGTCCTCGTAGTCCGACACCGCTCACCCTTAGCCGGTCGTTGTTAGCTAGCCGAGCCGCGCACCCCAGCGAATACCGTTAGCCGTTAACAGCCGAACTGAAGCTTCGGTATTCGAACATTCTGTCACATGTTCACCAACACTGAGTTTGGATCAGCGCAACATCCCACCACACTACACGTCTGCTGACATGTCGGTTCTGTGAAAAACGGTGACCTTCTAGCCGGTGTCCCTCCGCATGCGGAGAGATTATACTCAGAGATGATGATGATGATGATGATGATGATGGTGATGATGATGATGATGGTGATGATGATGATGAGGGCGGAGCAGGATGCCCCATCTGCCCTGTTCACTGACAGATATAAACCTTCTTCCGTGTTGTTATTTACAAGCCGATTATGATGTAATTTAAAGCCCAAAAGTAAAAAAAAAAAAAAAATTACAATTAAAAAATCAGTTATGAATATGAAAACATGACAGATAATAACAGTACAGTACTTAAAAGCAGAGGTGGTCAAAGTACTCACATTCTGTACTTTAGTAGAAGTACAGCTACTGGTGTGAAAATATACTCTGGTATAGTAGTGATTCAACTCCTTTACTGAAGTAAAAAAAAAAAAAAAAAAAAAGTGCAACTTCTCAATTGTAATAAAGTTAAAGTACTGCATTTTTTATGGATGATATAATACGTATTTAACCAGGAAAAATCATGAAGTATCACAAAATAAGTCCTTTAAAAGTGAGTTACTGTGTTGGTAATGTGTTTGATCAGGTTACACCACTCAGTTTTATGGTTATGGGCAGGAAATTTAGGGAAAAAATTGGCAAAAAAATGCACATTTGTGATTAAGGGGGAAAAAAGTCATCATCATGTGATTTTTATAAGAGGACTAATACATTTGAGATGAAGACATGTATAATTATGAGAAAAAGAGGCAAAATGATGAGAGAAAATGGCAAAATCATGGTCAAAAGTCAAAATTCTGAGATAAAAATCATAATTATGATCCAGAAAGTCCCTGTGTCATTCCTCCACAGATGTTCCCTCTGAGGAGTTGACTTATTGTTCATACTGTCACGTCCGTTTATTTTGAAAAAGTAACAAGTCTATTCTGAGAATGTAAGGAGTATAAAGTACAGATATTTATACAAAAATGTAGGGAGCAAAAGTAAAACATTTCCAGAAAAATAAATACTCGAGTAAAGTACAGATACGTAAAAAATCTACTTAACGACAGTAAGTTGTTATATCTCACTGAAAAGTTACTGTTTAGGCAATTATGCCTTATTTTAAGTGTGATGAGATATTTTGACTAGAAATGAGGAAAAATAAACATTTAAATTATTTATTAGTCATATTTATGCTATAAACTGAGCATCCCAGGTCAATCAGAGTAAATAGAGTATGGTTAATGTTGAAGAAAATTACTCAAAAATATTCCAATGGTCCCTAAATATCATATGTGAGTTTTATTTCTGTGTAGAATGGGTGTCTGTAGCATTCACTGTAGCTTGGCATTTCAATGTTCATGGATACTGGCGTATTTCCAAAGTATGTAACCATACTGTTAGACAACAAGACACATTCCAAGAGATGAAAATGCAATTATTGGAAGATTGGAAAACAACTTTGTGGTAAATGTGTTTTTCTCATGTCCATCAAAAATGGTTGCAACTCGATCTCTGCAGAATTTCAGTGACATATTATGGTCTCAACCATCACAGCCGCAGCCAATTGTGAATATATAATAGAATACAATACAATACAATACAATACAATACAATACAATACAATACAATACAATACAATACAATACAATACGATACAAGTATTTTATTGATCCCACAATTGGTAAATTGCTTTAATAGCATCATTCTCTTACTACATAAAACAAACAGATAAAGTGAGGTGCAAAATATTTTTTTTAATTAATTTTTATTTTGACTCCTGTTTACATGATCTTACAAATCCATGTAGGCTCTAGCTCCTACTGTACTTTTACAGACTGTGGGTACTTTCAATAGACCTGCATTCTGAAAACAAAGGGTTCTATTAGGCTGATATGGAACCAGACCATCTGTCCAATAAGAGGGGCCCATACCATTAATGGTTTTATATGTAAGGAGGAGGGTTTTATATTTCATTCTAAACTCAAGTCTCTCTCGGAAGTATCCGCATAAGGAGCCATAGACAACAGGATCTGCAGTGAGCCCCAGACCTCCTCCCTCACCCTCACCTGTCTGATGGATGGACCTGCCCCCCTCTCCCATCATATACAAATGGACGTTCGTCTATAGCCTGTCCATCCATGGTGGTGGATCTCTCCTTCAGTGTGGTTTCTTCCAAAGATTTCTTCTTTTTCCCACTGAGTTTTGGAGTTTTTTCTTGCCGAGAAGGAAGGTCTAAGGACGGGATGCTTGGGACTTTTTGTCCATTTCAATGTAAAACCCTGTAAAATAACATTGTTGTGATTTGGGGCTTTATAAATAAAATTGAATTGACAAATTGAATTGAAAGTATATTACTGGTCAAAGCTACAGTGCTGTAAAGCCAATAAACCTACAATTTTGAGGAAACTTTTCTTTCCTTAAGCTAATACAAAACCACAGAAGTAATGAAAATGGTCCATGCAAATATAGCATTTCAGTCCATTGATAACAGCTCAAGAGGAGCACAGGTACTTTTAACAGTGGGAAAAAATTACAATAACATGGTTTTTATCTGTCTTCTTCACTCAGTTCCACCTTAAAGAGTAACTTGTAAAGGTCAGCTTCCTGGTTTGGTTGAAAACAAGGATAGAAATACATTTGAGGGCAAAAGCAAAAGATACATTCATTGTGAAATTGTTAAAATGATTCTCATCTTTTATTGTGACTATAAGAGAAAGTAAAGCAGTAAAATAATCTAAAGTGAGTCAAAAAGTGAGTCAAGAGTAAATGAATGATATGACATTGCAATGAGACACACGTTATTCTGATTTAACTTATGGCTGATACAATGTGATGAAAGTCATTCAAGACCCATGATCCATATTTGTCTGCCAGAATGTTTGCTACTGTCTGCACTAAAGGTTTGGTCACTTGTCTATTTTTATCAACATGACTTCATGTTCAATTAATAGACCAGTCTGTAATTGTTATAACTGGTTAATAAGATATTACATTCAGCAAAATTTTAGACCTGTACTATCTCACTGTAAATGTAGGGAGTAAAAGTAAAAAGTTTCCAGATAAATAAATACTCAAATACAGTACAGATACCTAAAAAATCTAATTAAGTACAATAATGAAGTACTGATACTTAGTGACTTCCCACCTCTGCTTAAAAATAATCTAACCTTTAAACCTAATAATTAACCTTTTGGGGTTTCCCTCCCACAGTGGCCCTTATTAAGCATACTTCTGGAATAATGTAAACAAAACAATAAATAAATGCAATCATAGTTTATTTATTAATTCTTTTACATTTTTTTTCTATTTCAACAACTTAGTTCTGTAAATAACAATATCAAATACTCAATAATTATTACAATTTGTAACCCTTCAAATGTTATGTTTGTAATGTAAACAAACCATGTTCTGGAAAACAGAAAAAAATGTTTTGTTTTAGTTCTTTGTTTTCCATAATACTACAGAAAAACTGGATCACGTACAGATCTGGGGAAAAAATCAATGATTTCCTGTGAAATCAGCATGTCTGCAGGTATGACAGTCATTCCATTCCTGTATGAATTGAATTTGAACACAAGCAAACAATGTTTTACCTAATAAACATTTGATGGATGGATGGATGGATGGACGAACGGACAGACGGACGGGTGAGCGGACGGATGGATGGATGGATGGATGGATGGATGGATGGATGGATGGATGGATGGATGGATGGATGGATGGACGGACAGATGGATGGATGCATGGATGCATGGATGCATGGATGGATGGGTGGACGGATAGACGGATGGATGGATGGACGAACGGACAGACGGACGGACGGGTGGACGAACGGACAGACGGACGGACGGGTGGGCGGACGGACGGACGGATGGATGGATGGATGGATGGATGGATGGATGGATGGATGGATGGATGGACGGATGGATGGACAGATGGGTGGACGGATGGATGGATGGATGGATGGATGGATGGATGGATGGATGGATGGATGGATGGATGGATGGATGGATGGATGGACGGATGGATGGATGGACGGACAGATGGATGGATGGATGGACGGATGGATGGACAGATGGGTGGACGGATGGATGGATGGATGGATGGATGGATGGATGGATGGATGGATGGATGGATGGATGGATGGATGGATGGATGGATGGATGGATGGATGGATGGATGGATGGATGGATGGATGGATGGATGGATGGATGGATGGATGGATTGTAAAATCAGAAGTACTGGCTCAACACCTTTACTGAAGTAAAGGTATCTGTCTTCTTCACTCAGTTCCACCTTAAAGAGTAACTTGTAAAGGTCAGCTTCCTGGTTTGGTTGAAAGCAAGGATAGAAATACATTTGAGGGCAAAAGCAAAAGATACATTCATTGTGAAATTGTTAAAATGATTCTGCTATTTTATTGTGGCTATAAGAGAAAGTAAAGCAGTAATTTGCCTCTGTAAAAGGTAAAGTGTGTTGAGAGTAAAAGATCGAAGTGACATTGCAATGAGACACACATTATTCTGATTTAACTTATGGCTGATACAATGTGATGAAAGTCATTCAAGTCTCATGATCCATATTTGTCTGCCAGAATATTTGCTGCTGTCTGCACTAAAGGGCCACGAAACAAGTTGGTCACTCGTCTATTTTTATCAACATGACTTCATGTTCAATTAATAGACCAGTCTGTAATTGTTATAACTGGTTAATAAGATATTACATTCAGCAAAATGTTAGACCTGTAGTATCTCACTGTAATCTAACCACTGTTTGCTTCTAAATAAAGATGTCGTCAATGTTCTGGTAAAGTTATTAGTGAGGTTTGAGTTTCAGTGTAATCCTTTTTGGACATTTTCACACTACACAATCTAGCATACTGAATCACAAACATATACGAATAAACATAACATTTGCTCATAGTCTACAAATATAGCCAGTGATTTTTTTTTTATGTTAATTTAGATTTTTCACCACATTTTTAGTGAACATGCAAGGTTCATTTTATTTTCTGTAAGTGTTTATTTAGTGAATTAAGTTATCTATTTAGAAGAAGAAGACTAGATTATATTTGCCATTTGTACACATATATCACAGTACAGGTATATTGGAATTTTTTATATACAAATTGATTTATTTATCTTTTTGATTTTAATGTCTATATACAGTTTTTTAATGAAATAATTACATGTATTTATTGATCAGAATTGTAAATAAAAAAGAAGTATCCTGTATAGTGTGACAATTAAAATGAAAAAAAAAAATCAATAATAATAAAAACACATTCAGTTTAGATTTAAACAATTACATGTCCAATCAAATTTCACTCTATTTTCTTTAAATACTTTTTAAAATTCATGTTGCTCTATTTATGATCTATTTATTCAGCAATTTATTATTATTATTATTAGTGCCAGGTCCTTTTCATTCCTTTTAGTTTTTTGGTTTATTATTATTATTATTATTATTATTATTATTATTATTATTATTATTATTATTATTATTATTATTATTATTATTATTATTATTATTATTATTATTATTATTATTATTACATTTCTTATTATTAAATTTTTTACCTTTAGAAAAATCATCGATATGTGTTTTTTCAGTGTAATTACATGTAATTAATTAAATTTACTTGTCCATTGGTCAGAGTTACGGTTCGAAATCGAAAAAGAACGAGCCTATAGCTACACCAATTAACTTAAATACATTCTAAAATAATCCGTTATTTTTAATAAAATAAAAACAGCTTGAACTCCAACATTTATGGGACTCATATTATTGAAGTACTATCGCCACCATGCGGTTATTCTGAGCATTACATTCCGTTGCTGCTGAACTGTCATTAATATTCCCCTGTTATGCAGAATTATTTTATTTTAATTATCGATTATTAATTACCGATCTTGCTTATTTTATTCCACAGTAAGAACCTTGGTGAAGGTTAGGCAGTGAAATAGTTAAATATTTGTAATCCATGTGCTCCTACGCACGCGACACTGAAGATCCCGAGCTCAGCAGGACGCAGTGGGAGTGGGTTTGTCCATCACACTTAAACACAGACGCATCTTTTTACATGTAACCGACAGCATCATTACTGAGCTACCAGGTGTAGTGTGTCACATTAGGGTATTTTCAGTGGAGTACCGCTGCTGTTCTCACCTCTGGATCCACCATCAGGACACGAGCCTGCAGTGGAAGGTGGGCCTGGATCATCCATTTTTCTCCATCCACTCTTTACTGGCTGTGGAACACGGATTTCCTCCAACTCTACGCTGCATAATGAGGATTATAAATGGGATGTTGGGAATGTGATCCAGCTGTATGTCACGTGGTACAGTCCTGTTACTACCACAGTTTAGTAGAAATAGGTCAAATTTATTAATGATGGATACAATGACAGTTTATATATATATATATATATATATATATATATATATATATATATATATATATATATATATATATATATATATATATATATATATATATATATATATATATATATATATAGCATGAGTTTTTAGGTCTAGGTGTGTGAGTGAGTGTTAACTACTTTATGGTCATGTATCTCAGCTGGCATGTTGTCCATGTGAGCTCCAAAAGGGTCACATTTGGGCTGAATATACACTGTAGATTTTGCAGTGTTAATTTGGAGACAATGGGACTAAATACACTCTAAAAGAAGTTAAATAAACTCTCTAAGTGTTGATTTAACACTGCAAAATTTACTGTGTAAGAGTTCCATGTGGGTATGTCCACAGTTTCCATGGTAGCCCCACATGTGTTTGCCCATGTTAGAATCTGAATTAGAATATCTTCATTGTCATTGTACCAAGTATAATGAAGTAAAGGTAGTGCTCTCAAGGTCAATGCAAGTTTGTACAGATAGACAACAAATATCAGTAAAACAACAACAAAACAATTTTTGTTGAGAAAAGGTATCTTCTTCAGACATTAAATGTGCTAAATCTTACAAACTTTTATAAAAATGAATCAGAAAACAAATGACAAAAGTGTTGGTTAGTTCATGTTTTTAATATATATGATGGTGTGTTATTCCACATATATGGTGGTTTATGTACATGTATACAATGGATTAGTAAATATTCCACTAGAAAGAACCTGTAAAGTGAATGGATCATAATGTGCAGACAGTGTTTTGAAGTAGATCTGGTAGATCTGAGACCAATATTCCTTTGGGGTAAAACCTATTCTTTTGTTAATTCTAAGAATTACACAATTTGACCCAAGACTTATCTTGTAAACTTGAGCCAACCAGCATTTAAGACTTGAGTTTTCTTTATCTATAACACACGTGTGGTAAAAAAATTTTATTACTTTTATTCCAGAAACATTTCACTTGTAGGCCAGTGTTATCAGATCTGATAAATCAGATTATCATCTGATCTTTAAAACTAGTCAATTACAGTGTGACCTGTTCTGGGGAGAGGGAAGTCTGGGCCTCCCTGCTTAGGCTGCTACCCCCGCAACCCGGCCCCGGATGAAGCGGTTGTTAATGATGATGATGATAATGATAACAAGTTTGTACAGTACATATACATATACATATACATATACATATACATATACATATACATATACATATACATATACATATACACCTAACTTCACAATACAGAGTGAGGTCAAAACAAAAAGAAAAACATAATTATTATAAAACATGCATGATATTTGTCTATCAAGACTATTCTTAACATTTAACGTTTTATATATGCTTATTAAATACCTCAATCTTTTCTAAATATGTTTACATGCTTTAAAAAGCAGTTTTAGAATGACAACAGTGTTGAATCATTATCAGTATTTTTACAGCTTATTTAGCATGTTTTCGTAGGACTTTTACTGGAAGAACATGAGCAAAGACAAATACATATTGGCAGTGGGGGGGGGGACGTACATTATTATTGTATCATGTAAGATTCTGAAACTGAAATTCAGGTCACATACATGTCAAGATGTGTAATGTCAGCTGCTGCAATGGAGAAAATGATCTGATCTCTAAAATGAAAAAAAAAAAATCACAGTAAATCTGTTCCACTGCTCTCCAGTGTTACATTTTAAACAAAGTATTGTTCATTTACAGTTTTAGGAGTGAGATCTGAAAGCTGAAACATGTGTTTTTAGGCATCATTCAATACATATTTCATTAGTTTTATTCCAGAAACATTGTACTTGTAGACAAGTGTTACTTACGGTATGCAATACTTGAAAACCAGTCTTTGCGGTGGAACATGTTTTAATATTCATATGACTTTGTTCTTAATGCAGACACTCCATCATGGCGGACCAGTCTGACACTCTCCACTTCCGTTTCCCGACCCTTGGTGACTCCATCCTCAGTAAAATGAATGCTCTGAGGGAGGATGGTCATTTCTGTGATGTGACCCTCCTACTTGGTGGTCCCCAGGGTGCCTCTATATGGCCTTTCCGTTTTCATGGTCATAAAGTGGTACTGGCAGCATCCTCCGACTTCTTGCGAGACCAGTTTTTGCTTCATGAAGGTCGGGCAGAGCTGAATGTCGGGGTAATCTCCAGTGTGGAAATTGGGAAAAGACTGCTCCTGTCCTGCTACACTGGACTCCTAGAGGTGTCTGTTTACCAGGGGTGTGACGAGACACTCAGCTCACAAGACGAGACGAGACACGAGATTGGGTTCATGAGATTTTAAGGAAACTAAATTACAAATTACATGACTGGACAACAGACTTTTATTTAACTGAGTTGCACATGAATTTTATAACTGTGTAAGCGTTAACTTTTAATGAACTTCTTACTGAACTCTACAAATTGAAGCTAAAATAAAATGTTCTAAAAGTTAAAATAAAATAAATACAATTATATACATTCTCCTTTTTTCAAGTGCAAACAATATGTGCAAAACAAAAAGTACTTCTCTTTCAATACAGATTGAAAATAGTGTAAACAGAGTGTAGCGGCCAAAGTAGACTGATGTTGATATAATTTGGGAATTAATGTTTAAAAGGATAAAAAATTTAATTTGATTTTGTAATTTCATAGATAAGCATATTTCATGATTAAAATGATGAATATTATATATGACAGTTAAAATAATTAGAATTCATATGCATACATTATCTGTTATACATTGACTAAAAATAAGTACTGTCGCTTTAAGAACTGGACAATTCAGCTTAACTGTGGAAGTTTAGGTCCGAATGTATTTGTCAGTATTGTGTGGTTTGTTGGTGTTTTCTTGGCAGATGCATTTGTTTATTTGAGTACTGAGCTGTGGTTAGGGTTAAAGGTCAAAGGTTAGTGAGTACTGAGCTGTGGTGGAGCTGGAAATGTCTCTGTGTTGTGCTCGTATTAGCCGCGATTTACGGCATCATTTGCACCTGGGGGTGGACACCTGGTGCCCATACCAGGGGAATGGCTGGGTAGTGAGGTCCAAATAATGTCCAGTTAAAACAGTGCATTATCCCCCCTGCACGCTGGGGCAGGAGATGACGGAGCTCTTTATTTACAGTCTGTATATTGTCCGCAGGGGCGTCACAGCCATTTAAAATGTGTGAGTGTTTTAGGTTGTGGCCCATGAGCAAAATTTTCTGAATCTATCATCGGAAAATTAACGAACAAATATCCATTAATGGTTACATTTGTATATTAAAAAAATCACATATGGTCGAAAATAATAAGAAAAATGTGTTTTGAAAAATAAAGTAAAACTTATGTGATAAAAAGTCAAAATTATGAGATTAAAAAAACTGATATGAGTTTGGATTTAAAAAATCAGACACTGATTTTACAGATACTGTACCTCTTTTTTTTTCTTTTTTTTTACAAAAATGTTTTGCCCATGTCAGGGGAGATGACTAAAAATATGTTTCTCAGGGGGAACATCACAGAAAAAAGTTTAAGAACCACTGGCTTAGGGAATATGTCACAGAACAAGACATAGTTTAGTTAATTTAGTTTAACAACAGAAACATTTGTCATTACTTACTGGTTGACTGTTTGCTAACACCGCGAAAAAGAGTTCTTTATATTTCGCTTCATTTGCATATGCTAAACAGTTTAAACCATAGATATTGTAACGACCCCATAATGTTATTGTTTGTTTGGTGCGATTGCGACCGACAGTAACCGTTTATCCTGAAATAAAAAGTGAATGAGACCAACACTCCGTCCATTTCCTGGATCCAGTGAACGACACAATATATAAACTCAGGAAAAAGTGGGGGGTATGAAATCATCTGGTAGTAGAAGTGGGGGTGTTGACCAACACCCCTATCCCCTATGGGTGCGACGCCCATGATTGTCCATGTCTTATCACTCACTCTCTTGTCATTTACCATTTCTGTCAGGAACCCAAAATGCTGCCAAACAAACGATTTAAAAGTTGCGGAGGCGTCTTCAGTAGTAAAACCTGTGTTTTCTGACATCATTTTGACTGCTGCTGGATATCAAATCTTGCGAGACAGAATTTTAAGACGATGAAAAATCTCGCCAAATGACATCTCACGAGATCTCGTGTGACAAGATTTTGTCACACCCCTACTGTTTACATTTGAAAAAAGTAAATATCTTGCATTTCTTTGACTCTGTTAAAACAGGTCTTTCTTCTCCATAGGTCCCTCTAAGAGAACTGGTAAACTACCTCACTGCAGCCAGTGCACTCCAGATGGCTCAGGTGGTGGAGAAGTGTGCTCAGGCCCTCTCCCGCTACCTTCGTCCTACGCTGGCTTTCTTGAAACTTGACAGTCGCTCAGAGGAAGAGGATATCCAGACACCAGGCAGTGCTTGGCCACACACTAGCATTATAAAACATGAGGAAAGGGATGCAGACCAGACCAGCACAGCATGGGTCCAAGCAGCCAGTACTGGGAAAAGGGAAATGATTGTGAATAAATCCATGCTAGAAGTCAAGGTGGACGGTGAAGGACAATGGGAATTTGGAGAAGAAAGGAAGATGTTAAAAGCTGAGATAATACAGACATCTGAGGACACCGCGTGTTGTCTTAAGACCTTGGACACAGAGAAGGTTAAAGACTTCCGGCTGGTAAACGATCCCTCTTATAAAGCCCATCATATTACAGGTGCTCTGAAATGTAAGCTGCATCCTACTGCACCCCTCACACACCTTATATCTTCTACAACCAGAGAAAGTTCTGCATCTGCTGATGAGCTGGTGGACAGTTCACAGGACCAGGATGAAGATGAGGATGAGGAGGAAGAACAAGGAAGAGAAGAGCAACAAATAACAGCAACACCTCCGTCAGGGTCGGCCTACTCCTTTAGTTTCTCTAGATCACATCTGTTGACGAGTCATAGTGATGGACATGCAGCTCCAGTGGAAGTAGACAACCCTTTGGTCCAGAGGCCATACCTGTGCAGACGGTGTGACAGAGTGTTTCAGCATCTGGAGAACTATGTGGGACACCTGAAGGAGCACAAGCAGTACCTGTGTTTAGTTTGTGGGAAAAGTTTCTCCCAGAGGAGCAACCTGACACGACATATACGCATTCACACCGGTGTCAAACCTTTCAGATGTCCACTGTGCCATAAGACATTTTCCCAGAAGGCAACGCTGCAAGATCACCTCAATCTGCACACAGGGGACAAGCCGCATAAATGTAACTACTGTGCTGTCCACTTTGCACACAAACCAGGCCTGAGGCGCCACCTGAAGGACATTCATGGTAAAAGTACTCTGGATAATGTGCTTGAGGAAACTGCAGAATGAAGCTGACCAAGCAGTTTTAGCAGAAAAGTTAATCATTAAAAAAAAAAAAGTTCTTGTGGTTCTTTCTTTAATTTTTACAGCTTGACAGACAGGAAGTGCAGAAATATATTACTTTAAGTCAAATTGTGATAGCATTCACTGATGCAATTGTGATTTAACTAAATCTCAAAGCCCCAGACGAGTTCATTACAGCTCTTCGGTGTCTCCTGTCATAGTGAGTGAGAAACACTGCTGTATTTTCACTGTTACATCAAGCTGATGGAAATTAGAGTTCTACCTTCTGTAGAGTACTGACAATAAAATAGCAAAAACATGGTGTTGGTTGAATTTACCTGTAATTACTGCAGCAAATTTAGAGCATTGTTGATGAAGAAAATTAAAAAAAAGCATTTACAACTGACTTTTTTTTTCATATGTTTGTTCATTTAATTTCAAAAATCAGCCAGACAGACAGACACAGATGACTATTCTTTTACCATTTGACCTGACTGAGATTGTGTAGCTCACTGAGCATTATGTTATAAGTGAGTGGCTACTCTTGCATGGCTGAGAGAGTTTCCATGCTCACTCACTCCATTCCTTTCCTTCACATCTCTCCTTTCCTCAATCTTTTATCCTTTCGGCCTAGAAATGTCATTGTCACTCATTTCGGTTAATGGAACACGAGTTGTTACCATCCTCAGGGCATCTGAGGATGTCACTGGCTGCCCAGTTTATATGCTTGTGTGCAGTCAAATAATGAACCCTTAGTGTGGGTGTGTAGGAAAGAACATAAATGTGTGTGGGTGTGACAAAGAAAGACAAAAGTCTACAGTAAAGCTCAAGTAAAAGACATTCCTACAATGTGCAATAGGTATAGGTGCCCAGCTAGCATGTCCATGTGGGGCCCAGAAGGGTTACATTTGAACTACATATAAAGGTCCCATGTGGATTTATCTGCAGTTTCCATAGTGACCTCACATGTGTTTGCTCATATCAGAATCAAAATCAGAATCATAACCTCTTTATTGTCATTCTACCAAGTACAGTACAGCACTCAGGTTCAGCGCAGGAATTTACAGAAAGACAACAAATATCAGTAAAAGAAAAAAACAAAAAAATGACAAATATCAGTAAAGATTATTTACATTAAAAATAAAAAATGTTGCAGCCTAAGAATTTAAGTAGTGCAAATGACATGAAAGATAAAATAGTGTTGGATAAAAAAAATAAATAAATATATATATATATATATATATATATATATATATAGCGACTGGATAGCTTAGTGGTCTACACCACTGACTTTGGTGCGGAAGGTTGCCGGTTCGAATCAATAAATAGAGTCATACCGGCTCTGACGGCGCCCGGGACAACAAGGTCTGCGTTAGGGGTTGAGTAACCAGGACACCCTGATGTTAAATTGGCTACTGGAACAAGACATTCATGGAGCAGGGCAGAGAACATGGTACTGATGGAGTGTTACTACGGGAGTAACCCCAGTGAGAGAGGGTACATGCAGAGGATGTGGGAGAAATGGTTGCTTCGAAACCCCACATCCTCACTGACTAAGAATCAACTCCTAGCTCAGTGTTCGAATATCCACAATAAGAGGTTACCATCACAGCTAGAGATCGATGAGGTACAGCGTTGTACCTCATCCACGGTACAAAGATGCTACGGCAAGGGGGAGCCAGGACGACAGGTCAGCTTGGGGGTGGTTTCACCACCACCCCCAAATATCGAGATTGAGTACCAAGCCCCAGAAAGACTAAACACAAGTGCAGCTGACCTGAGAAAGAGAATCATGAAATCCTGGGGGAACACAACTACCTGCTAAAGAACAAAGTACCAGACCAGACTCTACTGGAGGACCTGAACACTGGACTGCAAACTGTCCTTACCACTACCATCACTGAGACCAATCAGCTGATGTACGCAGCAGCAACCATAGATGCTTGGATACAAGATGAACAGCCAGAGCAGCACGGAAAGAAGTCAGTGTTCTAACAGAACTAAGCAGAGGTATAACAGAGGTATAACAAACTGTCCACAGCTGAGGCACTGGAGACTGCTAAGCAAAGGCTCACAGCACTAGCTACCCGCCTAAAGAGATACACAAGAGAGGTAGAGGCCAGGAGAATAAACCAGGTGTTCTCCACCAACCCAGCTAAGGTCTACTCTCAATGGCAGGGGGGCAAGGTGACAACGGACCCACCTAGGGCTGAGACTGAGCAATACTGGAAAAGCATCTGGGAGAAGGAGGCAACACATAACACCAATGCCCAATGGTTGACAGTCTTACAGGCAGAGCACAGCCAACTCCCAGAACAAGACCCAGTAGTCATCACACTAGCAGACATCCAAACCAGAGTGTCCAAAATGAAGAGCTGGACAGCACCAGGGACCGACATGATTCATACCTACTGGCTTAAGAAACTGACAGCACTCCATGAACGCCTAGCAGCACAGATGAACCAGCTGCTGATATCGGGAAACCACCCAGAGTGGCTAACCCAGGGCCGGACAGTCCTCATAATGAAGGACCCCCAGAAGGGAACAATACCATCTAACTACCGGCCTATAACCTGCCTCAGCACCACATGGAAGCTTCTATCAGGCATCATAGCGACTAAGATGAGTAGACACATGGAGCAATACATGAGCAGAGCACAGAAAGGAATAGGCAACAACACCAGGGGAGCCAAACACCAGCTACTGGTTGACAGGGCAATTGCCCGAGATTCCAAGAGGAGGAACGCCAACCTGTGCACTGCCTGGATTGACTACAAGAAAGCCTATGACTCAATGCCACATACATGGATACTGGAATGCTTAAAACTGTATAACATCAACAGGACACTAAGTGAGTTCATCCAGAACTCAATGAGGCTGTGGAAGACAACTCTGGAGGCCAACTCAAAGCCAATTGCACAAGTGAGCATCAGATGCGGCATTTACCAAGGAGATGCTCTGTCCCCCCTGCTGTTCTGCATAGGCCTAAACCCCCTCAGCCAGATCATCTCAAAGAGTGGCTTCGGATACCAGTTCCGAAGTGGAACATCCATCAACCACCTCCTCTACATGGATGCTGTATGCCAAGAATGAGCGTGACATTGATTCCCTAATTCACCTCACCCGGATCTACAGCAAAGACATTGGGATGTCATTCGGACTAGATAAATGTGGGCGGATGATATCTAGAAGAGGAAAGGTGATAACAACTGAAGGGGTTGACCTACCTGAAGGGAATATCACAGATGTGCAGGAAAGTTACAAATACCTAGGGATCCCACAGACAAATGGTAATCATGAGGAGGCAGCTCAGAAGTCAGCCACAGCCAAATACCTACAGAGGGTAAGGCAGGTCCTGAAAAGTCAGCTGAACAGCAAAAATAAGATCCAGGCCATTAACACCTATGCCCTGCCAGTAATCAGATACCCAGCTGGGATAATATCCTGGCCACTGGAAGAGATACAAGCCACTGATATCAAGACAAGGAAACTCCTTACCATGCATGGAGGGTTCCACCCCAAGTCCAGTGTCCTGAGGCTGTACACTAAGCGAAAGGAAGGGGGCCGAGGACTAGTAAGTGTCAGAACTACTGTCCAGGAGGAAACGGCAAACCTCCAGGAATACACCAAGAAAATGGTCCCCAATGACCAACTGCTAAGTGAATGCCTCAGGCAACAAAAGCCCAGTAAGGTCGAGGAACCAGAGGGGCTATCATGGAAGGACAAACCCTTGCATGGCGTGTACCATCGGCAAATTGAGGAAGTGGCTGATATGAAAAAGACATACCAGTGGCTGGAAAAGGCTGGACTAAAGGACAGCACAGAGGCGCTACTCACAAGAACAAGCCCTGAACACCAGAGCAATAGAGGCCGGGGTCTCCCAGGTGTAGGCTGTGTAGAGAAGCCCCTGAAACAGTCCAGCACATCACAGCAGGGTGTAAGATGCTGGCAGGCAAGGCATACATGGAGAGGCATAACCAGGTAGCGGGCATACTGTACAGGAACATCTGTAAAGAGTATGGACTGGAGGTCCCAGGGTCAAGATGGGAGAACCCCCCAAAAGTGACAGAGAACAAACAGGCCAAGATCCTGTGGGACTTCCAGATCCAGACTGACAAGATGGTGATGGCCAATCAGCCTGACATCGTGATGGTGGATAAACATGAGAAGACAGTGGTGGTGATAGATGTAGCAGTTCCCAGTGATAGCAACATCAGAAAGAAAGAACATGAGAAGCTTGAGAAATACCAAGGGCTGAAAGAGGAGTTAGAGAAAATGTGGAGTGTGAAGGCAACAGTGGTACCAGTGGTGATCGGAGCACTAGGGGCAGTGACCCCCAAGCTGGGAGAATGGCTCCAGCAGATACCAGGAACAACATCGGAGATCTCTGTACAAAAGAGTGCATTGCTAGGAACAGCTAAGATCCTGCGCAGAACCCTCAGGCTCCCAGGCCTCTGGTAGAGGACCCGAGCCTGAAGGAGACACCGCCCACGTGGGGCGAGGGGAACATTTTTTTTTATATATATATATATAAGAAAACTGGACAAACCCACATGGGACCCTTATTTGCAGTTCAAAATGTAACCCTTCTGGGGCCCACATAGACATGCTGAGTGGATGGTATTATGAAAAATATTAATCTAAAGCAACACAAAATGTGTAAAATATGAATTTGTGGTTTACTCAGGTGATATCAAAACATTTTAGAACGACATTGTTCATATCTATGAAGTAGGTCAAATATACCAGCACACATGCACACAGAATAGGTCAGTCACAATAATGTGCCATTCAGTGTAATTCTATTATAAGGTATGAAATATGAGAATGGTGGGAAATTTAGATGATGGCGGTGCCCATGTCGGCTGTGGCTGCATGGGCTCATGTCACTGAGAAGAGTGGTGAGGACAGAGGAAAAGTGGAAGACATCATTGGGGTCACACTGTCACCCGTTGAGGACCTGGCGAAACAACTCTTCCTGTCAAGGGTAACAAGCATCATCAGAGGTCCCACTCACCCCTTTCATGGACTGTTCTCCCTCCTATCATCTGGTAGAAGGTACCGTAGCCTTCCCTGCAGAACAGTAAGGAAAGGCAAGGCAAGGCAAATTTATTTGTATAGCACATTTCATGTACAGGACAACTCAAGGTGCTTTACACAAAAACAGAGAAGAAAAAATTTAAAATGATAAAGATTAAAAGACAATTAAAATCAAGACATAAAAACATTTTAAATCAAATAATAATCTAAGTAAAAGCTCCAGTGAACAATAATGTTTTCAGGCCTGATTTAAATGAACTGACAGTTTTTCTCAGACCTCAGGTATCCAGGTAGTTTGTTCCACAGTTGAGGAGCAGAGTAACTGAATGATGCCTCACTTTGTTTCATTCGTATCTTTGGAACACACAGTAAACCTGTTCCTGATGACCTCAGGGCTCTGGATGCTTCATAGGGAACCAGTAGGTCTAGGATGTATTTGGGTCCAAGGTTGTTTAGTGCTTTATTGACCAGCAGTAAGATTTTGAATTTTATCCTTTGACCCACAGGAAGACAATGTAAGGATTTGAGGACGGGTGTGATGTGGTCCAGTTTCCTGGTACTGGTCAGGACTCTGGCAGCAGCGTTTTGGATCAGCTGTAGCTGCCTGATTGATTTTTTGTTTAGACCAGTGAAGACACCATTGCAGTAATCTAACTTACTGATGATAATAATAATAATATCATAATAATGATATTATAATATAATAATCATAATAATGATTGACGGGGTGGGAGTACATAAGTGTTTCTTCTTCCCACTCCCTTTCAGGCAGAAGATTGCACATTGTTATTTGTTTATTTGTCTTAATGTTTAAGTTGGAAATTGTTTTTGTATATTTTGTAAAGAGAGTAAAAGCTGTGAACTTGCCTGAAATAAACTAATCAATCAATCAATCAATCAAAAATGAATGAATGAAGGCTACAGGACAGGACAGTTTTTATCCAACTGCCGTCACACTTTTAACCTCCTAGGACCTGGCGTCCACATATGTGGACATTATACTGCCTCTGTATGGTGTCAAAAGAGTATAATCACCTCAAACAATAACTTTCAACACACCTACCTCCAAACTCATCTGCCTTCACTGTTGAACATAGTTTTTATTCTTGCAGAAGGCACTTTTGCACTTTTATTAATATATTATATATTTATTAGTGATCCTTGCTGTCAAATTTTTTATAAGAACATATTATTTTTAATTTTTTAGTCCATTTTATTATAGTGATTATTTTATTCTGTAATTTCTTATTTTAGAGTGTTTATGCAGACTGTTTCTATCCATGGCTAATGATGCAACAAAATGTCATTCAACAGTGCATCTGTGATGTATCTTTGAATGACAGTAAAGGAATCTTGACTGGACTTGACTTAGATGATTAATGAATAGAACATGAAAACAAGTAAAGACTAAGCAGAAAGACGACAAATGACAACAATAAAGTTGGTAAATGGAGGGAAACTTAGTACATTACATGTTCACAGAAGCTGGTGAACATCCATAAGCAGAGTCCGAAAGGCTGTTGAAGATGATCTGTAAAACCAGAGCTCAGAGGCAAAATAGGTGAGCTTTCTTACTTCCTGATAATCACTACACAGCAGGTCTAAAGTCCCCAGGTATTCCAATGAGACTGCTCAAAAGGGATGGGGGGGGGGTTACACTGAGAATAAGTGGAGTCGGCACTGCTTTTAGCAACGTAAAATGTTTGAAAAATTAATCTTGACTAGTGAGTATCCCACGTTAAAGCATGGAATGACAAATTGTGTACTGTATGTGACTTTTTTTTCCAACTCAAATACATCCCTGACTGACCCTGATGTTTAAGACTATCATTTTCCAAGTAAATACATGAAGCTAAGCATTTTAAAGGCACCAAATGAGCTAGCGTTAGCTCTCTAAAGTTGCTGTTTACAGCTGTCAAAATGTTCTATTGAATTATGTTGATGCACTCTGACCTTCAGCTACAGCATAGGGAGAAGGGATAGCCTCACGTGATCATGTGACATAGACAAAACAATGCATGAGTGAGGGATAAACAACTAATTGTTGCACATTTTGATTTATTTGGGTTCCTCTGGTGTAATTACAGCCACTGTCATTTGTCCCAGATTCTCAGAAACTGTTGCTATTTGTTGGAATGAGCACAGTTGTGTCTTATACAAGTAGACTGGTTCATTTCCTGACTTTGTAAGAACAATCAAACACTGGTCAATATCAAGTTTCATCAACTGAAGAAGCTCCTGTGTGGCAATGGATAACAGGGAGTGAAATACCGCATAAGGACTGTTATTAGTCTGCCAAGGAATAGCAGTGTTATGTAATCATCCAGGTTTGTTAGTTTGTCCAACTTTTAGCAACAAAACTCAGAAAGTTATGGAAAGATGTGGCTGAAAATGTTCAGAAATTCTAATATAAGAACAAGGAACAAATTATTACATTTTGGTAGTGGTCAGTGGAGGTGTGTGTGTGTGTGTGGGGGGGGGGGGGGGGGGCACATGTATGTGATTTGTACCAAGATAACTCAAAAAGTTATGGAAATTATCAGGAAATGTTAATACTGGCACAAGGAACAAGTGATAAAAGTGTGGTCAGTGTGTGTGTGTGTGTGTGTGTGTGTGTGTGTGGGAGGATATAAGAAGAAAACAAGAGATGTCAAATGGTGTGAGTTATATGAATGATATAATTAACCTCATATACTGTACAGTAAATGAAGCTGCAATATTGAATTAACCAGTAGAAAAGGGAAAAAAAAAAACAGTGTAAGATTTTTTGGAAACTAACGAGATGTTTTAAACAGCAAATTGTGCATCACTGAAAAAACATAATGCAGCTAAGGTCAAAGTATAACAATGTGGTATTAGAAGATCCATGTCTGCAGTATTTATCTAAATCAACCTTAAGCATGAATCACACTATGAGCTAGAATTATATTTCAACCATTTGTCTGGATGCAAAAAAGTTACAATCATCATTTCTATAACATATAACCAATCTGACATGTGAGAGCAGAGACCTGATAAGACTGGCACTCATTAAAATGACACATTAAGTCCAGTGTGATGGGCAAAATGAAACTATGCAATAAGATACCATGATGATTAACATACTGTATTAAGAAGCACTATTATTACAAAGGCTCTGTTAAGTATTTATTTAAAAAAGGCACTGATAGATATTAAATATGGTGATTATTTACATAAAGGAGTATTTAACCTTCCTCTTGTGTTACCTTTCTGTTACAATGTCTTATGTTAATGTGGGTTTTTAATGTGGACAAGAACAATTATCTACCATTCAATCTGTTTCTCATCTCTTGGTTTCCATGAAAATACTGGTTTTTAATCTTTCTGATGTGAGCCGCTGGGCTTTTTTTTTTTGTCAGTTCAATACCCTCTGTAAGTCACCAACTAGATACTGATTTGACCTCACATTTGTGGACATGCTCATCTGTGCGTTTTGGTTGGTGTACTGGATAACAGAGCAAAATAAGGATCTTTAAAAACTCATGATTCATGATAAAACATTTTTTATTGAGTTTTCTCTTTTTATGACTAAATAAAGTTCTACTTTAACATTAGCTTTTATGAACTTCTAGACGATCAACAAATTAAATATAGGAAAATACCTGATTTCTACTGCAGGCTGTAAAACTGTACAAACTAAATTCAGTTTCATTTACTATATCATTTGTGGTATATGCAAATGACAAATACACTCAGATTTTACCGTAAAAGTAATTTTTATTGGGTTTTCTCTATTTATGATGAAATAAAATTAAACTTTAACCATAACTTCTAGACGATCAACAAATTAAATATAGGAAAATACCTGATTTACACTGAAAAAAACACGAAATGCAGATGATTATATTATAGAAAATGCTGATAAATCACTTGGAAAATGTTAAATATAAGAGAAAAAAATCATTTGGGAAGTACCACAATAGTAGAACTGGGTCTTTATGGGTTAAAACCTAAAATGGTTTGGTGCTGACTCTAACACCAGAGGAAGGTTAAGGCATGTGTGCACTACTACCAAAATATTGAAAATATTTTCACATACTTGTAGTTAAACACCTGTCTGCAACAAAGTGGCTGTAAAAACTAAATGCAGTTTCATTTGCTATGTCATTTGTGGTATATGCAAATGACAAATACACTCTGATTTTACTGTAAAAGTCACTCATTATTATGTTTTGTCTATTTTTGATGAAATAAAATTCAACTTTAACTGTAGCTTTTATGAACTTCTAGATAATCAACAAATTAAATATAGGAAAATACCTGATTTACACTGAAAAAACACGAAATGCAGATGATAATATTATAGTAAATGTTGATAAATCACGTGGAAAAAGTTAAATATAAGAGAAAAAAATAATAATTTTGGGAAGTACCACAATAGTAGTACTGGGTCTTTATGGATTAAAACCTAAAATGGTTTGGTGCTGACTCTAACACCAGAGGAAGGTTAAGGCATGTGTGCACTACTACCAAAATATTGAAAATATTCCCACATACTTGTAGTTAAACTACAACAAAGCGGCTGTAAACAAAACCTAAACTAAATACATAAATCTGCGGTTATAAAAGCAGGAGGGGATGTTTGACAGGCTTTTTCTTCCGCTAGTGCACTTCTGTAAAGGCAGGGCTGCAGTCTAGTGAGCGGGAACTGTGCGGGTTTATGTGTGTGAACTTCCTCTTCACAGTCGCACTTGTCAAAGCCGAAGCGCATCCTCTGCCTCTCGGTCTGTTCCTTTAAAACCAGGCAGCCCACGCCTCGAAAAGCGGCTTGTTCCGGCTTGCCCCTTTACATCTTTTTTATCCTTGCTCAACACATTAAAATAGTGCCCCTGTCCGACAGTGACGGTCGGTGTTGAAGCTTTTTTTTTTTATTATTATTATTATTATTATTTCTCTTCACTTATATGAGGGTGAATATTCGTTTTTTGTAGACTGTACATGATGTGAACCGTGTCCACGTGCAGCCAGAGCTTCAGTCTGAGGTGCAGTTCAGGCTCCATCACTGGCGGAGCGATACCACCATCTCCTCTCAGCCCCGGTTTGTCAAACTGAGGGTGTGTGGCTCACTGTACCTGAGCGGACTAGTCCGTCACGTACTGTTGGAAAGGGGGACACACCATCGAAATCGGACCAAAGGACCTGGTTGTTGTGCTCTGAAATGCAGTGCCATCTCTCTGTCGCATCTTTGATTTTATCCATGGACTGGTTACTGCGGTTGTTTTGCATCTGATGACGATTTTTTTGGGGAGGGTTTGTTATTTATTTTGATGCGCTCGTGCGGATGCCTGTGAATATGTTTATTGTGGTGCTCTAGTGCATAAGGTAAGTAGTGACTTTTCCAGAGGTGCGCTACTTTCACTTGCTTCACAGTGTAATGTTTATTTTTGGAAGCTTTTTATTATTATTATTAATAATAATAATAATAATATTAACGTTTTGAATTTGTTTTGTTTCCTCATGGTTTAATAGAGTGCGTTTAGCAGCTCCTGGTGTAATAATAAATCTAATGGTTATAGTATTCGACTATAACAGCAAATTAGTAATATTTGCAACTGGTGCTGGATGATAAATAGGAGGCAGATTGTTCCTGAAATTCAGCCTCAGCTTCTAATGAGATGTACTTAGATGTAAAACGCAGGTTTTCTAGAAATGATTCAGGGTTTTATACCCTAATACTATAGAGGAATTTGTGTATATGCTGCTGTAATGATGGAGCCTGGTTGGTGACAATCTTTAGGGCCTTAAAAACATAGTCATAGTGTTTTGTATATATGTGAAATGTATGTAAGTGCATAACTTTGGATTTCTGTATGACTTCATAACTAGTTTCCAAGAGCAAGTGTTGCACTTTATTCTCACATACCTTCAGACTGAAAAGCAGCACTCTGATCATAAAGTTAAAGTGTGCACAAGCATGTCTCCTGCAGGTCACTCTAACCAGCACATTTGTGATTGTAGTAAATTTAATATTCTCAAAAATATCACCCAAGGCTGCAAAAAACAAAACAAAAACAAAAAAACTGATGGCTCCCAAATTACGTAACTCTTAACTGCTCCTGTTTCTGCAGACACATCAAGCAGGAATAATAAAACAGTAGTAAAACACATATAGCAGTCTGTATGTTTGCTCTGCCTCTCCTTCAGACACTACCCCACACACTGTGATGACAACCATAATGAATTAATAATCATAGACCCATATAGACTCAAAAACACAGTGAGCACACATGGTGAAACTACAGTAGTACTCCAGTTATACATTTTTTATGAGATATTTTCAAACATATCACACAGAATACAGCTTTTGTACAGATTGTAACCTAGTGTGTCCAATACAGAGCATGTATTATACTAGAAAATGTATAGTCACTGTGGATTTTTGTGTTTTTTTTTTTATGACCAAATGCATTAGTGTTGTGTTATCTGTGTAACCCATGTGTGTTGTATAATGTAGTTCATAGTCTGTACAGAATAGCAGCCATCATCAGTTTAAAGTGTTAAACCTTAACTTTCTTTTCATCATTTACTTACTACTGTGGTTTGTGGTTTGAAGGATTCGCTTTGTTGGAATGTTTATCTGACTTCAACCGATTTAAGTTTGTTTGCGTTTTTTTTTTTTGTTTCGCAGCAGTGTCGTGGGTGGAAAGTTTCAGTGTTTTTCTTAGTGCATTATATTGCACAGATGTCTCTACTGAAGAAGTTAATATTTAAATTCTGGGTGTAGTCAGAGTTGTGAGAGTATCAAAACCAGAAGATGAAAAGCACATTTGCAAGGGATTTGAAAAAGTTATGTGCACATTATGTGAAAGTAAATGTAAATTTTAATGTGGTCTGTATTTAGTAGATATATATATTTCTCCCAGTGTTACTTTAATTGTTGTGGTTTTGCAAATCTTTGTATCCGGTGGAAAAAACTGAGTGGGATCAGTGACTTACTCAGTTCATACATTTGTATTTCCACAACTCAGGGGGGGATTGCAGTGACTTGCATTAATTCCCCTAACCTTAGTTAGTGATAGCAACTTCAAGTAAGTCCAGACCTTCATTTTCCAATAGAATAATATGATACTTTGACTCCTATTACATAATTATATTAAAAAGGAAGCAGAGATCCGATATCATACAGAGAAGTATATATCCTCCTGAGACCCTGCAATGCATTTTTGTCTTCTGTAGTAGATAAGAGTTTAAAAAAAGAGCTCATTGCAAATGACATTCCATAAATAAACAAATAAAGTGTCGAACTGAAACTGTTGTATCATGCTTTTTCCAATCGAAGGCAATTAATTCATGTAAAAAACATTCAAACTTTTACTTACTTTGTCTCAGGAGGATATTCCAAATTTCCCTATAGCAAAAAAAAATAACAGAATAAAATTGTCTTTGAGATAAAATTATCCAGTCAGTTAAAAACCAAATCACTTTTTGCTTTTCTGGGCAAACATCACATGAAAAAAATATTAAAAATGCACAAATAAACTAGCAAGAATAATTCTATTAACATATCTTATCTGAACATCTAATGTCTTTTAATCTAACTTTAAAAAAAAGTCTCAACCTTTGCATATACAGATTTAAGTCTAGAATGGAAGTGAGCCTTATTATTCTAACAATGTTCCTCCTGATCACATAATAAAAGCTCATCCACACATAGAACATAACCATACAGCATCAACTTAACAGTAAGTATGTGGAGTAATATGAGCATAGTCCTGCTGCTTTTCACCGCCACTGTGACCCCAGAATTAGAACATTCCTTGCTGTGTGCTGTCTCTGTGCATGTCTGTGGGTGGGTGTGGTGTTAATCTATATTTGAGGGGTCTCAACACGGGGAGCATGGTCATGGTTCAATAAGTTTGCAGACACTAAAATGTTAAACCACATAATGTTTATAGTAATCCTGTTGGGATGTTAAGGATAGGCTTAAGGTCAGGGTTAACCCCAAGCAAGTTGTTAATATCCTTCTGAGACCCAGCAATGCAATTTTGTCCTCTGTAGTGGACAAGTTTCACAGCTTTATTTAAAATTAATACATAAAATGTCCACTGAAAAGGACATTATATAAAAAAAATATATAGAAAAATGTGTCTGGAAAAAAAACAACTTTTGCATGATGTTGTTTCCAATTAAGGGAATTATTGAATGTAAAATGGCACAAATGTTAATTTACTGGGTTGATTTATTGTGTGTCAGGAGGATATGGTTAGTGTTGTTTCTATAAGTGATGGAATAAGAGCTGTGTTGACCAGAACTGTGAAGATGGAGATAAAGTAAAGCAGCCAGTTTAATTAATAATACTAGTCATTTCATGATTGGGGATGAGAATATTTGTACCTGTGCATAGATTTTTCAGTAGTATAAAATATGTTTCTGATGGTAGAAACAAGCCTTTCTGACAAACCTTGTTTTTATCATTGTGGACATGAAAAAGTATTTACTTTATTTTGCTGTGAATGCATGGGTATTTTTTTCTCTTTTTGGCAATGAGAGATAAACATGGATGTGCATCAGTGTCAAAGCTGATCTGGACACAGTGTGGTCATATGAGAGGAATCTTACACCACAAGGCCTCATGAAGGCCAACAAACAGGTTGAATGTCTTCATCTTATGCCATCCACAGCTATCTGACTAAATATAACCATAGATGATCCGACTTCTGAAAATACAGCTGTATCTAAAAAAAAAAAGAGAGAGAGAGAGAGAGAGAGAGAGAGAGAGAGAGAGAGAGAGAGAGAGAGAGAGAGAGAGAGAGAGAGAGAGAGAGAGAGAGAGAGAGAAACCCCCATCTTAATAGCAATCAATAAATACAAACCAAAGTTTGTGTTTCAGGGTATATTTCCACAGAAGGTGCAAAGGATTGAATGCAATTTCTGCACAAACATGTCAAAATCTATCAAACTCTTCATCTTTACCTCAAACCAGTTAGTCGCCTCCTTTTAAATCATAGTTTAATGTCTTTGGGTTTTTGTTTTTTTTTAAAATTTAATTTCTTTTTTGACTTTACAATCACACAAACATTTTAAAAAATTAATAAGAATTTAAATTACAATGATGCTACAAGACTGGCCTATGTGATATATACTTGTACACTGTAAACCTGAATAAGTTAGCAGAACTCAAAACATTTAAGGCAATCGATTTCCTTGATTATTTTAAGTTGATGGAACTTAAAACATACAAGTTTCCAGAAGTTAAAATGTAGATGCTTATTAAAGTATACTTAAATTAAAACATTACTTATTAACTTAGTATTCTAAGGTTCTGTCAGATCTACTGGGAGACTAAGTTAGGGTTCAGTGTCTTTGTCCAAGGACACTTGGACATGTGGACAGACAGAGCTGGGACATAAACCTCTGACCCTTCAGTCATTGGACGACCTGCTCTACCAACTGAACCACAGCCACTGAATAAAATGACTGTTTTGTGATTGTAATTTTTGTGGTGTGATAGATATTGGTGATTATTTGGAGTGATCTGGAATTATATTTCATCATCTACTTCATCAGTTAAGTTAAATTTTTTTCAAACATCCTTTTTTGAAACAATAGAAATAACAGTACAATATCATTCTCAGCATTTAATGACTTAATTCCACTCAGTTTTACCTCATCTATGTTTTTAAGTTATATTCACTTATATCCACAATAGTTCCCCTTAATAAAAATATTAGTTGGAAGTACTTAAAAAGAAGAACATGTTACAACAACTGAATACATTTGAGTTAGTAGTACTATTTCTGAAACTTTGAGTATTCACAACTGAATATATTTAATTATTCTGAATGTTCAGGTTTACAGTGTTCAACATCACTAGTACACAGAGGTAGTACACAGTATTTGTACAATAACTCATGTTGTAAAATAAAGCATATGTATCAAGAATATCATTTCTTTACAATCAAGTGAAAATGAAAACAAGCAGAGAAACCGAAAGAAAAAGTTAGTCCATTATACTATTTATTTAAAGGGATAGTTCACTATTTTTCCACATTAATCTGTATGGGTTCACCATCTTTACTCTGGTGCACCTACAGTGATTTACCCCCGACAGTGTCCTGTGGGTTGAGTTCTGGTCCGGTTTTGGTCAAAGCGAAAGTAGTCCCGGCAGGTTTCCTGGGGTCATGAAAATAAAATGTGTTTCTTTTCAAAACAATGTGTTTAAATGAGTGATTTATTTGCATAACAAAACTGTCATGGAACAAAAACTTACACCAAGTAATTGCTTGGAGCTACTTTCTCTCAATAGCATCAATGTGTATTGTCACTGCTAACAGCTGTGCGCCTGCACATAGCAGCCACAAATGCTGCCCAACAACTGATGAAAGTAGTTTGCTAAGGCACACAGCTGTTAGCAGTAACACTGTAGCACATAGAAAGTAACTCAAAGCAAGTATGAGGGGTGAGTTTTTGTTCCTTGACAGTTTTGTTATGCAAATAAGTCACTCATTCGAACACATAGTGTTTTGAGAAGAAACACGTTGTACTTTGTTGACCCAAGGACAACCTGCCGGGACAACTTTCACTTTGACCAAAACTGGACCAGAACTCAGCTCACAGGACGCTGTCAGAGGTAAGTCACTGTGGGTGCACCAGAGTAAAGACACTTATTCTATACAGATTCATGTGAAAAATAGTGAACTATCCCTTTAAGTCCACATTGTACTACACTCCAAAATGGTCCAATGACTTCCTCCATTTTTGCAGGAAAATATCAGTTCTTTCTTCTTTTTTTGAATATAGTGTTCTAGTTTTACCAGTATTGCAACTTCTGAGATCAAGGCTTTCCACAAAGGAATAGAAGGGAGTTTTTTCTCCAACACATTTGACAATTATAGATTTCCTTGCTATTAACAATGACTGAATCATATCCTCATTTTCTTTTAGTGTCTCTGTTCTTAATGCCTCTTCCTACACATCCAGGGGTAAAGTAGAGGTAACTGTGACAGCTGACTCCTCTGGGTCTTACAGAAGTACTCAGACTGGAGTGACATAGTGACAGACAGAATGTTATGGCACAGCACAATGACACAGTCATGTCTACAAGGAACCACAGAGAAAAGCAGAGACAAATAAACATAAGCACAAATGATGTGTTTTCATCCAGTGATCATCACATTTGTCTATCTTCATGTGCATATTGTCAGTCCATATCCTATTCCTGCATTTTTAGTGTGATTCAGTGTGTGTGTCCTCCCATTGGACGTCTCTTCCTTCCTTTCTTGCTCTCAGTTTTGACGTGGGTTTCAGAGTTCCAGTTTGTATGGAAAAGTGTTCTAATGGCAAAGAGTCAATCTAACAAGCTATGTGCTAAAGATTGGAAACTGAATGTGCACAATAGCTATAGAAGATAGTTCCTCTAAAGCATTTTCACATACATTACAGTTCAGGTCACATGAGCTCATAATTTATTTCTACCTCAATTATAACTATTTGTGAGGCTTTTTTCTTGAACACGAACTACACAAACACATTGAGAGCTTGGTAATATGAGAACGTTCTCATGTTTCATCTGAACAATCTCATGTGTCATGTGACCAGTCTAACTTTAACCCAGTCATTAGGCTAAAACCGAAGTCTAAACTTTACAAAGACCCCTAAAAGTAATAAGACTAATCTAATGATAAAACAAATAAAAACATGTCTTCCTCACAGATCTTAAAGCACACATACAATCTCTCTCTGTCTCTCTCTCTGAGACATGCCAAAGGAAACTCCAGATGCCCTCCCCCACAAGGAGGGGGCCAAGTCAGGACTCACTGTCCTGAGCCAGATGATAGCTCGCCAACTGTTGGCTGTAAAGACACAATGTACTTCTCATCCTCCACTCGGTGGAGTGGGTGGCTCAGCAGACCGCTACAGCAAAACACTGTGAAGATCTTCACAGTATTCCGCCACTTTCAGGGATATGCACCATGTGTTGTGTACTTTCAAATGAAATATTTGGATGATTTCCTAAAGATCAGATATCGAGCTGCTGCTGCTGAAATGTGGGCATAATCAAACCTGAAGCAGAAAAGCTGTTCACACAGGCTGATTTCCTCATTTTGAATATAAGCAGCACAAGAGAGGAGCCTGATGAGGAAATTGTGTTCTGTTGTAATAATCCAACACGCCTACTTCTCCTTGTCACAAGATTTGACTTATTCATTTGTGTGTTTGGGGCATTGTGTGTGTGCGCGTGTGTGTGTGTGTGTGTGTGTGTGTGTGTGTGTGAATGTGGCAAGTCTGCATGCATGCATGAATAGTGGCCCATTCATGTGAATTATGTCTAGATGATTTTATTTTGTACCCATGTCATGTGATACACTTGTGCATTTGCTCGTAGCAGTGGCGTTGCAGTGCGATTTGTCATTGCCATTTTTGCAGAAACACTTGTGTGTGCAGATGAAACAGACAGGGATAAACCACGCGCACAAGGCCAGTCTTCTAGTTCTCTGCCTGGGACTCTAAAAAAACAGGATGTAGCAGTTGCTCTTTATGTCTTGAGCAGGAACAGGTGGCTGTCAACGTGACTACAGCTCCTGAATCACAGTTAACAGTTGCCCCCAGAGTCTGCACCACTCCCTAATCTGGAGCACACCGAGCCTGAGTGTTTTCTCTAGACTGACGCGCAGAGATAAAACTCCAAACCTTCCTGGTCTCCAAACTTCCTCCTAAATCCGTTTCATCACACATGAGCGCCACCTCATTCCTGCTTAGACGGTGCTTCAGCAGTTTGTGGGTTACAATCATCGTAATGGATGTTATATTTGGGCTCCTCGCGGAAGGAAATATGACGCGCGAGCGCAGAGCGGACCCGTCCACGCGCTCGAGGAGACAACGCGCTCCGGGGTGTTTTGGAAGGTGTGTAAAATGATATGAAGTGGAAAGTGGTTGCACAGTTTTGGAAATACAGCAGACTTTCACATGCGTTTTTTCATGTTATTTTATTTAAGGACGAGTATGGCTCGTGCGTAATAATGGAAGCCCTATTTGTTTCAATTGTCATTTGTGCTGTTTTATTAGTTTTGTATAATGTCAGGCTTTGTTTCAGACTCATGCAATGTTTTTTTTTTCTTATCCTTTAATCTATTTCCTCGTGCGCAAATCACTCAAACGTAACTCAAATCAAGTTCTGTCGGTTAACGTGCTTTGTCTCCTATAATCTCCTTTACTCTCTCTTGTGCTGTGTGCGCATGTCCTTGTACAGTTGTCTGGACACCTTTTAGTATTTGTCCAGATTTGGGAGGACATTTTTGGGGCCTGTAGGGAATGTATTTCTTTAATGGTTCCTTCTGCATCTGCGTCTAAGCTCCTTAAGTGGACTTCTGAACCACTTTGAGTATAATTTTTTTTTTTTACAGCTTTTTATGGCATCTGCTCTAAAAGGCAAACAGCTGTAAATTTGGTGTCAAGACAAAATGTAACAGACTCTGAAAGCAACAGGTGCACACGTCTGCTGGCTCTGAGACGTGTTATGTAACAGACTGAGAGGATTTAGACTAAAAGTGAATACATATATTTATAATTGTATACCAATAAAGGAATATCAAATTAAATAGCTTTCAGGAAAAGTGCTTTTATTTTCATGCTGTGTTAGATAAGAAATATTTATGTATCATTATAGTGCAACTCAACAGTCTATGTACTCAGACAGAAATGGGAACAAGGGTATATTTGATATAAAGAGTAGAAGATGTCCAATAAACTTTCTCTTAGACAGGATGCTTGCCTTCTTCAGTTTTATCTGTCTTGACTAGCAGACACTGTCTATGTTTAGTAGTTTTCTGTTTGTTGTTTTGCTCCTGCAGTATCTTATGATTCAGCATGAGCTCAGACTTGCTAAGACAAGATGAGGTTTTGCAAAGTGGAAGATTATTTTGCATGACTGATCATACTTAAATATATATTGCAGCTTTCATTTGTGCTTCTTCCAGATATAGCTGCATGTTAATCAATGTTGTTTTTCTGAGTTTAGGAAGTAAATTACTTGCGGTGTAACCTTTCCAAATAAATATTAGATTTTGTTTTTCATTTATACGTAAATGCATTGGTATAGATGGATTTTTACTTCACTATTAAATCAATTTTCTGTAGCATATCAAAGGGGAAATCAATCACAGAGATATGTTCTTATTTATGAGAGTTCATCATTACAGCCTGTGAATTTAATGTTAGATGACAATTTGAAGAGTTTATTGAATATATTTTAATCCATTCTGATGTTTAAATGAAGGCTTTACTGAAAATAGTTCTATATTTTTAAAGAGATGAATGATATGTAGCTGTAGTTTCTAATTTGTCTAAAGGGATGTATTCACAGGCTTCTGTTTAATGCAGTGTGAATTTGGAAAGTGGATTTTTATGAGCAAGTTGGAGCATTTTTATTGCCTGTGATAAATGTAAGAAATGTATGACTTTGTGGAAAATAACGCTCCAAGCTGGATATGTGCTATTTATGCCTATTACATTTGATAGAACTTAAGAGTGATTATATTAAGTCTGTTGTTTCATCTGTGTGATAGATACTGTTTCACCATTAATAAAATAACAAGCAGTATTGGAATTAATATAGATTATCTACTTGTAAATGACAGGGTCTCATTGGGTCTAATAGCTCAAACCAGGGTTAGGTAATAAAATAATAATAATGATGATTATCATGATGCAATAGAACATTCTATCACAATATGATTTTATATCACAGAAGTTGTTATTATGCACATTCTTGCCTCCAGTATTCATTTTGTTTACATCATCAAATAAAAACTCAATGCATTAAATGTTCTACATCTACATTTGATATATTTTCCATAGTTTGTCATATTTTTACTGCAAAGAAAATGTTTAAAGCCACAAATACACATCTAGTATAACAATATTATGCAATAACCTTGAGACATTTTCAGTGTATATATTGTATATATGTTATATTTATTCAGATTATTATCATATTGTATTGTAATTTTTATTGCACAATGTTTATTTATACTGATTATTTTTTTATTGCCTTTATGATATATTTATTTGAACACTTTCATCTTAAGTAGGAGCCGTTGCAACAAAAAATAATTTCCCCATCAATAAAGTAATTCTGATTCTGATTCTGATTCAGTACTCCCTCACAACCAAAAGTCAGTGTTTAAACTGGAAAGAAATAACAAGTTGGTGTTTATTATGATGAATATCAACATGAAATTCAAGACTGAATTTTGGGGCCAAATAACATTGCCTTAGATTAAAAAGCATAGCAAAATCTAGGTAATTAATCTAAATGAGTTTATTTAGCCATGCTGAAATTATGTATTTAGATTTTCACTCCAGACTAGACTCCAACTTGGACGATATTTTATTTGGATAAATAATTCACTATTTCATCGAGCCAAACAGTCAACACATTAATGAATAATGAAAGTATTTCCGGTCGTTGCACCATCATTACATGTGCTGTAGAAAATCTGCCACTAGAATTCCATTTGTGTGTCTCCCTCCTCACAGTCTCGGTTGGCACTGGCTGCTTGTCAGACCTCGGTGACATGGATAGACCCTGAGCTCCGTGTGGCCTCTCTCGGTGGTGTGGTGGCAGGATGCCTGTGCAGGCGGCCCAGTGGACAGAATTCCTGTCCTGTCCCATCTGCTACAATGAGTTCAACAGCAGCGGCCACCAGCCCATCAGTCTGGGCTGCTCCCATACGGTGTGTAAGACCTGTTTACATAAACTGCACCGCAAGGCCTGCCCCTTTGACCAGACGCCCATCAGCACTGATATCGACCTGCTGCCGGTCAACTGTGCCCTGCTGCAGCTGGTGGGAGCTCAGGTGAGTCAGGAGGAAGACAGTCATGGCTATTTTAGAGTCAGTGAAGCAGTTGAATACAAGGCACATTTATTTATTTTTTTACATTATTATTTGTGTGATTGTTATGTGTGTCCCAGGTGCCGGATGTGCAGCCTGTAAGTCTAAGCGGCACTGCAGAGATTGAACACTACGAGGTATGCAGGGTGTGTGTGGAGGAGCTGGCCCTCTACCTAAAACCTATCACTGGAGCTAAAGGTAACCTGGTGCATGAGCACTCAGTGTTTACCTTTACAGTGCTTGAATGTCTTTTATTGCACATTAGTACACATTATAGGCATGTTTACTTCACCTGAGTATGCCTGTTTTATGCATCTTTTTAGATTTCTGTTATACTATATAGTATCTCAGAGGCAAACATTGTACTGTATTTTCAGCACTATAAGATACACTGTTAATTAACAGATATTTAGGTTATTCATATATAAGGCACATTGGTTAAGGGTTAAAAAAATTGTGAGCTAAAAAATTTAATGAGATAAAAACTAAAAATTTATATGATAAAAAGCCAAAATCATGAGATAAAAAGTAAAAATTATATAAAATGCCAAAAGTATGAGATAAAAAAAACTAAATATGAGATTAAAAAAAAAACAAAATTATGAGATAAAAAGTCAAAATTAGCAGATAAAATGCCAAAAGTATGAGATAAAAAGTCAAAATTCCAAGTCACTAAGCACAACCAGAATTCGTTGTTCGTTTCTTTGTAGGCAGGTTTACACTAAAATCACTCCATGAAATTTTCAAGAAAGGTGCAAGGTGGTCCAGAATAAATCCTATTACATTTTGGTGAATGTAGGTCAAAGTTCAAAGTCACAGTCACCAAAAAGGTGTTTTTGCAATGATAAAAGATAGGGCAAATCAGGTAAAATGTTGTGCTGTTCACCACTTGTTATTATATTGCAGGTTTTCTTCCCGTTTTTTTTTTTTTCATTTATTTAGAAATATACTGATTTGAACATTTGTCATAAACTGATAGACTGACTAACGCTTGGTTTACTGACAAACTAGCCTCCTTTTTATATTAAACATACGCATTAAGACTCTTGGATTATCTGAAAAATGCTTTGAACTCTTCAAAAACATAACTTTACAAATGCATGTTTGTCACAGGACAGCAACTCTACAAACATACTGATCTATAGAACATGTTGTTTTGATGTAGTGTTTGTAAAGTAGTGTAAAATTAGATCACTTGAATTGTAAAGCAGGAAAATGTTACATACATCCAAATTCTATCAGTGTTCATCAGGTTCTTTATCTCAATGGGATGTTTCTGGTTAAATAAAGGTTGAATGACAAATATGGGACAGTTGTTTTGCATGCAGAAACACTACTGACTTGTTCATCATATTTATATAATAATAATACTAATATAATAATTTATTGTAGTGTTGCATTTCTGTAGTGTTATTCATACTTTTACTTCAGAAAAAAGGTCCTGAACTTTTCTTGCTCCACTGCATCTCTGTATGATTTCAATAATAAATGTTATTTTCATCAATATGAAAGCTACTTTTATACATATATGTGTGGGACCAGTTCAAAGCTGACTGTAACTTGGCACTCATGCTTCCCACACCTCTGATGATGTTTGTTAAGCTCCCGTGCTTTTATGGAACTGCAGGAAAATTCAGCTCTTGTGTAGATGAATGGGAAAAATCACTCTCATTGAAATACTCTTTTGTTCAGCCAATTTTCTGTGGTAATATTTGTCTTTTTGTACTACGTGTTCTTTGGCCAATTGCATAATGTGCACAAATCACACTAGTCTGATTATGTAAGAACCAATGACTCAAATATTATATTGTACAGTTTGCATTATGTGCATCGATAATACCCCCGACCCCCCCCCCCCCCCCCCCGAATAAGACGCAAGTGTTATTGTTTTGGGTTCTATTTTTTTGTTAGTACTTCCAATTTTGTCTATACAAAAACTACTGGACCAATTTCCATGACATTTTCAGGAAAAGTACAAGGTGGTCCAGAATAGATTCCAATTAAATTTTGGTGAATGTAGGCCAAAGGTCAAGGTCACCAAAAATGTGTTTTGGTGGCAAATCAGGAATGACCTTTTCATTCCTGTATATACAGTTTTACATATAGATTATTTTTGCTCCCACTGTTGATGTGCATTGAAGGACAAATTTAAAGGTCAAAGGGTCCAAATCAAACTTTGGATATGACTTTTGAACTATTCATCTTAGTGACTTTTAATGAACACCAAAATTCTGGCCCTTCTGTATAGATTTTGACCTATTGTTAATCCAAGAGGTCAGAGGTCACTGGGTCAAAACCTAAACAACTAACTATAGCAGAAAAACAAGTGGTGATAGACTTAGTTACTATTATTAACGGATAGGAAAACTGGCACGGGCTTCAAAATGGTGTCATGACCTTTGACCTTGAGTGACCTTAAAAGAGAGATGCTACAGTAAATCCTGGTCCTTGGGAGCGACTATCCTCTGTGTTTTAGATGTATCCCTCTTTCAACACACATGACAGTCATTATCAGTCTTCTGCAGAGCTTGATGAGAGGTTTATCATTTGAATCAGGATACGCAGGATAGTAGCTAACGAGGACCAGGATTGGGTACCCCTGCTTTTAAAGGTCAAAATCAAGGTCACATGATTTTAAATGGTGGTAACCCCAAAAAGAGTCATGATACAGTAAGTACTCAGTTACTATTATTGACAGATAGGAAACTACATAGAGGCTCCAAAATGGCACCATGACCTTTGACCTTGAGTGATTTTGAAAAGTAATTTAGACCTCAAATGTTTGTGAAGGGGTGGGTTTTGTTGTGAATCAGTAAGTGTCGGGGGGTTTGACCCACCTCTACCTTTTAGAAAATACCCTTGGCTAAATTTGTTCTAGCTCCTGTGTGATACGTGCAGTGTTATTTTTGCTACTTTCCATAAACACTGCCTTTGTCCTTCGTTTTTTTTTTTTTTTTGTAAGGGAAGGCAACATGTAAATCCACTTATTCCATTGTTATTGAAAGTTAAAGAGCAGATGTAACTAATTCCCATGTGTTGTTCCGTTCCACAGGAATGTACTTGAGTTAAACAATTCAATAAAAACACATACTTATCTACTACAGGGGTGGTGAACCTGAGTCCCAGTGTGCTCAGTCGGCCCATGCAGAGGAAGCTGGTGACCTTGGTGAACTGTCAGCTGGTGGAGGAGGAGGGACGTGTACGGGCGGTGAGGGCGGGACGCTCTCTGGGAGAACGGACAGTAACGGAGCTCATCCTGCAGCACCAGAACCCCCAGCAGCTCTCAGCCAATCTGTGGGCAGCGGTGAGGGCACGGGGATGCCAGTTCCTGGGACCAGGTAAGTCAACAATATACGGTGATGTAATAGAACTGTCATGGGTAAAGACTCAGTCACATGGGCATGATGAAATATGAAATGTGAAATTATTAGATTTAAAGTTTTTCTAGGCCTAATCATCATATATTTAATTTAATTTAATTTAATTTAATTTAATTTAATTTAATTTAATTTAATTTAATTTAATTTAATTTAATATATTTTTTTAAATACTTCATTAATCTTGACCAAACATTGGTTGGGTGGGGCTATTGTAATCACTTTGTGTGTGTGTATGTGTGTGTCCAACAGAGACAGATCATGCTATAACTCAATGAATACTTTAGATATCACCATGAAATTACATGGGCATATACATATAGCTAATGCACATCAGTTGCCATGATCCATTTGAGTAAAGGTCAAAGGTCAAGGTCACAATTAACTAAAAGGTCAAAGGTCACATTATTGGTTATAACTCAAGAACGGAGAGTCACAGAACTTTCAGATTGGTACCAAACGATGTGGAATGAAGATTTCTATAATTCTCATATTTGGTGTGATCACCTATGACCAATAGTTTTTGCGATCTCTGGAGGTCAAAGGTGACATGTTGCAAAATTAAGCATATACATATCACGCTATAGCTTAATCAATACTGGATGTATTATTATAATATTACACACACTGATGCATATATACATATAATGAAATTATCAATATAGCAAAAGGTCAAAGGTCAAGGTCGCATTTAACAGAAAGGTCAAAATCACATTATTGGCTCTAATTCAAGAACGGGTTGTCATAGAAACTTGAGATTGACACAAAATACGGGCGAAATTAGGGATTCTCTGAATACTTGTATTTTATTTTATTTTCTGTATGTGACAGATGCAGCTGATGTGATGTATATAGGTTTTAGAGCTTGTGCTAATTGTCAACTCTTGTCCCTGGTTGGACTTTTTATACAGTAGATTAAAATACATTACAATACAATTTCTAATATGAAAGGAAAGAAGAAAAGAAAAAAAAAGACAGAAGACAAAAAACATTGTTTTATATATAAAAACACATCTAAATAGTCTACATAGTATAAACTCTCACTTTTCACTGTTTGCTTGGTCATCATATAAAGGTGATGATTTGCAGATAAATACTCAAATTGCTTAAAGCTGCATTTTATCTGTGCTGGGTGTGAAATTAAAGTAGTCAGTAGGCCTTCAGATGACTGGACAGCAGGGGTTGGGTTTTTTTTTTTGTATTTTCTGATTTTTCTGAAGAGCTCCATTGATCTGTCTACTGGTGCCACTGCCCAGTGTCCTGTGATGATTACTCATAGGGCAGATTCTGACTGAGAACATGTTTCTCATCATGATAAAACTGTGAGTTCATTTAAAAGTCTGAGGACACACGGGTTGAGGATGCAGGTCAGACATGGACAGATATCGTGTATCAACTTCAATGTACAAGTAGTGATTATTTCTTTCTCTACATTTCCTCCCATTCCTTCATATGTATTTCCTCTGCCATTTACTCCATCCTTGCATCCACCGTCTTCATCAGCTATGCAAGAAGATGCACTGAAGCTGGTTTTACTTGCTCTGGAGGATGGTTCTGCTCTGTCCAGGAAGGTGTTGGTGTTGTTTGTTGTGCAGAAGCTGGAGGCTCGGTTCCCCCAGGCCTCGAAAACCAGTATAGGCCACGTGGTGCAGCTGCTCTACAGGGCTTCATGCTTCAAGGTACGGAGAACATGTATGAACACACACACACACACACACATGCAGATACACACTGGTTTCCATGTCTCATGAGGACCAAGTATATAATCATCACGGTAACACTTTATAATTCCTAAACACTATCCACTATGTATGAACCATTTTTTACCTATTTGTTAATGGTTTATTCATACTCAATTTATCATAAACAAGCATTTGTTTTTCTTTCCAATGAACAAACCATTTGTATGCTTTACATATATGATAAATTGTGTATAAGCAATACATCAACATTAAGAAATAGGTAACAAAGGGTTAATAAGTGATGAACAAACCATTTGCACATGGGTAACAAATGTTTAATACATAGTGAAATGTGTGTAGGTATTATAAAGTGTTACCATCAGCACTTGTAGGTAAAGTTGTCATTGATTAGTGAGCATAAACTTTTTTCCCCAAAAAAATCTATTGAAAAAAATCAAAAGATTTAAAAAAAATAATATATATACAGTTAAAAAAATAATTAAAAAAATTATAAATAATAAAATTACATTTAAAAAATAAGAAATATATGTATAGAAAAAGAACTAAAGTAAATAATATATATTTTTAAAAAGTAAACACATTTTAAAACCTTTGAAAAATACATGTTTAGCTTTGCACTTGTTTCCCTCATGCTTTATGGGGACTTCTGGAAAGAAAAGGAAATGTGTTTATAGGGGACATCATTTGCATAAATGTCTGTGTTTTACGTGGATCTACATTTGTATTTAAACCTCATGGGGACCTCAATGGTGTCAGAGATGCCCATGGCATAACTGTGTAAAGAGATCAATGTCCTCATAAAGATAGGAATACAAACACACACACAAATACTTGCTTTTATGTCTCATGAGGACCAAGTTTGTAATCATTTGGTAGTGAGTGTAAACCTCGTTTTCTAAAATACATTTAAAAAATAAATAAATAAATAAAAATGAATGAATGAATGAATGAATAAAAATAATTTAAAAAATCAAATAAACCCATAAAATAACAATACTATTTAAATAAATAAATAAAAATGGAAAAAAAGTGAAAATAATACATAAAAATAAAAATAAAAAAGTAAATGCATCTTTAAACCAATGAAAAATACATGTTTCCCCCATGCTTTATGGGGACTTCCTGAAAAAAACGGATGAATCTATTTATAGGGCCACATCATTTTTATTTTGCTAGTCGGGGCTTTTATTTATATTTAACCCTTGTTGGGACCTGAATTTTTGTCTCCATAGTGTCAGAAGTCCCCATGGTGTGATTGTGTAAATATATCAATGTTCCCAGAAAGACAGGAACACACACTAAAGGAGGGACCGCTGAAGTATTTCCTTTTCCAAACTGAACAAATGAACATCCGTTTGCTGCATTTCCAAGAACCTAAACCACAATTAAAGATAAATGACAGTTACTTAAATAGATGCTCACTTACCCCCACATAATCCTTTCCTCACCTTTCTTGCCTGGTTATTCTTGTGACTTTAAGTGTAGTATTTTCCTCACAGCGAGCTACAGGGAATAAGTCAAGGAGGTGTTAGTGTGCTCCAGTTTATCATGTTGACATTAAAGCAGAGCACTATCACATATGTCATACCTGTAATAAGGATCTGAGTTTCTTGGGATATTTCTGTGTGTGTATTTCTGTGCCTGTTATCTGATGACACACATGGGTGGGAGGGCAGAAATATCAGCTATCTGCCTGTGATGTAACAGCGGTCTAAATTTGCCCCCATTGACCTGCCCAGCGGGGCCAAGACAGACAGACAGACCAGGGGGAAATATAATTCAGTTTGTTTGCTATTTAGACTGTGAATCCACAAGATGCATAGTTCATAACGGACGCTGTGTGTTGGTGTCTTATGATGATTACTCATAGGGCAGATTCTGAATAAGAGGGGAATCCTTCTGTCTGATCTGATTTTGAGTTTATTAGTCTGAAGACACCACATACTGTATGAGACGACTGGTTAAAACAGGCTTGTGGAACTGGAAACTTGTACTTTAAAGTTGTTATTTCATTAATATTGTTGTGTTCTCCATTGTTATTAAATACATTGTGCGTTGGTTCTATTTAAAAAAAACAAACATCTGGATTGTTTTGTTTCCAGCTGTTTTTTTTTCACGGTAGAAAAATGATTTGAGGTGGAACAACAGAGTTTATTGGTACTTCCTCATACATGTCCATGACGCGGTAAATGAGGCGTCTCTGATTGGCTCAGAATGCGTGAAGGAACACTCCCCCCTCCCCTCTCTGTATGTGTTTATCTTTACCAGAGTAGTATCTAGCATCTACTTGTTCTGAAAATGTGCAGGGTAAAAAAACTAGGCGTTATTTCCACAGAGAGCACATGAACCAGTTTGATCCGCCATTTTTTTTCCAGTTTGTGCAGCAGCTACTGTGGCGCCATGTTCTCTTGTAGATGCTAATGCTAATGCTACTTCAGATTTGTTGCAATGGGGGATGGGCTTAACTCAACATGGGTGACGCTAAAGTACATTTCACGTCAGATGGACCAGCTTTTTCTTAATCCTTCGTTCCTCACAGTGTTTTCTGTGAATGCGGTGTGAAGCCAGTGGAGGTGACAAACCACTTTCAAAGGCAGCATGTGTTGGTAACTCGGGGTGACCCATCAGATTCCAAAAGGAGCGTAGAAAAGTGTTTTTCAGCAGAATGACACCTTTAATAGTATTATAGACCTACCAAAATTAAACACAATCTTAAAAACTGTTACTAAAGAAACATGGTGTTGAACGACATCAACCTTGGCCTGAGGGATATGTGTTGGGTCTGTTTTATTTATTTTTTTCTCTTTTTTTTTTTTTTTGCTCCACAGTGACATCCTCATGTGGGATTGGAAAACTAGTTGAAATATGTCTTTAAAGCCAACAACAACAACAAAGATACCCCAAAACAGTCCAAAACGTTGACGGACAATTTCTAAAAAAATGCAAATTGCAAAATATGTCCAAATGTGGATGTTAAAATGACCATAACTTTGGTTCTACTTGTGATAGAAACATAATTTTTTCACCATCTTAAACCTTAGTTTCCACTCTACCAAGCTACACAGATAACTCAGTTTTGATTTCCAGACACTTATGCCTGGTTTCGTGGTGGTGGGTCACATATGTGGAATAACACACCATCATATATATTAAAAACATGAACTAACCAACACTAAAGTCATTTGTTTTATGATTCATCTGATTAAAATATGTAAGATTTAACACATTTAATATCTGAAGAAGATACGTTCTAAAAAAAAAATTGTAGAGCTTTGATATCTAAAGAACATTTTGTACATTTGGAGACAAGGTGACAGCTGGTTTATATTAAAGGTTAAAACAAAACAGAATGAAGAGCTTCCTACCACATTTGAATGTATATTTTGTTTATTATTTTATTTCAGCTAAATAAACGCTAAAAAAAAAAAAAAAATCCTTAAAATCAGTATTGGTATTAGCCCCAAAAATCCATATCTATCAATCAATACTTTAATAGTAAACCATGAATAAATAAGTCGTTTTTCCAACTGTTCTATTGTACCAGTCTTTCATCCATCCTTTTTTTATTTGAATCTTTCCTCTTCAATGACTGACCTGTCATCCCTCTCAGGTGACTAAGCGTGATGAAGACTCCTCGCTGATGCAGCTGAAGGAAGAGTTTCGTACATACGAAGCTCTCAGGAGAGAACATGACGCTCAGATTGTCCACATCGCCATGGAAGCAGGCCTACGGATTTCACCCGAGCAGTGGTCCTCTCTGCTGTACGGAGATCTGGTCCACAAGTCACATATGCAGTCCATCATTGACAAGGTACAACTGTTGTCCATCAGTGTGACAGAGAATAGAAACATCATTTATTTGTATTTTTAATGCCTCGTTCTCTCTTCTTCCCTTTACACGACTCTAGTTACAATCTCCTGAGTCTTTTGCAAAGAGTGTGCAAGAGTTGACAATTGTTCTGCAGAGGACTGGAGACCCTGCAAACCTCACAAGCCTTAGACCACATCTAGAGCTACTGGCGAACATAGACCACAACCCAGGTACACCAGAGTATTCTTCTGATCATTATTGATAATATATTATACTGAGATTAAAGATGAGTTAGGATCAGGTTTATCCATTTAATCAGCTACTGTGTGAACAGTCCTCTACATGTTCTGATGAAGATATTTTAGTTATTCTAGCACCCTGTAAATTGTTTTATTAATCAACACATATTTAGATTAGTTTCTTTGTTAGTTATAGCAATTTAACACATTTTACACAGGCAGCATTTTAAATGCCATATATAGCGAACATTCTTTCAAATAGAAAGTCACTTAGACGTTGGTTTGCACCTCTCTGATCTACCAGCTATTTACTGGGTTTTTTGAAAGCCTGTTCTAAAGCTGTAATCCACTTATTGGACTCTGCAGATGCTCCAACACCATCCTGGGAGGAGCTGGAGAGTGTGATGTTGGCTGTGAAGCTGGTGGTTCATGGACTGGTGGAATTTATACAGAATTTTAGTAAGAAGAGCCATGACACTCCACAGGTACACGGATGTCATTAAATGAAGCAGTCATTTAAAATACATTACCCAGCATGTTAGAAGGCAGGCTGTGGGTAATAAAAGATAAATTACTTTTGCACAATGGCTAAGTGGGGAATATTCAAGAAGGGTAATTGAATCCTTTCTAATAATGCCCAGTAATACTAGCAGTGTGTGTTGGATCTGTTATGTCACAGGTGATCAGCAGTAATATAACGTAACATAATATAGTACTGAGTGTTATAAATAACATAATGTAATTAGTGTTTAAATAATTCAGCAAACACATCCTTAAGCACAGAAATGTAATCACTTCACACACAGACAGACCAAATACACCTCAATATTAATATGACACATTAAACTAATAGCCCAATCCACACAAATATACAACACAGCAGACAAAACCAACAAATACATTAAATCGCAGCTTCTCTCCTGATGAGACAACATACCTCGTGCTCGCTCCCACTTGTAGCTTGTGCCCATTTATTACCTGATTCTACACTGTAAACCCAAATAAGTTAGCAAAACTCAAAAAATGTAAGGCAATTGATTGCCTCATTTATTTTAAGTTGATGAAACTTAAAAAATAAAATTTTCCCAAACTTAAAATTTAGATGGAATGCAACTTATTTAGTTCAATTCAAATATGTGCGGGTAATTTGACTCATAGTTTCCTATTAAGGCAAATCAATTCTTTTCAGTTCTTAAGACTTAAAAATGACAGTTTTCAAACCACTGGAATAAATAAACATTCAGACCATTTACTTGAATAAATGGACTGTACTTATACAGTGTTTTTCCACCTTCATGGTGCTCTAAGCACTTTACATTAACCTCACAAACACTCACACACCAGTAGGTTTCTAAGGTTCTGTCAGACCTACTGGGAGTCAGGGTTCAGTGTCTTTGTCCAAGGACACGTGGACATACAGAGCTAGGACGTGAACCTCTGACCCTTCAGTCATTGGACGATCCGCTCTACCAACTGAACCAACTGACTGTGTTTTATGATTGTAATTTTTTTTGGTGTGATAGATATTGGTGGTTATTTGCAGTGATCTGGAATTATATTTTCTTATCTACTACATCAGTTAAGTTTATTTTTCAATCATCCTTATTTGAAAGAATAGAAATAACAGTACAATATCATTCTGAGCATTTAATGACTTAATTCCACTCAGTTGTATCTCAACTATGTTTTTAAGTTATGTTCACTTATATCCACAATAGTTCCCTTTAATTAAAAAAAATATTAGTTGGAAGTACTTAAAAAGAAGAACATGTTACAGCAACTGAATACATTTGAGTTAGTAGTACTATTTCTGAAGCTTTGAGTATTCACAACTGAATATATGTAATTATTCTGAACATTCAGGTTTACAGTGTAGACATGTTACTTTTTGATCTTACTGGTCTGTGTTCTATCAGGTAAGTGAACCTCCCACTTATTCACTTGTGTTTCATTACTGCTGATCACCTGTGATGTAACAGACACAACAGTGTGGCTGAATTTATCAACTATATGCTCATTAATTATTTAAGTGATAAATCAAATCAATGTTATAATCAGTGCATAACACAGCTGTGAAAACTGAAAATGGTTTATTACAGTGAGTTAATAGACCGAAGAGAAACCACTGGTGTTATTTGGATCAATATGAGGGCAGATTTTTATTATGTTTAATACAAGCATGCTTAAATTAACTTGTAAATATGCATATGTAATTAAATATATAGTATTTGTCTATGTAAGTATGAATATTATAGTGAATACTGGTCATCAAAACTGACTTTCATGTTTTCACGATGTGTTTTGCAACCCAACTGATAATTTGGTCTTGGGAGATTTTCTATCTAGTGCTTTTCTTTTCTTTCCTTTTTTAATTACTTTTAAACAATATTATCTAACATCACATGGTCTTTGTTATGGGGACATAAGAAATAAAGTAAAGAAATAACCTTGAATATGATAGAGATCATAAACAGTAAATATTAACTAATATTTAAAATGAACTTTACTCTTATTCTGTTGATTATTGCATGTATTTCTAATAAACGTGACGACATGCAGATTTGAATAATGCTGAACATTAGTTTATTGTAATGTTTCAACAAGATTAAAATGAACCAGTAAATGCTGAGAGGATCATACTATAACTATGCATTTCTATATTTTCTATATTTTCTAATTCATTATTTATCCTAGATTAAAATGATGGCACAAGCAATTAATGCAACATGTTGTGTAATATTCAGAGCTAAATGCCATAATAATTTTTCAGTGTGCACTCTCATGTATGTGCTGTTTTTTCAGCCTCAGGCCAACAGCAAGTATAAGACCAGCATGTGCAGAGATCTCCGTCAGCAGGGAGGCTGCCCCCGAGGAACCAACTGCACATTCGCACACACACAGGATGAGCTGGAGAAGTAAGAATAAAGATAAAGAATGTACAAAAAAATATCTGCATGGATAATACAATTCATACACTACATCACTCCTATCCTTTAACAACTCCACTGGCTCTCAGTTAATCAACGAATCACCTTCAAAGTCCATCCATAACTTCCTACCTCTATGACATCCTGTAAATTGTCACTCCCTCCCATGTCCTCAGATCTTCATCGTCTCTCCACCTCACAGTTCCCACTGCCCGTCTTTACACTATGTGGAGCAGAGCCTTCAGCCACGCTGGAACTCTCTGACCCCTGACCCCTGACCTCTATAACTCTGCCACCCTGTGCAGCTTTAAATCCAATCTCTTCAGACTTACATACCCTCTAGCTGCTTCACATACCCCCCCCCTTATTTATTATATTGTTTTTATCTTACTACAGTCCTGTCACATTCCTCCTTATTAGGGTGATGAGAGCCTGTGGGATTATGGGATGTCAAATACAAGTATTCACATCCCACAGTTACGGTGGTGCTGTGGAGCCCTATTGTAATTATTCTGCTTTTTATTTTTTTATTCTTCCGTTGATAAAACTGATACTGCGGCTCAAACTGTACATTGTTTAAAAGAGTTCTTTGGAGGTCTGGTCCAGAATACTGATGGTACCGCAGACACAAAAAAATGACACATGTACACTAGAAGGTGGCGATATACCAGAAAAAACTTGTTTCTAACTATAACTCACAAACTGTACGTCACACATTCAAAACACACACATCCACAGATTCTCTGAAGAGTACTGAATGACATGGGATAGGCCACGCCCATTTCTGCACTGACTTTTTTTGGTAAAATAACTGTTAAACTTTCTTTTCGCTACTCCAAGGGTTTTCATCCAAATTGGTACCAATGCTCAGCACTTCAAGCTGAAAAAAGTGACATTTAATAACAAATGATTAATCATAGGTAGCTAAACTAAATGCTTAATATGGCACCCCCCCCCCCCCCCCCCACCACCACCACCACCACCACCACCACAATCTAATCATTTCCAGATCTCCCCATGACCAACCTACCCTGAAAATTTCATCAAGATCCGTCCATAACTTTTTGAGTTATCTTACTAACTAACAGACAGACAAACAAACTTTGGCAAAAAAATATAACCTCCTTGGTGGAGGTAATGAATAATTTAAATAAATAAATAAAAAAGACAGATACATACAAATAAATAAATAAAGAATAAATGAATAAAATAAATAAATAATTCAATGTTTAAAATATTAAATCTACATGTTTGAAATGTTAAATTGACATGTTAATCTATAAACATGTTTACGGTTTTTATGTATTTTTTACAGGATTATTCTTGCAACCATAGCTACAAGTTTAGTTTTTATTCTATAAAAACAATGGGTTTCTTTTTTACAGTGTACATTAAACACACATAATTGATAATTCAATCAAACAGAGTATGCACAGGTACACAGAAAGTTATGGAAATGACTTAAAATAAAAGTAGAAACATGTTTAAAGTGTCTTAGCTTAGTGACAGTGTCTAGTTTCTGTGCTGTATTAAGACTTCCATAGGTCAGTGAGAAATTGTTAATATAATAATGAAGTTATTTGTCAATTACTGCCTGGATTAGTTCATCATTTTTGTGTAGGACATCTTGGCGTGTTGTACAAACCCAATCTGATTTAACATTTTAACCACACAGGATTTAAAATAAATAATTAATATTACATTCAGACACTCATCACAGCAGGGGAGATATTCTCTTATGAACAAATTGCGTCTGTTGTGTTAATATTTACTCAGTCATCCTGTCATTTCTTTACAGATTCAGACTGAGGAACAAGAAGAGCAGCAGCGTGGGACGTTCCTTCCCTTTAGCGCAGGGGGTTATGGGTAAAACTTTCACCATCGAGGGCAGCATCCATGCAGACGTATCAGCGGGAGTGGGTCAAGGGCTCAAAGGCTCTGGAGAGAATATAGCCACTCTGACAGAAGGAGTGACCAGCTTGACTCACCCTCAGCTCATCTCCAGAGGGGCTGACATGATGGAGGAAATGAAACGTGCAATGCCAAATGGATCCAACGGGGCTAATGGGTCCAATGGGCTATCTGGCACCAACAGAGCGTCATCCGGGTCAACAGAACAGTAAGATCAGTCCTCCATCTGAACCTTGCATACATGATATTTGGGCTTTTCAGGAAAATGATGACTTCTTGACGTCATTATTTATTTTTTTTTGTTTTATTTAAAGACAGGAAGGAAACTCATGTTAGCGTTTGTTATTTTGTAAGTTAGAATTTTTTTTTTTTAGAATTAGATTTACTAATAGGAATTTGGAAATAAAATGATTATATGATGGTAAATGTCATTGCAATAAATTATTTTGTTTTGTCTTAAGAGTTAATTTTATTTATATTGTCAGTTACTCTCACAAGATTTATTATAATTTACTCAACATTGGAATATTTTTTTTTTTATTTCTATCAGAATAATTGTTTAACTTTGCTTCTAAATTGTTAAAATATTTAACACATTATTACCATTAATAATCCCAAGTAAAGGTTTTGTTTCACCCTGTCTCCAAATGTACAAAAATGTTCTTTAGATATCACTGCTGTACAATTTTTTTTAGAAAGTATCTGCTTCAGACATTAAATGTGCTAAATCTTACAAACTTTACTAAGATGAATCATAAAACAAATGATTTTAGTGTTGGTTAGTTCATGTTTTTAATATATATGATGGTGTGTTATTCCACATATATGGTGGTTTATGTACATGTATACAATGGATTATTAAATATTCCACTAGAAATAACCTGTAAAGTGAATGGCTCATAATGTGCAGACAGTGTTTTGAAGTAGATCTGAGACCAATATTCATTTGGACTAAAACCTATTCTACTGTTCATTCTAAGAATTTCACATTTTGACCCCAGACTTATCTTGGAAACTTGAGCCAACCATCATTTAAGACTTCACTTTTCTTTATCAGTAACACACATGTGGTAACATTTCATTAGTTTTTTTCCGGAAGCATTTTCCTTGTAGACCAGTTTATTTAGTATGATTATTTGTTGTTAATGTTAATACTCAAGCAGCCACTCTATTGGTTGAAATCATACCAAATTGGGTTTATAGATTGCCAGTGACCAGAATAGGTGTGGTTACATTTTGAGAAAATATTTTCCCCAATTTTCCCCAATTTATCTCATCATCTGAACCCGCTTTATCCTCACTAGGGTCACAGGGGTCACTGGGGGCCTAATCCAGCTACAATGGGTGAAGGCGGGGTACACCCTGTATGAGTCTCCAGTTCATCTCAGGGCTGAACATATATAGACAAACAATCACTCTCACATTCACACCTATGGACAATTTAGATTAACTAATTAACCTATCAGTGCATGTGTTTGGATGGTGGGAGGAAACTGGAGAAAACCCACACAGACACGAGGAGAACATGCAAACTCCACACAGAAAGGTCTGGTGTGGGAATAGAACCAGGGACCTTCTGTCTGTGAGGTCATTACAATGGACAGAATTTCAAATTCTTTTAAAGGTTCATTCTGTCTTCCAAAGACAACTGTAAACTGCTAGGTTCTTCTTAACAGACGTGTGATGAAGGCTACAGGAAGTAGCTGAAACTAGTCAAGCAGATAAACAAACACTGCACCTGTCTGTTAAAACTGAATTAAAACATTACAGAATTTTAAATGTCTATAAAAAAAAAAAACCCTATACATTTTGTTTTCATTTACTTCAAACTTAGCACATACGTATGGAAATAGTTCATATACTGACATCAGCACAAACATAGACACAATGATATTAGTTGGATTGATGCCAAAATAAGATACAATTTGTGCGAGGGGTGAGGTTTGTTTTTCCTGGCTCCACTTGTTATGATAATAATATTTCAGATGAGCAGGAATAGGAAGTCTTTGGCCTGTACATGAACAGTATTCATCTTGTTTATTCAGTTAAATCCACATTGAGTTTTTTTCTGTGCATATAATCATCACATCTTGTTCCTCTGGTCAAACACTTACACAGTGTTATATTATCCTTTGGTCTGTTAGGAAGTCCATCTCCCCTCCCAGAACCCCGGTAAGCCACTCCTCTGCATCATCCCCATTATCCACAGCTGGACGGAGTGATGGTAGTGCTTCAATACCCAAACACGGTTCCTTTTTGCCACGTACACCACATCCTTCTCAGGTATCTGAGCTGTACTACCAGGAGCCCCATTCAGCGTATGATACAGCCCAGTTTCAACCAGCCTGTGAGTAGATTCTTAAAATTCAATAATAATTGAATAAAGTGGACTGTGCACTTAAAAGCCTTTCATTTTCTCAAAAAAAAAAATGACAGTGTGATTTATAATCTGAAAAATTATGGTTTTGCTTCATGACTTGGAAATGATTTTGTATCGTACATGGTGCTCACAGCGTGCAGTAATACATACTGTACTTCACTATAATATTACAGTGTGTGTGTATAAGGACTGAAGTGAAAAAGTCAGTGTATTGTGTTGTATATTATTATTATATTACTAATATTTGAACATAGGTGAGAGTTATTGTGAACGTGTGTAATAAAGTTTGACTGACTCATTAGTTGTTTTTCACGTTATAGTCCAGTGCACTTTATATGTGGAAAAAAATAAAAATAAACCATTCATTAACAGTGTGCCCTATAGTGCAGAAAATATAGTAACTGAATATGTTTTTTCTCTTCCATTCTCTCCCCTCTAGCAGGTTCCTACTACCCATCTACTCTCCATGCACCTCACAAACCCTGCATGGCTCGGTTCCTCCGATCCTCAAATGTCCCAGAATCCTCTTTGCCACCTTCTATCGGCCCTCCACCATCATCCTACTCCAGTGATCAAACACCGCACCCACCCTCATCTTCCTCCTCGGGGTACCCTTCGCACCCACTTAGAGACCGAATGGGACCCCCTGCCTTCCACCCCCACCCGGGGCAGCCTCAGTATGGGCCTCTGGCTCCTGCTCATGGTGTTTATGCTCCCCTCTATGACAGCAGGAGAGTATGGAGGCCTCAGGTGAGTCTTTTGGTACTCATCATGCTAATATTGACTTGAATCATTGCATTGCTTTTTTGATGTATAATATAATGACTTATAATATACTTGCAGCTGTACCACAGAGAGGATGCCAGGAGTAATTCGCTGCCTCCAGAAGTGCTGCATTCCTCAGTCTACCAGCCTCCACTCAGGGAGAGATTCAACTCTTTAGACAGTAACTACTGCTCTGGGGCCGAACACCGTGCAGGGCTACACAGGGTGAGTACATGAAGGGTAAATACTCTGAGAACTGGTGTATTTTTCTGCAGCTTGAACATCATTGGTCATGCATAAAATGATGAATAATGCTGTATGATTGACAATGATGTGTGAATCATTGAGACATATACAGTATGCTTGAAGAGAAAAAGGAGAAATACTTTAGTACGCTGATAATTTAATAAAACTAGATTAGTCCAACAGCGCAGACGTCCATGAAGCAGCACCAGTCTGCCAAGGTTTGGATCTGGATGTTTGTAACTTATTTGCAAACTAGTGTTGTGTGTTCACTAATGATTTATTTTATGGATCATTAACAATCCCTTAGAGGGTTTAAAAAAATTCAAAGAAATCCTCGGCCCTGTTTTTGAGATATGGTCATTTCAATATTCAACCACATATAATGTCGCGCTGACGTTATGTGACGTTGCACAACAACCAAATTTTACATGTTAGATCTAATGTTAAATATGAAGCACAAGATATTGTCAGGTTATCAAAATATGTCAATAACCTGCTTTAAGGTAAAGGTCATACATTTTGCAAATATACCATTCGCTTGACATCATATGACGTCAAAATGTGACGTAATCGAGCCTATCGGTGTTATCTCATCTAATGTCTGAAGGTAAGATGAAGTGAATGAAAAAAAAAACGTGTGATACTATCTGGTCTGGATTCTGAAATATCACCACTTATGTGTTTTAGATGTTGACCTTCACTGTGACCTTGACCTTTGACCTTCATAGCTCAAAATGTACTGCTTTCTTCCTTGACGCATTATCAATCATCTCTGAAGGTATCATCAAAATCCGTCCATAACTTTTTGATTTATCTTGCTGACAAACAAACAAACAAACAAACAAACAAACAAACAAACGCGAGGTAAAACATAACTTTCTTCACAGAGGTAATAAACAGATTGATCATTCAACATTATTGGCCTTCTGCAATGGAGTTACATTTGTAGGAAGTTCTCACAGTATAACAGCTGGATAATGTTGGCAAACAAATTGTGGAGGTCCAAGTAAGAGCCTGTTCTAAAATCACCAAAAAGAATAAATAATAAAGTGAGAAAAGAAAAGCAAGCAATAATATAAATACATTAAAAAAAAAATTCTAAAAATACATCTGTACATAAAATAAAATAATTTTAATATATATTTAGGAAGGGTGAAGTTTGTGATCATAGTTGAAAAGCAGGTCCTTTTGCTGATTTGATGTGAAGAACTTTATTCTAATAATCAATATGGTGCATTTGCATTTCTGTGTCCTCTATCTGTACTGAATACTGTACCTGAATACTGAATATGCATATAGTGACTCTTAATTGATATAAGTCATACTTAAAAATATTCTTTATATCTGTTTTATACGGCTTGTCAAATGATAAAATAAATTATCAGATTAATCACAAGGTTGCTTTAGATTAATTTTGTTGTTTTATGTCAGTCAACTGTTGTATCTTGTTTTTTTCACCACAAAATACACAAAAATACACTAAGAAACACAAAAAAAATTGGGAGAAAAAATATAGACAAAACATCCAAAACATATTTTTAAATAAAGTTGTAAAATATAGAAAAAAAAACATTTAAAAAATAAAATATCCAACACATATGCAAAAACATGAATATATATGCAATTAATATGTTTATTCAACACCTTCAACAGTTTCAACAAATAAACTGTAAACAAAACAAGTGTTGGATTTAAATGCATTCAAATTTTTAATCAGATTAATCATGATGACAGATTAATCCATATCAATGCACTAATTTTGACAGTCCTAGATTTTTATCAAAACAGATATGAAATGTATAAAAAAAGGATATGAATAATTTTATCAACTGTGTTTGTTTCTCATCCCTGTGAACAGCAAAGAAAATACTCAGCAATAAAATACTATATTATTACCATTAACCCTTTAAACTTCCAGTGGTCCACATACAGACTGGAAGTAGACGCTACAAATGTTAAGCAAACCACACAAACCTGTCACAAATGTCACATGATCTAATGTTTTCACACATCGAAAGATAAAAGCCACTTTTAGATAAAATATCCACAGCAGGTACAATCACTCATTTATTCAAAATACAAATGTCAAACAGCTGATCTGAACCTTTATGTCTCATAATTATCCACAGAGGAACCAACAAAAACATCCAAAACACACAAAAACAATGTCCAAATGTAGTCCAAATATAGTCCAAAGCTAGTCCAAATGTGGTCCAAATCTAGTCCAAATGTGGTCCAAAGCTAGTCCAAATGTGGTCCAAATCTAGTCCAAATATAGTCCAAATCTAGTCCAAATGTGGTCCAAATCTAGTCCAAATGTGGTCCAAAGCTAGTCCAAATGTGGTTCAAAGCTAGTCCAAATGTGGTCCAAATCTAGTCCAAATGTGGTCCAAATCTAGTCCAAATGTGGTCCAAATCTAGTCCAAATGTGGTCCAAATCTAGTCCAAATGTGGTCCAAAGCTAGTCCAAATGTAGTCCAAAGCTAGTCCAAATGTGGTCCAAAGCTAGTCCAAATGTGGTCCAAAGCTAGTCCAAATGTAGTCCAAAACATCCATAAATATCTACAAATGGTCATTGCATCATATAACAGGATCCACCTCCAATATCCTCCTTAATATTTTCATTAATAATACAAGCAAACACCAAATGGTTCATTAACAGCATTCAATTTACTTTGTGAAGAAATGTAGGCGACATTGAGTGGAAGTTTAAAGGGTTAACTGAAATAAAGAGTGTCTCTCTCATTCTTCACCACCCTCCACACACACCTCTGCTGTACTGAAATATACACAGACAGACGCTACTTTTCATCTTTTCACTGCTTTTACTTTGAAAAATTTGACATGAAATCAAAATCAGGTGCTTTGTAAATTTTGCATTTCTTCTTTCTGATCTATGAAAACTGTGCTAGCAAAGGTGGACTAACATGTCATACATTATAATCATAGACACCTCTGATCTATCACTGATTCAAGGGCTGTATTCTCATATGGAGTCAAGGTACTGAGTTTCTAGACACATATTCAAAAGACTTCAGTAATTGGCTGTTTCTCAGCTACATCTTTTTTCACTAATTTAAATGAGACACAAGGTTTTTCAACCACATTTACACATACTATCCACTTTTTTTAGGTCTTTTTGTACCATGTGTACTTAAAAAAAAAGTGTCTATTGAGTGGATAGATACATAATGTAAAATGTTCATACATTTCACTCATATATGGAAATGATTTAAGAGATGTAATCTACTAAACTAACATACTCTGCAGAGGTTAATATCAAATAAGATGCTTGCAAATAAGTGTGCTACTTTTGTTATCATTAAATATTTCTTATGCAACCCAGTGGATAATTAGATAACCTGTCGGGTTTCTATTAATTGATGCTGCCGTATATAACACTCTACATTTATAGCTGTATTCGTTTCCATAACATTTCCTTTCCTTCTCTTTTTACACCCACATATCATCTCACCTCTACCATCCCTGTCATCCACTGCTGCAATATGTAGCTTCAGCCTCCTCTGTAGTCCTCCCACTTCTCACCCAAATATGTCTCTGCCTCCCCCACTCATTTTTTTCTCCTTCCTTTTCCCATCATCTAACCAGTATTACCAGTATGAGGACAGAACATAAATGAATATGACTTTTAGTTGAGTACAATGCTCTATTTATTTACTGTGTGCAAGAAGATCTTCAACCATTACAATACTGGAGACTAGAAACAAATGATTAAACTATCTGTGCATTGCAGTACAGTGCAGCAGAAAGATCTTAATAATATATGTATATATATATATATATATATATATATATATATATATATATATATATATATATATATATATATATATATATATATATATATATATATATATATATATATATATATATATATATATATATACAAGTTAACAAGTTAACTAGAAAGCAGTATTATAAAATGACCATTGAATAAAACATAAAAAAATAACATCATTAAATGTTGTTGGAGGGATTGTTTTATTGCATTACGTTACATTAAATTACAATATGCAATGGTAGTGGGTTTGATGTGGTTCATTGTAGTTGAATGAGTGTTTTTGACTAATCATTTCTGTGTGATGGGTTTGTTTCCATTGTTACTGAAGTCTTAAAGGCACAGTAAAGTTATACACACGACATGAAAATGTATTTCCTTCCTCATAAAAAGACCAGAAAAGGCATTTTTGGAATATTTCTAATCATCCTCTGGTTTTATTGATGTTGATCAGGTTTGTTACTTTGCTGAAAAATTATGAATTTTTGTCTTTTATTGACACAAACTGTTGCTCAGAGAAGTCAAGAGAAAACAACACCAGAACACAGAGGCAACCATTCATCTATAGAACTGTGCACGTTACCTTTAATCAGCATTATTAATTAGTCTTATTACCTCTGCCAAGGAGGTATACAATTCAGATCTGTTTGTTTGTCTGTCTGTCAGCACGATTACACAAAAAGTTCTGAACAGATTTTTTGAAGAAACTTTCAGGAATGATAGATAATGGGTCAAGGGAAGAACCCATTAAATTTTGAGCAATGAAGGTCAAAGGTCAACGTCACACTAAAGGTCAAAAGCTCAAACACATAAGTGATAATATCTCAGGATTCACACAAGATTTGCATCGACATCATCCCACATGACACCATATCAAGCCTTGGCGGAGGTCAGATAATATATTAATATATTCCTGTCACTTCTTCTGATCTTTTAACTCATGTTTTCCAGGACTATGGTCGTGTTCCTCTGGGCTATGAGGATCTGTTCAGAAGGAAACAGGAACAGTGGGCTCATCATCATCATCATCATCACAATGCCAGCAGGCCCTCCCAGTCCTCCCCCATCTTCACCATTGATTTTGGAACAGAGGTAGAGAGCAAAGAAAGAAGACTACGCCAACACACATTGCATTGTTAATAGCATTTCTAGGCAGTGCAGTGAATGTTCCATTATCACCATCAGATTAGTATCACATGTAGTTAACTAACACTAAGAGACTATTGAACTGTTTATGTACTTTGCAATGTTTTTTTTTTTTTTTTTTCAATACTGGATTTAATTTCTATTCCAAATGCTTGTGTTGCGGCTGTGTCCAATGCTATTTATGTAGGAGATAGTTGCTAAGCAACTGTGGAGGAAGATATCATAGCAATGCACAATTGTGGAGAGTGTGCATGTGTGTGTGAGAGAGAAAGAGGATGCAAGAGGAGAGACTTTAACCAGCAGTGACTCAGGCTTTCATATGACTAAAGCTTTGTTTAGAGGCACATCAGTTATGTTATTGTGTAGTTGTCCACTTTGAATTTTTATGTGTTATTAAAAGAACCATAAGGGCTTGGAGGGTATAATTTTGATGCCTACACAAATCAGAACTTCTATGAAAAGACTGGCTATTTCTTTTAAAGCCATTCAGTGCCTGAGACAGAGGCAGTAAAGTGGCAGCGTGTCAGAAGTGAGAGTACTACAGTGGTGTGTTAAATGGAAAAACTATTTCCCAGTTCCTGTTAACAGCGACACAATGCAGACGTAGTGCTTTCACATAGATACAACAACCAGTCACATATGTAGGCAGTTTCAAGCCTCCATTTTACCTGCAATAAATGTGATGTCTTTGAACTGTGGAAGGAAACTGGAGCAGGTGGATACAAACAGAACATGTTGTGAAGTCTACACAGAGACGTCCTGAAAGCACTGAATTAAACACCCCTCCCCTCCTCCTCCTCTGAGTGTGAAGCAGTGACTCTAACCTGAGCTGTTGTACCAGCCCTAGTGCTGTTGTTGTGATGAACATTACATAGCTGTGATCAAAGGCAAAAGTCATTCTACTTTGTACCCATAATGCTCCTCAAAACAAATGGTTTGTAGAGGTTAATTTTCTTTATCTCATCATTTTTTACTTTTTATTCTATAATTGTGCATTTTTTTTAATCTAATATTCATGACTTTTTTAATCTCATAATGATGGCTTTTTATCTCAATTGTGACTTTTTTTTTCCATTTTTCCATGGCCTGATCAAAGACACAATCTACACACTTTCAAAGGCTTGATTTTTGGATACTTCTGACATTTTTTGCATAATTCCTGATTAATGAAGTATTATTTCATCCATGGCAAAAAAAAAAAAAGTTTTACTTTTGTCCTTTATTACAATTCAGAAGTCGTTCTTGTTTACTTTTTTTTTTTACTTCACTAAAAGTGCTAAATCAGTACTTCTACTTTTACGAGAGTATTTTATACTTCTACACTTCTATACTTCTACAAACTTAGTACAGAATGAGAGTACTTTTACCACCTCTGATTATAGGACACAACATTAGTAATGGAAATTATTTGCAAAAGTTCATCTGGCCATTAAGTATTCAAACAGCAATAATAAATATTAAATGGTATATGGCATTGTAGTTGTGCTACAACAGAATATGAAGTGTGCTACCACTAGGGCTGCACGATATTAGAAAAAACATTGTGATTTTTTTTTTTAACCCTGCTTATATATTATGAGTAGTCAGCACAGAACATAGTATCTTTCTTGTAGCTGAAATAATTACATAAAATGAATAATTAAAAATAAATGAATAAATTAATTAATTAATTCAAGTTAAAAATAAATAAATAAAATAATTGCAGGACCTGCGATGTGACTATTTTGCACACGTACATTGCGATGTTGATGCTCAAACAATACTGTATATCGTGCAGCTGTAGTTACCACAACAGCATTTCTGTGACTTCTGAACAGCTGTATCTAGATTCACTGCATAAATAAGTCTCTTGCATGTAGAGACATGAGAAGAGCACGTGCATATTTCTTTAATAGATCTCCTCTTTCCTTCCTTCAGCATGTGGACAGCAGTGGAGGCCAGTGCATGGGTTGCCGCTTCAGAGGCGAAGACAGTCTGGCCCACTATTCTCCGTGGTCTTGCGGTACCATTGGCCCCTGCCTCAGCACCTTTGAGCCAGAAACACTCACCCACACCTCGGCTCACTCCTGCTCAGACCACTCGGTGAGACTCTTCAACGCCCATCTACAGACACTTCACACACCTAAAGATTGCTTTTTTCCCCCACTTCAATACTGTCACTGCCAATGTGATATGAGAGCTTTATTTAGTAGAGTGTTACTCTTTACTCACACAGGAGTTGGACAGTAATGGAGGCGGTGCCGCCGTTAGTGGTGGTGTAGGGAAGCGGTGGCTGCATTCGTTAGATCACTACCGCCGACACAAAGATGAGGATCCGATCATTCCCTTTAGTGAGGGACCCATTATATCAAAGTGGGGTGCCATATCCAGGGCGTCTCGCACAGGCTACCACACTACCGACCCCGTCCAAGCCACGGCCTGTCAGAGCAGCGCCAGCACTACGCCCATCAACTTTAAAGGTAAGGAGGAAAAACACACACATATTAATATTGCAGGTTAAATCAACAGCTTTTCCTCATTTTCAGTGGTTTGTGATGCTCCAGAATAAAGTAGATTTGTATGATATGGAATGAATGAATGAATAAAAGAATTAATAAAATAATGAATGAATGAATAAATAAAAGAATGACTATAAGAATGAATATAAGAATGAATGAATAAAAGAATGAATGAATGAATATCCTTTATTGTCACTATGCTTATGTTACAATTAAATGTATGCAGCCCCCCCCCCCACACACACACACACAGTGCAATATAAGATAAAGCAAGAGACAAAAACACAATATTATAGCATTATAAAAATATAGACACTAATATATATATATATATATATATATATATATATATATATATATATATATATATATATATATATATATATATATATATATATGTACATGCAGAGAGAGAGAAGAGAGAGAGAGAGACACACATATATATACACACATATATATATGTACATACACATTAAATAAATATTTAAAAGTTGCTAATGCTAATGATCAGCACTTTAATAAATCATGTGATGATGTCATGCTTTCTTTCATCATCCATTCTTCAGCTTTGATAAATAAACTATTTTATCTTTATTTCTTAAACACTTCGACTTCATGAAAAACTAAACTAAATCTAGTCATCTCCCCTAAACACTATATACACTCGACTAAACTAAATTAACTACTGAATCACAGAGGTGGGAAGTTACTAAGTATAAGTACTTTGTTTTGGTATTTTAGTAGGTTTTTTTAGGTATCTGTACTTTACTTGAGTATTTATTTTTCTGGTAACTTTTACTTTTACTCCCTACACTTTTTCATAAATATCTGTGCGTTATACTCCTTACATTCTCAGAATAGACTCGTTACTCTTTATAACTAAACAGATGTGACAGTATGAAAATAAGTGGCTTCAGAGGGAAAATCAGTAGAATCAACTTTTTATCTCATACTTTTGACTTTTTTATGTCATAATTTCAACTTTACATCATAATTATGCATTTCTTATCTCATATTTATGACTTTTAAATCTCATAATTCTGTCATATTATCTCAATTGTGACCCCGCCCCCCTATTTTTCCTAAATGTCCTGCCCATACCCCCCAAAACTGAGTACCATGACCTGATCAAACACATTTTCTACACAGTAACTCATTTGTAAAGGCTTTATTTTTTGATACTTTTAAAACATTTCTGATTTCTCCTGGTTAAATAAGTATTTCACCCACGGCAAAAATTGAATTTTCCTTCCACTTTTTACTTTTACTTAAGTAAAAGAGTTGAATCAGTAAATCACTTTCACCTGTTTATTTCTTCACACAAATACAGAATGTGAGTATCTTTTACCACCTCAGTTGAATTATAAAATAAATATAAAAACTGATGAAACACCATATTAACGCTACTAACTGGTTGAGTCCAGTGTTTATTGTTGGGCTTTGGTATTTTGTTTGGAATTTGCTTCAAGGTGAGTATGACCTTGAAAGTGTTTCTCCAGTCCATTCTGTTCTCAGCTGTTTCTATTTCCTTTGTTTCTCATATACAGACTATAATCCACACTTGGATCACAGCGACTATCGGTGGAGCTCCAGAGGATCTGACTCTTCCAGTCACTCCAGTTTCCTAGACAGGTACATACAACTTCCACATGAAACATTTACTCAGGAATTAATCATAGCAAACAAGGCAATTTCACAGGCTAGATTTAATTTGGTGTAAAAACCCCAGAGCAAAGCAATAAACTAAATCATATCTTCTATTTCATCTCTTCTTTTTATCTCATTGTGCTGCAGCCATTCCTGTACTGTGGTTGGATTAAAAATAGAGCTGTATATTGTCATAGTTACTAGTGTATAACATGTTAGTGTATTCTAAAAACATGGCTCTATCCCAACTTTTTGAACATGTTACTGCCAACAAACTTTTTTTTTTCCCATAAAATGACATATTTTCTACATTTACAATCTCATACTGCAAGTAAAACATACAGTAGGTTTATGAAACATGCAAATTATTACATATCATTTCTGGTTATATTTGTCACAGTGCTCTCCCTGTTTAGAATAGGGGTTGTAAATCTGATTTTACTTTGTATTATAATAATATTGATTCTATAATAGTGATTCTAAAGTTTTAATCTACAAATTTCACATATCTACATTAAAATATTTGCAACAGTGTTTGGAAATCAGAGAACCCTGTAGTTTTATTCAATGCAACAGCCTGTTTTCACTCCACTTAACTAATGTTAACTTAATGTTTTGCACTATTTCATTGGAAGGAAGTGATATATAGTTTGAACATGATTCTGCTGAAGTTAGATGTGTTCAGTCTTTGGCTAATTCATCAGCTGTGATGTCAGAGCTATGTTCTTACAGTATTTAATGACTAATGGGATGGAATTAGTGACTTAAATTAAAAATAAATATATAAATTCCAATGTTTTTGTGGTTGGTTCAATGTTCATTTATGGATCAGGTATTATTAATTACATTAGTGGAGATGTTCAGTTCAAAAGTTATTAATAAGGTCACATTTTTCCATTGTTTTCATCTGTTATCAACTTATTTTCAAAGGTTTTTCTTGTTAAAACCAATATCATTCAACCTCTAAATTCTGCTGGGGTCACATCAGATAGATTTTCATGAGCAGTGTTGTGTTTTTAATAATCTTTCTCTGACTGTCTTACAAGTGAGCAGCTTTGTGCAACTGATCTGCACGGCCGCCGAACTTCAATTAGCGGCGGAGAGAAAATTGGATCTGATCTGCAAACCCATCAAAGCGCTTATAGTCAAGACCTGGAACGTGTCTGTGCCCGGGCCGAGAGTGAACCAGAACCAGATAGAGATATTGAGCTTGAACTGTGTGCTCTGGACATGGAGGATTCAGACCACCAGGAGATCAAGTCTCAGGTTGGTATGATAATAAACAACACTAGAAGCTGTAGAATATTCATAGCTGCTCCCAACTTTTTCTTCACTGGTTGATAAAAGTGCCACTGATGGTTCAAATGTTTTATTATTCGAATTTTCTGTTTTACAAACGCCCAACACCACTGTGAACACTGAAATAAAATACATGGTGACAAACACACATCAGTAAAACCATAATGTTCCTATCTGTGAATTACTACATAAAATATTAAGGCTCTCAAAAATATAATTTAAACACATAAAAAAACACAAGAATATATCACTCAAATATCCAAATGGTGTGCACCTCCAACCACAAGGTTAGGAGTTGCTACTGTAGAAGTCAATTTATTCATATTTCAGGTCTTTCTTTAGGATCAGTTTTAGAATTCTTGTTTTAACTTTTAAACCTTTAAATAATAATAATGGGTTAGATTTATATAGCGCTTTTCAAGGCACCCAAAGCGCTTCACATTAGTGTTCCATTATTCATTCACTCTCACATGCTCCCTCTGGTGGTGGTAAACTACATATGTAGTCACAGTTGCCCTGGGGCAGACTGACAGAAGCGTGGCTGCCATTTCGCGCCTACGGCCCCTCTGACCACCACCCAACATTCATACTCATTCATACACCAGTGTGAGTGACACTGGAGGCAAGGAGGGTAAAGTGTCTTGCCCAAGGACACAACGGACTGACTAGGACAGAGCGGGAATCGAACCGCCAACCCTTCGGTCAATGGACGACCCGCTCTCCCAACTGAGCCACGGCCGTCATGCATTTTATTTGTATAGTGCTTTTCATGGCACTCAAAGATGCTTTACATCAGGGGTCTCAAACTCATGACTTTCAGGGGCTACATTCAGCCCAATTTGATTTCAAGTGGGCCAGACCAGTAAAATAATAGCATAATAACTGAGAAAAAAAATGACAATTCCAAATGTTTGTCTTTGTTTTAGTGCAAACAAACCCAATTAGCTTATGAAAACACTTACTATCCAACAATAAAGGTGTGAATAACCTGAAAAAACTGAAATATCTCAAGACAAATATGTGCAATTCTAATAATACTATGCCTCAGTTAATCATTTACACACATACGTTATGGATCAGATCTACTACAAAGACACTAAATAGTTAAAATTGTGCTTAATTTTTTTTTTTTTTTTTTTTTTAGAAATTTCAGGTTATTCATATTTGTTCGGGTTTTTCACATTTTTATTCTTACAGGATAGTTCGTAGGTATAAATATTTTCTTAATTTTATGTTATTTTTTGCACTATAACTTTTTGCACAATAACTGGTCCACATTGGAACCTTTCAGCGGGCTGCATTTGGCCCCCGGGCCGCATGTTTGAAACCCCTGCTTTACATGGAGTAAAAACAGAACAATAAGAGTCCAACAACAATAAAAACAAACAATTGAAAACAGAGCAATCACAAATGAAAACAGACAGAATAAAAGTAAGCAAACATTAAAAGCAATCTTGAATAAATGAGTTTTTAAAAGGGATTTAAAAGTGTTGAGTTCCAGAGGTTTGTGGCGGCTACAGTAAAGGATCTGTCCCCTCAGGTTAGGTGCTTGGTTTTGGGCAGTGGGGCGAGCAAGTCAGACCCTTCACTATATCTCAGGGCTTTTACAAGTCCATTCTGCATGGTGCTATATACACATTTTAAAACTTGTGGAGATCGGGCTTTTATTGTGGTGGCACCTAAACTCTGGAACGTGCTGCCAGTTTCACTTCGGTTTATCTCCTTTGAGCAAACATTTAAAAAAAACAGCTGAAGACATTCCTGTTCAGACAAGTGTTTGGTTAGTTGCCTGTGTTGTCTGGTTTGTTGCACAATCTATGTATTTGTTTCATATGTTCTGTTTTATTGTTGTATGTATTTATGTGAAGCACTTTGTGACTGGAGTCTGTGAAACTTTACTTATTTTCTTTACATAAACCGCTTACACACAGACTGATAAAAATAAATAAATAAATACTGCATCATGTAACCAAGTGATGACCTAACTGCTTATTCATCAAACAACTTTCCCAAAGTATGCACAAAATAACCCAAAAATATACAAAATATTAAATGAATCATAATAAATGTAAAATAAATACAGTCACACAGAAAAAAAAAATGCTTATGCTTCAGTGTTCCCTATAATATTAAACAGTAGAAAACACCTTAAAACACACCATATCATAAACACTGAAGTGAGAAATAATCATTAGCTACTGAGATTCTCATATCCTAACTTTGCCTTCATTGTGACCAATATCTACCAACAAGTCTGTGCTTTCTTTACACATCAGTGCAGCCAGAGTTATGTGGAGCCAGTAGCAAGCACTTGTTAAGGATTAATCACCTGACTTCTTTAATTATCTCTTCCTCACAGGAGTCTTTAGACCTGACCTCCCCACAGTCTCAGGATGCTTCCCACCTCCTCCCATCATCCTGCTCTTCCCCACTCCTCTCATCCCCTACAGAGGAGCGTCAACAGAGAGAGGGCCCTTTGCCAGAGAAGATGGATTCTCACCTCCTGAAAAAGATGGCCTTCAGGTGAATTACCATGGTAACAGTGAACCCATTTACAGGACCATAAAAATCTGATAACCTGTACCCAGGTAATTATAATAATCAGATCTCATACATTTATGTTTCCTTCAGAAATATGATAACTGCTAAATACTAGTTTAGATGTTTCAACCTATCTTATTTCTTTCAGAGCATGTACGTATGTTTGACTCAAACTTCCTGTTATTGTTCTCCACTCAGACATGACGACGTGACTTCTGTTTTCTGTGATGTAGTTGTTTTTACACAGATGTAAAATAATGAAATAAATCACATTGACATGTGTACATGCATAAAGATATCAGAGTATAGGGGAGAAATCCAGGTGTATTAACCATTTGTTAGTCAGCCCAACTGTTTGGTAGAGGTAACTTTGAACCCTGATATCTAATTTAAATGTAAGTCCTTTGACACCAAATGTCTTGGGCAGTCAGTTATATATTCAGCTCATGCTAGTATATATACCACCAAAGAAGAAGATCATAACTGTGACAACACCTCTGCTATGATCTTTTCTTTTGGACACAAAGTTGCAGGAAAGTTTGATTTTTTTTTTTCATTTTATTAATTTTTTACAGAGTCTCATTCATTCATTCATTATCTGAACACACTTTATCCTCACTAGGGTCGCGGGGGTCACTGGGGGCCTAATCCAGCTACAATGGGTGAAGGCGGGGTACACCCTGTATGAGTCTCCAGTTCATCTCAGGGCTGAACATATATAGACAAACAATCACTCTCACATTCACACCTATGGACAATTTTAGATTAACCAATTAACCTATCAGTGCATGTGTTTGGATGGTGGGAGGAAACCGGAGTGCCCGGCAAAAACCCACGCGGACACGGGGAGGACATGCAAACTCCACACAGAAAGGTCTGGTGTGGGATTCGAACCAGGGTCCTTTTTGCTGTGAGGCACGAGTGCTAACCACTGCACCACCGTGCCGCCCTTTTACAGAGTCTATTTTACATAAATAATCTTCATTATGTTTCAGAAATACTTTGGTATTCATGTAATAATTTTTTTGAAAACATGCTCAATCAAACAGATAGTAAAGGGTCATGAAATGCTAATGCTAATCGCTAATGCTAACACAAAGAGTTAATTCATCTCATTTGAACCAAGTCAGAAATTATGTTGGTAAGATTGGTGAAGGAATCATCTTTGAGTTTTAAAACTTTAGTTAAATTTAGGGTCAGTAAAAAAAAAATCAGTTTTATGTTATTATAGTCCCTGTGAGGTGGGAAAATAATTTTGGGGGGGGATTTTTGGTTAATCCCATTTCTCATAATGATAAAACATGTCACATTATGTGGTTTATATAATCACTTGGATAACCTGATAACTCAAGAAATCAGATCATGATTCAGATAGATATTCAATTTCAGAGTGTTTCAGACACTGGCCTAGTCTGAAGCACTTTGGACCTCAGAGTAACTTTAGCACTACATAGAAATCCTTTGCACGCAGTACACACACCATGTCATCATACACTGTCTGGCCAAAAAAATTGTCTCACATGCAATATTTCACTGTACTACCTTTGATTTTGATCACATGAGACATTTACTTTGACATGTTTTTGCCATATAATGCTTATTTAGTGTCACAATAAGGTTCATGATAATTTTTCCATTCATAGTTACATTCATTTTCTATTATTGATGATGGAGAATCTGATCGTTGCATCAACTCTTTATCATCTGAACTTAGAGTCTGGACTTTTCGGAGGCTAATAACTCATGTGTGAAAATGATCTCATGCTTCCTGAAGTATTCTGTCATTAATCAGATGACCCTGATCAATCCTGGCGATGTCCAATCTTTTAGACATTAGAGACATAAGACAACACTTACTGTATCAGTTAGATTGTTATAGCTAAAACATTATTTACCACTGTGGGAGGATCTGAACTATTATCTTAGTTAAAATCCAAACCAAAGGTGGTGCATTGACGGCCAGGTAGTGTACCTTTCCTACTTTGATACCTTCAAGCTCACTCTCTTCTTTGTTATTTGTGTTTTGCAGGAAGTCTTTGTCACCTGGGGGGCTGGTCTCCAGAGGTCTGGGTGTGGGCAAGTTGGTGCTGCGAACTGGACCTCCTCGCCTCGGGGATGTTTCCACACGGGCTTGTCCTGAAACACCAGGAACAGAGATGCTGCTCAACGGAAGCTAAAAAGACACTGACCTGCATCAAGCTAGAGCTGAGTTGCTAGCCCTAAACCAATCAGATCCTGGTTTTATCCTGGGAATAATGTTTAATTCCAGCTTTTATACAATATATGTCAATCATATGCCTAAATGAAAGTTAACAGATGTGTCAACATGTAGTCACAAGGGGCAAGAGAAAACACACTGCACTGCCTTTTAAATGGTGACTTTCACCAACATTCAGCTCAATAGTGAATTTATACATATTGCTGTTTACACTCATTAAGATACATAAGCAAAATTATCCACAGATGTTCAATTGGAGACTAGGTTGCACTTCTATTCTGCAGACGTCACACCAATTTTAAGGTTCAAGGTTCACTATTTTTAGCTTTAAAAACATATAAATTATTTTCCCACATACTTATTTAGGATAATAAAATTTTGTACAATACATCATCCAACGTGTTTAATGTTGTGACGATAATTTATTTATAGCTTGTGCCTTGATAGTAGTTTGGTCCCTTCACAATTGGCACTAATATAATGAAACCCCAAATGTCTAAAGCTGTAATCTAAACACAGGCATTATTTATATGTATACTTTTTCTATGAAATTTGAGTGTTTTTTTAATGCTTTTCATAATCTTACTTTTTGAAGTGTTTTTTTTTTTCCATAGCTACCAGTCATTGGTTTATCTTTTTCCATGCATTACAAGATGTCACATTGTATAGTTTTGCCTGGAATATCAACAAGCAGATTTACTAATGCAGATAACTAAAATAAGTAGGATGTTATCAGCCTTTGCAACGCCCTGAGAAAATGAAAAAAAAAAGGAAAACAGAGGTCTTCAGTATGCTAATAGAGAAATGAGCTTCTGTATTATATGAGTCATATGAGCTTTTAACTGACCTCAGAATTCCCTCCACAGTCATAGGATCACAGAACACAGTGACACAGTCATGCACTGGATTTTTTAAGTGATCACTTGGAGACACTTTGGCCTCAGTCATGATGAGTAATAAAGGTTTTTAATGTGTCTGTGTTATATCGCCTTCAACAAATGTCCTATCCTTTTAATCATTCTGTGCACAAATTCGTTTTGAGCACTACTTTTCGGAATATTTTACACACGAAGCTTATTCATAATTTTTTTTTTCCCCACTTAATTCTACTGATTGTAGTTGGGTATAGTCTCACTGCTTACACACACACACACACACACACACACACATACATTAAATATTTGCCTAGACTGTCGGCCACACACACAGACACATGATACAGTGGCCTTTCTCTTGTTGTTGCGCAAAACTAAATATTGGGCTCTTTTCTTGAAACTTTTGTCCCGGACAGATTCCAAAATGTCTGCCACATAAATATGGTCTTTGATGCTGAACACTGAATCTCAATTTTTTAAAACCCTGACATTTCTGTGCTTCTGAGTCCAGTTACATAGACAGTGTCCATATGTCATGTGTAATGGTTCGAGCCAACGCTTACAAAAGTGAGTGACACCACCTCTTGTGTTTCTTCATGCTGTGTCTTTTGTTTAACTTTTGGAAATGTTTGTTTTATTTTATGCATCGCTAACTTCTGTGAAGTTGTTTGTCAGGGTATTTTGTATACGAATCTTTGTTACTCCTGTTGGATTCTATTTTGCATCATAGAGATGAAACACATTATCTTGTCTAATCTTAATCTGTGTTTGCTGACCATTAGATGCACTGTTTTCAGTATGCTACGATCCACCAAAAACTACAGTTCACTGTAATTTTGTGCTAGAGTATATGGGTGGTTTTACTAACTGTTCAATCTCGCCTCATTCTTTTTTATAAATATGGGGACTCTTGACATATATGTCTTGACTTTAAGAAATAGCATGAAAACATTTGCCCAATTTAGTCGTTGTCACTAAGACTCCTCTAAGTTCGTTTACATCCATCCTAAATCCTATGAGATTTATATGGAATGAAAAAGGAAGGGGACATTTATTCTTAAAACTCCCTCTCTAAAGTCTTTTGCACTTTTTCCAAGATTTTCTGAGTGCCAAGCAGTAACGTCTTTCCTATCAGAATATTACTTAAATCCCATTTTTGAGGATGACAGAATGGTTGTACATTTAAAGAATGATATTTCAGAAACTGAAATTGAAGTAGTACAAAATATTGGACTAATGACCTTTTTAGCCTTTTAAAATGTTTATTTTCTAGTTATTACGCTATAATATGTTGGGATAAACAGAATTCCATATAAAACTAAGTTGAGTTATTTAATGCAATTCATTATGACTTGATATAATGACACCTTTTTTTAAAAAAACTATTCTTCAGTTGTGGGTCGGACTAATAAAACGCAAGCTTTTTTGAGCTGTGGTCATGAGTTTAGCTTGGCTCCCTGCTCTGCATCTGTTTACAACTTCACCTTTGAAGTCATGTAATGTTAAGTGCCATGTTGTGTACAGTATAACACAGTACAATCAGTCCCTGCTATGTTCCTATAGCTTTTCATATCCCTCAGCTACAACCTCTGCAAGGAGGGAAAGGCTCTTTTAATTTGAGGAGGATACTTCTGTTGTAGTTCTGCTTTTTTTCCATTAGAGGAGGCTAGATCCTTGTCTGTCTTAATCGCTCAGGGAAGACCTAAGTTGCTCAGCTACTTTAGCTTTTTCTATCTTCACCACTTAGACTATTTCTGTGGAAGTATTTACCTGGATGACACTTAACTGACCCTTTCACCTAAACCATAAATGGGTTAAAGTGACGTACTGATTATATTGTTTGACTGTGTTTACTTTTCCAGTGTTTTCTTTTGCCTCTCAATATGAATTTTGGCTTAGCTCTTAGCTATTCTTGTTCTCATGGGAAAGGGCTGGGCACTACTTTCTGTGATAACAGTATTGTGAGTATTGAACTTATGTCAAAGTGATACTCCCTGTTTCAAGTATCTATGGAGCACTGCTGTAGTGGCTAACTGCACTGCACTAATTCCCACCGCATCACTGCCAGAGGGTTTCATGCACTCTGCCAGTGAGTGCCCCCACTTTCCTTCCCCTCTACCTACTATCCCCTTTATCCTGCTGCATCCTGTGTCATGCATGCGATATAGTCCCTCTTGTGATGGCGGAGGAGTATTGATGATTTTGTAGTTGTGATACAACACACCCAGCGCTGTAAGAGTTCTGCACATGCCCACTGTGTGGCCACGTCAAATGCTGAAGTTTGCCTGCAGCATTACACTTGTTTGCTCATGAAAATGAATTATTGGTTAATAGAAATTATATTATTATTATTATTACTATTAATGCTACTACCACATTTGTTTGTGTTGTGGTATTTTTCTTCTTGATATATTCTAAGTCTACATCTTTGTTTTGAATTTGAGAATTTGCTGACGTTGAAATTTTTTTTTATTAGACAAGAAGTGTTTCATTATTCTATATTATATGGGAAAAAGTCTGTTTGTTGATTGTGAAATATGACTGAACCAATGTTTTCTGACTATTCATGTCTGTATTAGACATTTTATTTGCAAATCTATTGTTCGATTGAAATGTAAATGAACTATTAAGAGATGGTACACATCCGTCATTGTATACAGTCTGGCACCATCATTAGATGGACTTATAGTATAGACGATCATTTATACAACCTGTGATAATCAGATATATTTACATGTTTAAAACAGTGGGGCAGTTGTGTAATGTTTCAGAATGAGGAAAATAAAATCCTTTAGAGACAGAATACCTTAAAATGTCCCCATAATGAATAATACTGTTACGTATTCCATTTATTTCCTCGGAAATATCACATTGTGAAAGGTTTCCCTTTTACTTACTGTATGGTAATGCAAGACTGGAGTTGGATGATTTATGTGCTATTAATAATTGATGAAACTGTTTCCATATTGTTTGACTGATTGATTCTTCTGTGCATTTTCTGGCTCATTTACCTGTATTAAACTGACTTACAGACAGCTTGGCTGAGCAGCATTGTGCTACTTTGTCGCACTGAGAGATGGAAATATGAAGAAGATTTTAGCACATGAAATTGCATGCTACAATAAAGCAACAACAAATCATGTCTCTATGGTTCTTGTGATTTTTTTGTCTCAGTGTGACAGAATAAAGAGGTAAATGTAACTTAATTATTTAGTGATTATCATGGTCATTCTGCAAACTGGCATAGTGAGTATTCATTTATATACTGTTGATTGCACTATAAATGGTTAAAAATGTTCTGAAAATTGCTAAATTGCTGATTTAAAAAAAACTGATATGATTATATTAATTAAACTGTGATACTTATAGCATTTGCCTTTTTACTTCAACTAAACAGTGTTTAAAGTTAAATATACAACTAATTGTGCCTTATGAAACATGTTCAGTAACTCCAGACTATTTAGAGGAGTAATGTGAGTGTATTTTGCAACTAACTACTGTGAGGAGTCCTGAGAAACTGGATTTTATCTCAATTACAGGGCGGTGCAGTGACCATTGGTGGGGCAGGGGCTCAGGGGTTCACTGAACATGTGAAATCATAAATTGTGGCTGCAAGGTATTTACGTGTAAACATTATTTTCCAAATGTATAATTTCACATATATGCTCAAGGACATATGGTGGTGGAGAACTTTGCTGTTGGAACTAAACTATTTTGAAAAATACAAAAAAGCCAAAAAAAACCCCCCAGTCCCTGTAAGATGCAGACTTATATATAAAAAAAAAAATGTTCCTCTCGCCCCACGTGGGCGGTGTCTCCTTCAGGCTCGGGTCCTCTACCAGAGGCCTGGGAGCCTGAGGGTTCTGCGCAGGATCTTAGCTGTTCCTAGCAATGCGCTCTTTTGTACAGAGATCTCTGATGTTGTTCCTGGTATCTGCTGGAGCCATTCTCCCAGCTTGGGGGTCACTGCCCCTAGTGCTCCGATCACTACTGGTACCACCGTTGCCTTCACACTCCACATTTTCTCTAACTCCTCTTTCAGCCCTTGGTATTTCTCAAGCTTCTCATGTTTTTTCTTTCTGATGTTGCTATCACTGGGGACTGCTACATCTATCACCACCACTGTCTTCTCATGTTTATCCACCACCACTATGTCAGGCTGATTGGCCATCACCATCTTGTCAGTCTGGATCTGGAAGTCCCACAGGATCTTGGCCTGTTTGTTCTCTGTCACCTTTGGGGGGTTCTCCCATCTTGACCCTGGGACCTCCAGTCCATACTCTTTACAGATGTTCCTGTACAGTATGCCCGCTACCTGGTTATGCCTCTCCATGTATGCCTTGCCTGCCAGCATCTTACACCCTGCTGTGATGTGCTGGACTGTTTCAGGGGCTTCTCTACACAGCCTACACCTGGGGTTCTGTCTGATGTGGTAGACCCCGGCCTCTATTGCTCTGGTGTTCAGGGCTTGTTCTTGTGCAGCCATGAGTAGCGCCTCTGTGCTGTCCTTTAGTCCAGCCTTTTCCAGCCACTGGTATGTCTTTTTCATATCAGCCACTTCCTCAATTTGTCGATGGTACACGCCATGCAAGGGTTTGTCCCTCCATGATAGCCCCTCTGGTTCCTCGACCTTACTGGGCTTTTGTTGCCTGAGGCATTCACTTAGCAGTTGGTCATTGGGGGACATTTTCTTGATGTATTCCTGGAGGTTCGCCGTTTCCTCCTGGACAGTAGTTCTGACACTTACTAGTCCTCGGCCCCCTTCCTTTCGCTTAGTGTACAGCCTCAGGACACTGGACTTGGGGTGGAACCCTCCATGCATGGTAAGGAGTTTCCTTGTCTTGATATCAGTGGCTTGTATATCTTCCAGTGGCCAGGATATTATCCCAGCTGGGTATCTGATTACTGGCAGGGCATAGGTGTTAATGGCCTGGATCTTATTTTTGCCGTTCAGCTGACTTTTCATATATATATATATATATATATATATATATATATATATATATATATATATATATATATATATATATATATATATAGTTACATGTATCAATAGGCTTAGTTGTTCAGAAGTTACTGAACATGAAAGATCAGCAGGTGATTTTAGTTTGGTGATTGGTTTGATCATAGACATAATGTCAATGATCACCAAATACCGAACTAAAATCACCTAAAATCCCTTCGCCCCTGCATATCAAACCTTTGTTTTGATATGGAGAGGCTAATAAGTCACACCCTTCTACTTCCGGTCCATGAGTGCTTCGCTCTCAAAAAATTTGAATGGGAGTGAATGGAGTGAGTCAAGCTTCTGATTCCGCTTTCTTTCTTTCTTTCTTTCTTTCTTTCTTTCTTTCTTTCTTTCTTTCTTTCTTTCTTTCTTTCTTTCTTTCTTTCTTTCTTTCTTTCTTTCTTTCTTTCTTTTTTTTTTACATATTAATTCATCAATTTTGATGAAGATTTAAAGTAGATTGAACATTCAATTTCAAAAGCATTCAACACGACTGATCAATACCAAATTAGGTTGTAGATGTGGGTCTTTGCATCATCTTCAAATGTGTTTTTGCCTGTCTATATAAGAACTTGACTCTTGGCACAGTGATTAAATGAACGGATGTGATACTAAAACCTTCTCATCAGGTATGCAAATTGATATGGCTGCTTCATTTTAGTAAGCTTCTTTATGATATTTTAACTCATTGGTCTAGGACTGCGAGAGCCACCTCTATAAAACATTAATAGCCCTCTCGTAAGCTGTTATGTATTTCAATTTCAAATGTTGATACCTGTGTCTAAATTATATAACATATCAATTTAACACTAGGGGGCAGCAAATATCAAAACCACTGAATACAAATTGAATGAGAAATGTTTTCTGTCTGTACAGATTTTTTCAGATGGTGATGATAAGTGTTTGATGTTAGGCTACTTGTATTACCTGAAAGTCTCACTGTTACTATAAATGACGCAAACGCCCAGAGAATCTGAACAGGAAAAGTCACGTGATCACAACAGTAGGCGTGTCCACAATGTGGGAAAATTGAGCGTAGCTGTTTTGAGTCTGAAATATTTTGCTCTGATTTTTGGAAAAATAAAACACAATGGGTCCCTCTCACATTCCTATGTAAAGTTAAGACTTCATTAAGGAGACTGAAGAATCTTGAATTAACCTGTTTATTTGTACACCAGTGGTGCAAGGCTTGGTAAAGTTGTATTAGGTATTTGGTGGATTATTGAAGGTAAAAGAAGTTGTTTTATATTGATTGACGGAGTTTAAATAAGTGGATGATATTTTTATATGATGACTTGATGCTAAGAACGGAGTATAGATAAGCTCTGAGCATCAGTCATTAGGTAATGCCAACGCCTTTCGTCCCTCAGCTCAGAATGAAAAGAAGCACTGACAGGCGCATGCGCGTTGTGGGAGTCAGCGGGTTGGTCGGGTTTGTGTTTACAGCTCGGCTGGATGCTGTTGGCTGCTGATGTTATTGGGAAAGTGCAATGTTGTGCCAACCGCCATTGGAATAAATACAATTGTGGGGATTAAGGTAAGATGATTTGCACACGCACAGACATTAACCATAAGAGTCAAATATAGTTGTCCCTTCAATTATGAGGAAAAATGTCTTTTTATTGGACGCAACTATCAAGAATAGCATGGCTAGCAGGCGTTAGCTACAGAGCTATAATACAGTAGTGGCCTGTATCATCGTTCTTTACTACGACAGCCACTTAGCAGCTTTAGTCACAAAACTAATGCAAATACTTCCTCGATGCCGTTTCCATGTGTTATTTCATGGTGGTAGCGGAACTGTTCACTGTACGGTCGAACATTTTTGACGGACTTTGCATCGATGACTGGTGTTGTAGCATTCTAAGCTAACGTTAGGAAGGCTGGCTAACAGGGGCATGAAGTTAACACTGGTTCTAGCTTCATTAGGTTTGAACAGCTTTATTCAGTAAAATGTGTTTTGTGTTCTTGAGGTAACCGTGACAGGGATGTGTTGTACCAAGTGAAGAGACCCACAGTTAGTTGTCACACGCCATATTAATAAGATAAAGTGAACAGGTGTGCTTGTATCCAGATTAAGTGGCGCAGGTGAGAGAAGAAAGCCAATTATGTTAGATTACTGGATATATCTAAATTAATCAGCGACACCGACGTTGTAAAGCTAGTAAATGTAGGCAGATGTTCACAACCTCACTATTGACAATCTTGGTGTATGTGTTTTTCTTGCCTCATTTCATTTGATGACCTTAGTATTGTAACATTGGGCAAGCTGACAGTTGAGAGAGATGTCTGTATTTAACAAACTGTTGGAGCTGTAAGTGTGCAGCATATTTACTAATAATTCTAATTAAAGTTTTGACATGTAGCTTTCAAAATAGTACCAAGTTTTCATAACTCTAAAATAACAAGTCGACTTTTACTGAGAAGACCTTAACAAGATTTGTTCCAACTTAGCAATTAAAAATTCATGACATATGCCATTATTGGCAATAAAAATGTAATATGTTTAGCAGTTAATAAATTGTTTATTCCAGAAGAAAAAACCCTCATCTGGTGGAGTTCAGAATTTAATTTGAGTCATTGCAATAGCACTCCATTTTTATATGAAGGTGTGGGTTGGAAATGGTCAGGGGTGTGTAATTGCAGAAAGGGAGTGTTCTCACGTGCATGTTTCCTGTTGAAGTAATGCAAAGTAAACTTTGAGATGCTCAGCAACAAACGGTATTTCAACACAATTACAGAATAGTTTTGTAACATTAAATGTGTTTTTAGTGTACAGTATGCACCATTTACTAAATCAGACAGGCAATGGAATGGCGTTTAGTTAAAGCTCTTAAATGGTGGCACTCTGACACTTTTAATATTATAAAATGCATTCATGCCATTTACACATTGTTATATTTGCATAAAATGACAAAGTATTTGACCATGTTTTTGTTTGAATCTTTGGCCTACAGCAGCAGCATCACCAGGTTCTTGGACAGAATTGTGTAACTGATTGTACTAGTACAGTATTTTGTCTCAAGTTATAAAAGGCAGCACACAAGCAATTGGCCCATTTTAACATTGTTAAGGAACATTTTTTTTAGTAGACGAAATTAGCATTTCATTATGTGAACAACAAATATTACAATATTATCAAAATGTTGTACACCCATGTCACAAATGTTTCTAATATCTTGCAGTCCTGCTATTAATATTGCTATTATATGTAAAACACATTCCAAGACATTTTAATAAATAATGCTAGTAATGAATTAACACTATGTAATAAACATCAATCAACTGGGTGTAAAAAAAAAAGAAAAAGAAAAAAAAAGGAAATGATCTAACTGGCTGTTGTTAAGAGTTGAATTAATACACCTACCCCAGATGTTTATTCTGTAGATTTTGCAGGAAATATTTGTGGTTTCATTAAAACTAGTTACTATTCATTTTCACTGTCTGCTGTCAGTTGTACTTTTTAAACATCTTAGATTCTTAAATGTAGGTTTGCTGCACATGATAGACATAAACAAAGCTGTAAAGTTTCTCTCTGTATAAAGAAGCAATGCACCAGGATTAAACAAGTGTTTGAATAGTGAGAGCATGTGCAGTTTAGATTCTTAAAGTGAAAGTGTTTGTTGCATCCAATTCCTCATTTCAGAAGTTGCAGGCACGCCTGTACTCTGATTGAGTTGCTTCTTTTTTCTTCCCTTCAGTCGTGCGAGACATTGTTTTGTTCTGTTAAGTCTGAGAAGTGCAGTGGTTTCATTCCTCAAGAGCAAATTTGGAGCCTGCTTTGTATTGTGAATCTGAAATAAGATAGAGATCAGGTGCACATTGAGTACAAATAATATGTAAATGTTGTAATGTATGTAAATGTGTGTTGCTTGTCTTCATGTATTTGTACAATAGATTACTTCCTTAGATTATTTGAAGCTCATCTTCAAACCTATATTTCTGCTTTTTCATTTGCAGTTTATCTTGTGATCCACCTTGTAGTAGTTGGCTTTTTGTTATTGGTTTTCCTTTTCTGTTCAGTCTCTGCTTCTCCCTGCTGTCTCTGCCTGGCTGAAATCACTGCTGTGAGGCGACTCGAAAGGGACTGTGTTGCAAGCCTGAATGCTCTCTGGTTGTCTCTGGCTGTGTCTTCCTCTCCCTTCTGAGGTGCATATAGGGCCCAGCTGGCAGCCCAGAACAGCCTGTTCAGCTGGACAGTGGAAGGCACGAAAAAAAAGGTTTCCAGTGTACACATTTTTACACAAGAATTTACATTCAGATACCGTGGGCCTATTTTTAGCTGTAACAAACAACAAAGAGAGGTCACTCTTCGAGCTCAGTCATTCAGCCCTTTTCAAACAGAGATCCCACTCTTTTGCCATTCATAAGTCCCTGAACATGACAGCTCTGACTTTGGGGCCCTATTATAACACTAAAACAATAGTGCTGGGTGATTTTGCCCTCTAAAAAGATTTTTAACGCCAAGGCTCACCTCCCCATGTACAGATACAAATTAAGTTCCCCTTCCAAAGGCACCATCACTGCATCTTAGGCTTAGTACCATTCAAGAAGATTGGATTTGTTTAAAGAAATCCAAACAGAGGGCTCTTTCCCTCTATTCCAGAAGGATAATTGGGTTTAGTCAAAACTTTCTCCAGTGCCTGATGAATTGTGGAGAGACCAGGTTATCTGCTAACTGTCACCGTCACACCTACCACAGTGCCAGCTCTCACTTTTACACAGGCACCAGTTCAGTCCTGTGTGTATTCTCCACTGTCATATTCTCTAAGGCAGAATACAGTTTAGGCAAAGGATGATGAAGAATGCAATACTAAATTCTATTAATATAACTGCTGTCAAGCAAGTATTGATTTAAGTTGTTTTGCTATATTCACTCATATTTGATTTATATAATATTATAACATGGGAATTATATATTTATATAACAAATAAATTGGTTTGAAATAATCTGAATCTACATTGGCTAATGTTTTTTTTAAAAATAAAGATGGAGATATAGAGTAGCAGCTAATTATTTTCACCACCTTTACTAAAGGTGCATTTGACACATGAAACACTGAAGAAGAACAGGTCTTGTTGCCATGGTGACACACAACATGTGTTCCATCAAAAGGAACAGTTTCCTGTTTCATAAGATCAATGTCACATCTTGTCTTTTCTCCTCTCTACTTCTAGACTTGTACCTTGCTGTTCCATTTACACTAGCTTACAGAAGAGAGGAAATAGATTAGAAGGCAGTTAGGAAAAGCAGAAGATGATTTACTAGGGACTAAGGGTGGGTAATATAGCAAAATATAATTTCATTTTACTTACTACTTAAATAATTGTTATTTTTATATATATATACGCACACATTATACATTATGTATGTGTGTGTGTACACATACATACAGGGTTTCCCCCAGGAATCTTGCTAAGCCTGGTAGGCAAGTCCACTGGCGGCCCCCCATGTTTTTGTAAATAAATAAATAAAAATTTTACAAAAACTCTTTCATTCTATCTGCCATAACCATCCTGAATACCCTAAAATAGAACATTGCACACATGCACTTATTTTCAACATGCAATGGTCACATGTTTTAATTTATTTTTAAATATATTTGTTCACATTTGTCATTTTCTTAACCTCCTGACCTCTTTCAGGGACAAGGCTTTCACAGCTTTATTGAAGAAAATAATGTTGTCCACTGCAAAGGAGATTCCATAAAACTTTTAAAAAGTATCTGAAAAACTGTTGCATTGTAGTTTTCAAAAAAGGCAATTGTTTAATGTAAAGAAGTCCAAACTTGTACCTTCCTGGATCTCAAAAGGTTAAAATGTGTAAATGTGTTGCGAGCCATGTCAAAGATGAATTTCTGTCACCATTTGGGACAGACAATAAAATATTCTATTCATAAACTATATGAAAGCATGAAGCTTTCATATAGTTTATGAGTCACGTGCATCAGTGAGCCATGTATCCTTCTGACTTTATCCATTTGTTAACTGTTGTTCCTGATGAATGATAATCATCTTCCACCACATCAGCCCTTTTTCCACTGCAATTTTCATTTCATCACATTTACTACACTTTTGAAAAGAACTAATGAGACACATCTGTCTGACAGTTAGGGCTAGCAAAGTAGTTTCTTATTTCACCTTAAGTCAACTAAACAATGAAACGGGACTTAATGATTATTATACATACTCACCATCAACAGGGGGTCTACTACAGGTGACCTGAAGGAGTCACGTGACAGAAATACCGGTGTTACAGAGTACGGGTCCCCTTTACACACCGATACCTGTGTACATTAGACCTGTAACTCATGAGTAAACTCTTCATCTACCCAGGAACTCACTTTTAATGGCTTTATTTTTGGCTAAAACACACACCATCAATGCTGGTTAGTGACATCTGTGACCCGATATAAAGATCCTTCAAAATAAACCAAACCAGTTGTTGATCAACCACGGATCCACGGTTTTTATTTTGTCACTTCCGTGTCTGCTACCTGCCCCCATTTCCTTTAACTTTACCTGTACTCATACCCTGAAAAATCTAAATAGTGTCATTAGTGTCACTAGTTTTAACATATGTTTAATTTCTTTAAAATACATATACATACATAACTGGGGGAAACCCTCTATATCTATCAGTCCATCTGTCTGTCTGTTTGTTTCAAGACACTAATGTGCAAGTTTTTAAACTGTGTAACCAAACAATTTCTCTATGTAAAACAAAGCCCCAAAATAAAGTAAAAAATTTAGTCTAAAGAACATTTTAATTACAATTTTTCCCACATGTGCCCAGAACATAAACATACTAAAATGTAAACAACACTTTAAACATAAAACCTAAACTGTAGCTTTCAATAAACATGTAAAGTAAAAACAGAATAAAATATTGATGAAGAGATGCCCGCTTCAAATAATCCTACAGGCTTACATAACAGGTGGTTAATAGTTGTGTGTTTTCAGCTAGTAATCGGTGTATTGGGTGCTCTTTGATGGAGGAAGAAGTCCAATATGAGAAGAATTATAACCCAGGCACCTCCAAAAAAGTATCAGTGTGGAGCGTACTTGTTACTTCCCTTAAAGACTGACTTTACTAAATGCTTGCATTAAGGTTGTTGGCTTTTGTGTAAAGCTGCCTGTTACCTCTGGCTAGTGTTTTAGCATTTTGGAATTTTTGTTAATTGTGACCATGACCTTTGACCTTTTCTCAAATGGATCATTGCATCTGATGCACACTAGCTATAAGTATATGCCCATGTAATTTCATGGTGATATCTCAAGTATTCGTTGAGTTATAGCATGATATGTCTCTGTGGACACACACACACACACACACACGGTGATCAATAATCTCTCCCAACCAATATTGGGCAAGATTAAAAACACAAGTCTCATGCATTCCTATGATTTCCACAAAGGATCAAAAGGACTTAAGAGTTGGGAGAAGTAACAGAAATTCACTCCTACACACAGCTAGAAAGCTTGAGTTTTTTTTTTTTTTTTTTAATGTCTCATCATATGATCATTTTTGTGTTGTAAAAAGCTGGGTGCCCAGTAAATGATGTTTGTGACAGAATATGCTGAGAAGTACTGAAGAAAAGGTTGATAACGAACAGCTTGGGATGAGCAGGCAAAAGGGCTTTGGCTGAAACAAGGAAGGAAAACAGGGTGACAAGGCAACCATTATACGCCTGTTGGAGATGCAACTGGTCAAAGATATAATGTGTGTGATTCATTGTGTGTCTGTGTGTATGAGCGCGAGGCTTGTTCTCACAATACAGCTGCTTGTGCACGTGTGATAAATGTGCTTGGTAGTGTTTAAACGGCAGTTCATTTTCTATGCATGAAGATGGAAAGAAGCAGGATGAACGTCTGTGCTTATGTGTCTGTCTAGACTCCACCCCAAATGTTGAGTCAGTGTTTACTACTTGAAACGTGAGATTTCTCTGCAAGTTCTATGGAAGCTTAAATGTTTGCATAGCAGAGTATTGAATTGATCATTTACTTGAGATAATGTAGATAATATAAAAGATATGCTTGTGAGGAAAAGGAATTTCCAGGTGAAAACCACAGATGTACAGGCACTTCATTTTATTACAATTCATTTAGGGCAAAAATACACCTAGTTAGTATAATGACAAGACTTAAAGTTTGTGTGCGTAATGGATGGGCTAACCCGAAGTAAGTGTGTGCTGCAGTTACGGGTCATTGAAAAATATTTTTAATGATATTGGGGTAGTGGTCGGTCAGGTTGTTTGAGATAAACTTTAAAATAACCTGGTAAATACATCTTATTAACTGAATTTCTGTGAAGTACGGTACCCTACGGTATGGAGGGGGCAAGAGAGAAAGTCAAGATGGGAGAGTGGAAGCTCTGGAAACATACAAACAAAAAAGTAAGGTTTGGGACACATTCGCTGAGATTTTTTAAAGATGATGAGCGGATCTCATTGTTTTCTTTTCCATGGAAACTGGGTTCAAATGTCTCTTTGGGTGTTATAGGTTGTTGACCCCTGGTTTAGATGCTACACGCAAACAATGACATCAAATTTTAAAACAGAAATAAATGCAGGTATGTGAGTAAGTCCATTTGATGTTCATAAAGACCATTGACTACTCTTTACAAAATGCGGGTCCAGAAGCGGGTCTGGTCCACCCTATTCAAATATATTTCTTGCGGTCCGAGGTGCGGGCAGGTTAGTTAAAAAAGCAGTCGGTTGCGGGTCGTTTATACATCAATCCACGCATCACCGTGTTCACATGAAGGGTATTTGGCAGCAAAGGCATTTAGGGTAACACCATTACATCTCCAAAATCAAGTTTAATGTAGCGACAAGTGTTATCGTTAGCAAGGATGGTCCCTGGGCTACTGAACCAGACTGGAGCATGTTGCAACTAATGGTTAATCAACAATTTTCAAGGAGAAAAAAAAAATAGTAATCATTTTGAGGACAAACTAAAAATAGAAAGCAGCTGCCTTTGAGCCAGAAGTAGAGTAAACATCTGTAGTGTCTTGAGGATTAAATGCTTGTGAAGATGAGACAGAGCTGAGGAGTGATGCTATTGCCTGTGTAGTAATGCTACAGTCGGATGGTCTTTCACATTCCTTATACACTATGTGGAATGTATAATAAGTTAGACCAGCGAGTCATTGTACCCTGTGACTCTTGTTTTTCTGCTTCAGTTTTGCAATCCAAGTGAAAAACTACACCCTGTCTCTTTGGACAAATAACCATTGCTCATTTCCCCTGTTTGCTTAGAAATAAGCAGGAAGAGTGAACAAGCTTAAGCTTTCACTTTGCGAGATCTTCACTAATAATAACATTCACGCAGCACATGACTGTAGAACACGTTCAAGTGTCACAGCAAAGTGTTTTGTTTTGTGGTGTCCTGGGTCTGAGTTACAATGTTATCATAAGCTAAGTACATAACTGCTTTGACCTTGTTATTGTATTGACCTTTTTTTTTTTTTATTCGCTCAATTGTTAAGAGTTGGCTTAAAAAGGAAGGGTTGGGAGAGAGTGTGGAAATGGAAAAATAAAAAAAGATGGAAGGCAAAGTGAGGGGGGGGTAAGGGTAGGAGAAGTTAAACTGTGGAGGAGGAAAGATAAAGGCATGAAAGAGAACAGAGTGGAGAGAAAATGTAGAGATAAGTAAAGAGTAAAAAGGGTTGTATAGAGGCCAAATGGCCAGAAATAGCCTCTTATGGTCTCCCACTGAACCTCTGCCAGAACCTTCTGTTGTGCTTTTCTTCCTGTGTTATACATAGTGGTACCTCCCTTCTTCAATAGGTGGTTTATGACTTAACTAAACATGTGTCCTAAAATTAATTTAATCAAACACACCTGTTATGCCATATTGAAGTTATTTATTTGTCATCATTTGTTACTTTACAGAAACATCCTTATGTATGATTTACATCTGGTACTAACATTGCAAAGGACCAGCTGGGATTTGCAATGCAATTTTTTTGTTTTTGACATCACACTAATCCAAAGATATGGCACACACTTCAACCATGCATATGCACGTAGGACTTAAAATGTGTAATTTTGAAAGACAAGTATTACGTTGAAATGTAAATGAAATCCTTTTGAAGAAGACACCTGTTTTAGTGTACTCTGTTAATGGCAGTATTCTTGATTACATGTCATTCCCTCTGTTCTCTGTGCATATTTTCAGCCATTTTATTTAGATACGCTGAAAAAGTCAAAGTTGTACATTCTCTTCTCTCTTCCAGCTTTCACTGTTTCTTTTCTGACTCGCCCAACAGTCACTTGACAAAAAAAAAAAAAATAATAATAATTTGATGCACAAATATCCACACATGAAATATTAATAATGGATTGGATTCATATCGCAGTTTTTTTGACCACTCGAAGCCCTTCACATTAGTGACCCATTATTCATTCGCTCTCACATACACCCTCTGAAAAACTGTAACAAGTTAAAAATAAATCTATGGAACTGTTATGAGATATGTTGAACGGTTCAACATCTGTGACCATGCAAATAAAACAGCCACTTGTAATTTGACAACATAGTTTCATAATTTGTGCTTTTAATTTATTTTCTCAGTAAACGTTGTCATATTTTGACGGTTCATTGTTACGTTTGTGCTAAAATGTGTCTGATTTGGGTGGTTTGGGTTGTCCAGAGCAGTGGATATCTGCATGATGTGCAGCATTTCCCACAGGAGCCTTGGCTATTTGTGGTGGTGGCGGCAGAACAGGATAACCATCACTTATTGACTCCAAAAGTGTAGACAGGGAAATAATCACATTAATTTAGTATTATGTGCTCAGGAAGACTTCCTGGTTTCTGCCTGGTGTACATTTCTTGTGTTAAACCACATATTATCTTTTGTGTGTCAGTAGTTGGATGGATGGTTGTGTGCAGCTGGCATGTTCTTTCAGTCATCTCTGTCATATACATATTACTTTTCTCCAAGTGCCACTTGCATTTTCATGGCTTTACATTGCATCAGACTTCTGCAATTTTCCAGATTGGGAGCGATAAAATATATTTATATCTTTCTTGCAAATAACTTTCCCTTGGCTCTGTCAGGTGGATAAGAAACACAGGTCGTTATTTTTAAGCCTTTGCCTTTAAAAAAAAAAAAAAAAAGAACCCAAAAAAAGCCATATAATTTGTAGCTGTCCTGTCTGTAGATTTCACCCTCTTGTTTACACCCCCTATTTCTTCTGACCCCCAGTAGAGAGTGTTGGGTTTGTAATACTAGTGATGTAAGGCTAATTTTAAATCTTTATTATTTTTCCCCCCGGGAAATCAATATGCGAGTAGCCGTCATTGCTTCAAAAGATGCTTTTCATAAATTTCATTACACCATAACTATTATCTGCTTCTTTTTTGTTTATTTTTGTTCTTTTTCTAGGTGATTTTGCTCATCATCTCCCACTTCCTCCTCCTGTCTTCCATTCATGAGCAGCGTGGCTGAGTTTAACTACGGCAGCCATGGATGACAAGGGCTCGGTGGGGAAGATTAGCGTGTCTTCAGACTCAGTGTCCACTCTCAACAGTGAGGACTTTGTCCTTGTGTCCCGCCTGGGGGACGAGACACCCTCCTCCACTAATAATGGTAGTGATGACGAAAAGACAGGATTGAAGGTAAGGATGGTTGGGTGTAGGTATGGATGGCAGCACAAGGGAGAAAAGGAAGACTTCAGAGCTGTACTACTGTGGACAGTTGACAATCTCTTGTGTTGACATTTAGTATCTGAGACACATTCAGTCTGTGCTGGACGACAGGTCAACCTGCACTGTAGGTCAAATGTTGTATTTACACTTTTGTATCACAAAAATATGTTTATACTACTTATTTGTTGTCAGTGGAACTTCCTGTCATTATTTGAACTATGTATTGTTAAAGTTGTTCCTTGTTTTATTCATTCACATGGTAGAGGCTCTTTTCTTCACCTTTTTTTTTTCCACTTTTATTACACTCACATTCTAACCATAAGACTAACTGTTTCATATTTTGCTTTTTTTCAACCACATATTTTCTTCTCCGCCTTTTTATAGTTATTCAAACAGCTGTGTATTTTATCTGTATCCTTCACTGTTTGGGACCTATAGAGAAGTATGTAGGAAAATCATGCTCATATCTGCACATGCTTTTTAGAGTGAGGAATACATTTTCTTTCACTTGAAGTTATATTTTTGGTAAAGTGTTTGGCAGGGGAAAAAGAAAGGTATTGTGTCTGAAGCATGGAAATACAGACGTGCAATTTTTTTTTATATGAGGTGAAAATGTAGGACAAGTCCTTATTGAAACATTTAATATTTGTAATTTCATTGCTTCTTTATTGTGAAATAAAAAAAGGACTCACATTTGTAACAGCTGCCGTTGGAACTGGGCATGTGCTTTTGTACTAGAGTGTGTCCGACATATGCCCTCTGCTATTTGATTCAGTGCTTCAGTTTGCACTTATTTAACAGGTGTTGGTTTACAGTGAGTGTGCCGATGCAGCTGCATGTGGTTTGAACACATTGTCAGAGAAAATAATGGTGTCTGGGGTGTGGCTTTTTACAAAGAGGTTTGAAAATTATTTGAGGAAAGAAATGTAGCTGCCAGCCACCATACTGTGTGCGTCCCTTTTGGGCTCAGGTTACTCCTTTCCTCTCCTCTCCTCTCCTCTCTTATCTCCTACACTACCCTTTACTGTATGCCTTCACCCATATGCTGTATCTGTGTCAGGACAAAAACTGCTGGCTTGATGTTGCAGAGGCACCACAAGATGGCGCCAGCAGATTGTGGCTGTTGCATAGTCGATAGAAAGCAAGCCCTGCTATTCATTTGACATGGCTGAAAACAAGAACATCAAATGTAATAATAACTACAAAAGTAAACACTCGGGCTGACGGAGGAGTTGGCGTATCGGTTTTGTACGGTTTATTAGATGCTTGGATGAAAGTCTGTTCCCCACGGGTCTGGAGTTAACATTATGTGATGGTGAGGAAGTCACTCCATTCACTGACACTTGGTCATCAAGACATCATGTTTTGGTTTTTGTCAACACACCTTTGTGCACGCCCCACTCCAGTTAGACCATCCAGAAAGAGAGGAGTCAGTATGTCTAAACTTGTTGTTTGTTGTACAGGTGATATCTGAGGAAGGGGTCAGCTTTAAGGTCAGTCTCTTCTCTTGCTATCTTTTTCCTGCTCCTCTTTCTTTCTCTTGCTCGTAATTACTCTCTCTCTCTCTTTCTGTGATGTTCTTCTGTGGTGATTCTGTATGTGATTTGTGCCTCCTCTGTTTTTGCTGGATGTTGAGTGATGGCTGTAGACGGCTGCTTCAACAGGTTTTGATTTTGGTAGACACTCATCTAGACCTGTAGCTGTGCCTGACAGTAGCCCAGGCTTTTAGCTGTTATCTGTAAAACACAAGCGCTGCTACAGCTTGTATATCAAGAAGGCGACGTTAACCCAGTGGCTCCAAACACAGCATCACTAACAAGGCCACGGTCCCACAGTCCTGCAATTAAATGAAATGTCTTATCTTCCAGTGGTGGATAAAAGAAATCCCAACATCCGATACTCCTTTCAGTGCTTTTACAGGCGGTTCTCAGAAATGTAATGGGTTCTTTTCTTGGTTCATGCCCTGCTTGTCTATATTTTTATGAGGTTGCTATTTCTGTGTAATCCTGCTGACAAACAAATCAATAGACGCAGGTGAAAACACAACCTCATTGACAGCGGTAGACATTAAATGGTGGAGTCTATTATATTTATAAAAAACAAACTAAAAAAACCCCCACTACACTTATATCGCTGTCATATATTGCACAGTAGAACTCTCTGCAGTTTAATCCTGGTTTCCATTGTCTTCTCCATAGCAGCCTGGAAAATTTGGCTGCTTATTAGCACCGGCTGATTTGTGCAGGCATATGCTTGATTTGAACAGCGTCAAATAATGATAGTAGTGCCATTACTCTTCAGATCTCTTGATACTGACATACCTACTAATCACTAATGTCCAATGAAGTGCGATTGACATTTTTCTTTCCACCAAGTTTGAGCAGGGAAGAAATCAAAGGGTCTCACTGCAGTCACTTGAAATGAATTAAAATTCACTGTTAAACGAGTGGGAGAAAATTGTTTTGTTCTTCTTGGAAGATTATGAAATTGTGTAGCAGCACAATTATATATTTCCCTGTGATGGTGATGGATGGGTCTATGTTACTGATCCTGTGTGTCGTGTTCCCCATTCCTTGGTGTGGTTGTGTGCATGTCTGTTTCTGTGTGTGTGTGTGTGTGTGTGTGTTCCTACCCCTCTGTGTGCATGCATCAGATTGTGGGAAATGGAAGTGAACAGCAGCTCCAGAGGGAGTTAGAGGATGTCCTCATGGACCCATCAGTAGCTGACACTGGCCTTGGACCAGAAACGAGAATGGACAGTCTTGGTGGAGGAGACCATGGCCATCTTCCCACTACAGCCTCACCTGTACCGCCAGGCTCTGACCCCTTAAGCACAGCTCTGCCTAAGGTGGAAATGGTGCTTCCAGTTCAGACAGCTCAGGAGAGTGAGCTAAATGAAAGGTCATACAGAGGTGAGGCACAGTATGAGTTTTGTTTTTAAGTTCACAGAGTGCACGTTTTATACAATAAATACAATTTCAGGTTCTAAAGTTTATTCTTAAATCACCAAGGTTTCCTCAAGGTATTTTGACACTTTCATAGTTTGGCTTAGTTTTATTGTTTGCTTCTTCCCCATATTTATTACATTTTGTAATGTGTGAAATTTGCTGCCCTATAAAATGAATTTGTCATTTTCCCGTGTTTTTCATTTACTGCTCTATAAAATGAATTTGTCAATTTCCCATGTTATTCACTTCCATCGTGGGTACCTATTTTGATTTTCACATTGTAGAAGGCACATCATTTTATTTTTGAGGACAGCCTTTGTGTTACTTCTGCCTCAAAATAATTCTTCCCCACTCTTTTCCTTGTTCCCTTTTCTTTTCTTTCTTTCTTTCTTTCTTTCTTTCTTTCTTTCTTTCTTTCTTTCTTTCTTTCTTTCTTTCTTTCTTTCTTTCTTTCTTTCTTTCTTTCTTTCTTTCTTTCTTTCTTTCTTTCTTTCTTTCTTTCTTTCTTTCTTTCTTTCTTTCTTTCTTTCTTTCTTTCTTTCTTTCTCTCTTTCTCTCTTTCTCTCTTTCTCTCTTTCTCTCTTTCTCTTTACCTCTTTACAGCAGATGAATCATCATCAGAAGGCAGCCCAATCAGTCCCATCCCAGATGAGGACAGCATTGTGTTCAGCCAGCTGACATATCTGGGATGTGCTTCAGTCAACGCCCCTCGCAGTGAGGTGGAGGCTCTCCGTATGATGAGTATCCTCAGAGGCCAGTGCCAAGTCCCCTTGGATGTCACATTGTCTGTGCCAGGCGTGTCTGAAGGCACTGTGAGGTATGGAAAAACACCGCAAATATTAATTTAACACATACCTTTGTAGCTCCAGTAGCAAAAACAAATGAACATAAGTGCACAAAAATTAACACATTTAACAAAGATGTTTTTTTGTTTTTTATTCCACTAGGTTGTTGGATCCCCACAACAGTACAGAAATCGCCAACTACCCTATCTATAAGATTCTTTTCTGTGTGCGAGGCCATGATGGGACACCAGAAAGTGACTGCTTTGCTTTCACTGAGAGCCACTACAATGCTGAGATCTTCAGGATTCATGTATTTCGCTGCCAAATTCAAGAGGCGGTAAGATTTCACTGATTTCTTAACTGTTGTCTTAAGTCCGGCTCACAGGATTTACACCGGAAGAACAGGGCAACTACTGCAATCTTTGAGTTACTGTTTCCAAAGTTCTCTTTTTAGTTGGCTGCCTAAAAACAACAAACTCTGAAAGTCTGTTTGCAGCTGCAACACTGAAAATGTGGATTTCCAACATACACACATTGTTTTCACTCTTGGGGGCGTGGTCATTTTAGGACCACAACTTGCTTTCTCATTTCCAAAGGTCCATTGGCAATTCTCCTGTCTTACAAGATGCTGGTGTTACATCCTACTCTTCCCACCACCCAAGAAAAGAATGATTTTTGTTTGTTTGTTTTGTTTTCTTGTATATAAGAATTCATTAAACAACCCAGGGTCACAAAGCAGAGCAGACATGTACAGATAGGTCTGTGATTCTGTTATCCAGAAATGCACATGAAATGAAGATTTAACACTTGAAGAAATGTTAAGTATATTTAATCTCTTCTCCAATGTATGGCCAGGTTGTTTTGTCACATTAAAGTACAGCACCTCTTGCTCAACTATGTCAGACAGGTTTTTATACCAAGTCTTATAAGCCATTTAATATGTAGAGCACATATTTAACATATTTAATCCCCTAACACCGATGTGTAACCAAAATCATCCATCACAGGCTATAATTGACACCTGAAAACTGAACCACGGGCAAAGCTGGAATCTTGTTTTCGATCACATTACCACAAATTTACAAAATACTGAAATATGATTTTACAAAACTGTTAAATTGATGAATAAATCAAGGACTGCAAGTTTAACAGACAGACTTGTATTCAAAGAATGCTTCTAAAATACATGTAATATTAGATTAAATGAAATAAAATGTAATACAATATATGTTTAAACAATGAGATGGAGTATATGTTTTATTTCTCTTCACTGTACAAGTAATCTAAACAAACTTACTCTAATGCACACAAAGCTTTTACAGTGTTTTTACAGCTAGTCAGAAAGTAAACCAAAGAGGGAGCAAGAGGACATCTTTACAAGCTCTTGACTGCGGTGCTTATGACACCTTCTTGTTTTTTTCCCCCCACTTTTATCTTTATTGTTCATCTCTGTCTCACATTTTAATACACATGCACATATACATAGACATTATGCTGGCAGAATTGTCTTTGCCCTGGTCTCCAATCACTGATTTGTCTGCAGTCATTCCCTCAGGGCTCTTGTCAGTTTGGGTGCTGCCTCAGTAGACCCCAAAGCAATTATGTCATGCACTGCAGACTGCAAAGCAATGTAAATATAGACGACATAACCCATAGAACACATAATCTCCATAGTCAGTGTATGGGGAGGTGCCATTGTGTGTGTGTGTGTGTGTGTGTATATATATATAGTGTTCATACATTGTAAATTTAGCTGAAATAAACAAAGGAGAGAATAGGGAATCCACCCATGAAGTAGGTTGAAGTACTGCTTCAGTGTTCAGTGACCTGATTTCTCCTTCATGGAAGCACTCTCCTTCAGTGTCAGAAAGAGCCCCCAGACAGTCTGTTTTATCAGCACATCCGCCAATTGTCCAGTTACCCACTAAACTGTCATACATCAGTAACTAAAGTATCACGCTATAATGTATACACACAGTCCCTCATTATGTCGCAGTACAGTAGATTGTCACTTCTCTCAGAAATTGGCATCTTTTTCTGTTGATGTTGCTTCTTTTGCATCTTGCTATCAGCTTTCCTCTCACTACCTTCTTTCTCTTTAAGACCCCCAGCAGTAAAATAATCTTGAGTGCCTTCAGCTTGTTTTTCAGCTGTTCATTTTGTACTGTTACACTGAAGTGAGTCACCCGTTTTTGGCCTCCCCCTTTGCCAGATAGATGCTCTCTAGTCATATGCCTCACATCAGCTTCAAATCTGCTGGGAATAGTTTTTTTTTAACCTCTTAAATCATCTATTATCTTAGCTTTGTCTTTGGACGCATACCGAAAGATTTGCATCATTTGAAAATTGCCAATATATTTTTTTGATGCTGTCCCATAAAGTTTTCTGTCTATTATTACTCCTGAGTTAATCAAGAGGCAGGCTTCCATAGCATTGCTTTATTTGTCTCACTAGTGTAATTTGCTGCAATAATTGACCTAATTAGTTAATTAAGTTGCTACCAAAATGGGAGAGTTCTTCGCTGAAAAATTTTCTTTGGAAAAAGAATAAAATATTTTCTATTAATGTAAACAATATCAGGATTTATGGAAAACAAAGTAAGGATATTCCCTCTATTGTTTTGAACAGATTTGTGTATTTTGGAAAGGGGCTTTTATTTAATGCATAAAACAAACCTCCTCCTCAGTTCTACTCTGACTCCTTTTTGCCAGACCTCCTAGTCAGGCCCCAAGGCTACTATATAACAATTCGCAGTCTTCTGGTGCTGATCATGATGCAAAGGCCTGTTCAGTCTCATACTCAACACCTCTGTTTTTTTGTCCATAAAGTCACTGCTCCTCCCCCAAGATGTAGATCTAGAACTGTATGATTCCGATTGGTACAGCTTTAGTCGATTTGTTCTGCTTGGGATTTGGCTTCTAACATAAATCACATGTTCATTGAGCTGACACAAATTTGGCAAAAAATATTTCAACACTTAACAATTTCCAGGTATTCAATGGCTTGTTTATTGAAGGTTTTTTTTTTTCCTTTCTAATGTGTAGTACTTTATTTAAAATGGAATATACACTATAGTACCATTCCAGCTGCTTTTGAGTTTTCATAATGTAAAGAATATGGTTTATGTGAAAAAAATATATAATTAATAAGATTTCACATCAGCCAGTGGTGCTAATCATCACAATAATGGCGTGTTTCCACCAAGCATTTTGGGACAGTTTAGTCCAGTTTAGATTGTCTCAATATAGTTTGTCTCACTTGAGCTCGCGGTTCCACTGCTCCACAAGACTCTTATGTTCTAGGTGGAGTAAATGCCACTGCAGCAGCTGTGTAATAATAATAATAATTAGATTTCTGTAGCGCTTATCAAGGCACCCAAAGTGCTTTACATTAGTAATGCATTATTCATTCACTCTCACATGCTTGCTCCAGTGGTGGTAAACTACATATGTAGCCACAGTTGCCCTGGGGCAGACTGACTGAAGTGTGGCAACCATTTCGTGCCTACAGCACCGAATATTCATCCACATTCATACATCAGTGTGAGTGACACTGGAGGCAAGGAGGTTGAAGTGTCTTGCCCAAGGACACAATGGACTGAGTACGACACAGCAGGAATCGAACTGCCAAACCTGCGTTTAATGGACAAACCACTCAACTGAGCCATGGCTGCCCCCATGACACGCCATAAATGTCAAATCATTTTGCTTTGGCAGATTTTTTGTTCTGAGTGAATAGGGAAGAAACCATAAAAATTATTCTTCATTGTCTTCACAGAGAAAACATGTGTCACTTGGATTTCAGAAATATTTTAAACATTCAAAACCAGCTTTGACAATTTTAGCCATTGTATGATTGGTCAAATTATACGAATTTGTTGTTAATGATTACTATGATTTATCATTGTATTTTAATGCTCAGGCCTACCTAACTCCAGACTGTGCATGGAATCTTGCAGGGTTTTATTCAGGGACAAATTGATTAATTTTAGTATTGTGGTAAATTTATCCAAACTTTGGATGTTTTTATAAAACCTATTGAATGCATATGCAGATGTATAACCACTGAAGAATATTATCTTGTGGTGGGGCTTTAGTTGAACAGAAACTTAATATAGATAACAATATCAGAAAGATAAGATAAGAGTAGTTATCTTATAGTCAAGTCTTTAAATATCACACTGACTTAAACATTTAGATGGAAATATTTTTTTCACTTTTAATGTCTCAGTAAAGGTCCTACCCATTATGCAGGAATAACAAAACTGTTTGGAGGCAAATTTGACAAAACAACAGGTCCATTGTTCAGACCTTTCAGTTACATGTGGTACTTTCATAGATGCAGGGGGTGCCTCTCATTTTCAAGTCATCCTTTCTTGTATCCTTAGCTCCCCCATGTGTTCCAGTGAATAAACCCCCAGCAATGCTCTGACATCCTTCCAATCCAGCAGGAAGAAAACAAAAGCATTGTGTAAGAGAGGTTGGAAGCAGTTTTTATGCTGGCCTTGAAAACAAGAGTATTTTTATTTATTGATAACAGCTAACAGTTTTCGTACACCATCTTTCACTCACTAATCTAGCTCAAGCTGTTTACCAGAGTTATAGATGATCCAGCACTGACGTAATGGAGGGGTTTGTTTAAGGGCATATTTTACTCATATACATGATATACTTCACACATATTTACTGAGCGATAATAAAAAAAGTTACACTTTTTTACTTTTGATCGGTATGGTTTTATTAGAGCGGGCATTTAATCTAGTGCCCTATATTTTAAGATGATAAAAACAAATCTGAGTTTAATGTTGGTGGTGATTAGTAATAATTAATTGGTGACAGGTGCTGATATTTTATTTATTAACTTAGGCTTATGATCCATGAGACATGGGGAGATTTAGCTATTTCTTGGCTTATAGAATTATCTCTTAAACTGGCAAAGATCAAACCTATAAATTATGGAAGCCTGCAACATTTCCTGCATGACGACTGTGCAGCTGAACAACCTAGGTGAATTACTACGAAGGGAAGTATTCTCATGTCACTTGTGACCTAACAGCGGTCACATCCTTTCCTGGAATTAATTTTGATGAGAAATAGACTATGAAGGCTCTGAATCTATTAATAATACAAAAGAGCAGATCACACTACAATGAATTATTATTTTTTTCAATACATTTCCTCTTTTACAACTACATGTTATATTGGTTTTGTGTCATGTGTCTAACAGTCATAAAAAGAATTATAGGAATTCTTTGTATGATTACACTGGTCTACAATTTGTAGAAAGCATCTGCATCAGACATTAAATGTACTAAGTCTTACATACCGTACTTTGAATCATAAAACAAATGACCAAAGTGTTGGTTAGTTCATGTTTTTAATATATATGATGGTGTGTTATTCCACATATATGGTGGTTTATGTACATGTATACAATGGATTATTAAATATTCCACTAGAAAGAACCTGTAAAGTGAATGGATCATAATGTGCAGACAGTGTTTTGAAGTAGATCTGAGACCAATATTCCTTTGGACTAAAACCTTGAGTTTTCTTTATCAGTAACACACATGTGGTAACATTTTATTAGATTTATTTCGGAAGCATTTGACTTGTAGACCAGTATTATTTGTGTTGTCCTAGTGTCTGTGTGGCCTATATGTTTATGTTTTAATACATATTACTTTATTTGTAGATCAGCCTCATCTTCTGTGTCTTATGTTTCTCTCTTCCTCTGCAGGTGAGTAGGATACTATACAGCTTTGCCACAGCATTTCGACGGTCAGCGAAGAAGGCAGTTCTGTCATCTCAGCAGGCTGCTCCCCTCACCCCTGACAGTGACTTGTTTACTTTCACTGTCAGCCTAGAAATCAAGGAAGATGATGGAAAGGGTACTTTCAGGTGGGTACACATTCGGACATTGTGTATTTGAATATAGCACAATGTTCACTGAGGGGGGGACTTGGACAACTTCTTCTTTTTCACTCTAACTTATTAGATGATGGTAATGTACCTTACTGCTAGATAGCACTCACAATGAGCTATGCAATGAGCTCTGAGCTACTGTAGATCCATGGCACCACAACATTCTGGATTCTGTAGAGGGGAACTGTTCCCTTTGTAGATATAAAAGGCTTATTCCAAGGTGACAGAAACGCTGCAGTTGTTGTTTTTTCATGATTATACCATAGTGAAACCATAATTATGAATATTATGTCTCATTTCTGTAATTGGAGATCCCTTAATTCCCAATATATTACAATCTGGGCTTTTTAAGATGCATATTAAGCTATACTGGAATATAAAAGTTGCTAACGTGCTCATGGTTACAGATTTCTTGGGTTGTAAAAGTAGTATTGCCCAGCCTTCTGCTGCTTCTTTTTTCATAGTTACTGCTGGAAAAATAAGCCTGAATATTGTATTATTTTTTTTTAATGTTTATTTAAGAAACTTAAATCAGTAGAGTAGAATAAGTTCACCACCAAGACTGCATGAAGAATTTTATATCTCCCCATAACTTCGTCATGATCTTTGACCGTTGCTTCTTACAGTTTAATATTTATTTAACCTGGGGCTGTACAGTCTTACTTTTGGACATTGTTTTGAAGATTTTGATGGTGGAAATATTAACAATATGCAGACTGTGTGTTTGAGCTAAAATCACTTTATCATGTCATGATTTACAACATAAAAAAAGAATATATATATATATATATATATATATATATATATATATATATATATATATATATAATATTTTTCCCAGTAAAATACTCACTGTATTTTTCCTTGATTCATTCTGTATCTTTAGGTTTAATGAAAAGAAAATGTCTCTATACAAAAGTGATACTAAAATGTAATTACTTGTATGTATAAAGTAATGTATGAAGAACAGGAAATTCCATGTAAAAATTGACAAGGGGTGCGTTGACTTTCAAATCTGTGGCATTTCAAATATTCACTTTAATCTGTTGTTTCAGTCTGTCTTGTTGTTGGTCCCTTAAATTCATCTGTCCTGACCTTATTTTTTATTTTGATTTCCATATTACTGAGTCATTTCCATGTGTTTAGAGTCCTAGTTATCTTGCTTATTTGGAAAACAAAACAAGCAAACAAAAAATGCTTGTGATAAATTTAGCCAGCATATTTCCCCCTCATTAGCTCTTCCTTGGTTATTTTTAGTTTGTTGTATTCTAAGCAAGTAGTTTTCACATGCATCAACAGAAGCTGCTCTCTGTTAGCATTTTTTTGTCCCTCCACAAAGAAGATATGACCAACAAATTAGTTTTTCTGCTTGGCTCTAGCATTAACACAAAATAATTATATATAAATAATCATAGTGTGTAAAGAATCGTGTTTATTTGTATTCAAAGAACCCATTTACACCATAAAACCATGATTCAGTATTGATCGTCTAGTTGACTGGGCTCTATCTGGCACATCAAGTCCCTAGTCACAGAGTTTTTGTGATCCAAGAGTTGCCAAATATTGCACCGTTCCAGATATTTGTAATAGATGTTAAACAGTGGGATGGATTTCATGGAGTTTTTAAACCCATGACGCTCTTAAGTCAAAGCTGTCTTCACTGTTTCCTCTGGAATCTGTGTCAGCAAGAGTTGAAGGGATGTTGATTACTGTTCCTGTCTCAAACCTGCTTCTCTTTCCTGCTCGACTTTCAGAACAGAACAGCAAGACCAGACCATGTCATTAAGAAAGGGCAAAAAATAATCAACATAATAAAGTGTTTTGCTCCGTTTGTATTTGTTTTGTAAAGTTGAAGTACAATTCACTGAACTTTCATCACAGCCATGTCTTTTTTTTTGTCCTCAGCCTGTGATAAATCTTACCTAAAACTGTAATGCCATTGGTGTCTAATTATTATGATACAGTGTACACAGTGAGTGCACTCTTCTTCATAATGACAACTACTAAATAAATGCTTCTTTTGCAATTGTGTTCAGTGCTGTAGCAAAAGACAAGGACAAGCAGAGCTTCAAACTGCGTGCAGGAATGGACAAGAAAATTGTCATCTATGTCCAGCAGACCTCCAATAAGGAACTGGCAATTGAGAGGCAAGTTGTTCCACTCATAATGTACAGATACACAATAATATTGATGTAGTGTGTAGTTTACTGAATGCACCTGATGCTGATTTTAACCATATACCATTATATAGTAAGTAAGATATGTCATGCACGTTATGTGTGAAACCATTTTAAGGCAGCCACATGATGATGAAAAATGAACAAATGTAAAGAATCACAAGCCATTCTTGTGTCACCTGCATTTTTTTTTTTACTAATGGAAACAGTCCAGCTTCAAGAATGTCTCTTTATTCAAGTCAAAGGAGGTTAAAAATTGTACATTTCTGACCATGACAAATGTAATAAATAATCCAAATTGACGTCAGCCTGAAAGAAGACATTGAGGTCACCATGGAACTGTTCTTTTAAAAAGGGAACATTTTAAAGGAGAGACATGTCAAGCACACATCAGACTGAATGTGTTCCTCCATTAGCAGCAGCCGTGCGATGTCTGAGCTGAATGTCTGAAGAAACTGCAGTCAGACATTCATAAGTGTGGAATCACTCAGCCTTTAGTGATAAACACACACTGGTTGAAATCTTTACATCCGTGTGTCAGCCTCCGTCATGGGTTTAAGTGTTCCGGCTCAGTTGTAAGGAGGTGATTGATGTGCGTCTGTCTTTGAGGCTCTCATTTTCCACAGCTATAAAATTGTGCTGAAATTTAAACATTCCATCTACTTCTGTGCGGACCTCCATTTTCACGGTGGTTTGTTATTGTACGATGAACCGAGAGAAGGTGAGGAGTGAAGTGCTGTGTTTAATGTTCTCCAATGTTCTGTTCTGTGTTAGAGGATCGGCCCAGGAAGTTATTTGTAGGAACATATGTCATGTTTTACGAAGATTTATTGGTCTGAATCTGGTTTTTGCTCTGTTCTTTTTTTCATATGTAGTCAAATTCATTGCACTTTTCCTTTGTGTGTCTAAGCTTATTTATTTGTGTTTGCTTTCATGGGCTTCTTCTCCAGGTGTTTTGGTCTTCTGCTCAGCCCAGGGAAAAATGTGAAGAACAGTGACATGCACCTGCTAGATCTGGTGGGTGTCTTTGCAATTACTGTATGTGAGTGAGTGACTGTGGGTGTGTGCATTTGTTTTTGAGTTTTCTTTTAACTTCCTACAAACTTGTTCTTTAGGAGTCAATGGGAAAGAGCTCCGACGGGAAGTCTTACATCATCACAGGAAGTTGGAACCCCAACACGCCTCAGTTTCAGGCTGTGAATGAGGAAACACCCAAAGGTAACAGCCAAAAAACTGTCAGAAGAATCACATTTTACACTGTTATGATTTCCACGGTACATGTTACATTACTTCCTCTGGTATTTAAAGAAAAGGTGTAAAGAATGTTTCATTCTATTCATATGACATATACCCATTGCACAACAAAGGAAATTAATTTCAGCGGCTAAAATATATTTCTAACTGTATGAACATGAGTGGAGATTACATTTTTGTGATTTATATGTAGTGGTTTCAACTGAATCGTTGACATCATTTGTGCCCCTATGTTCCTGTTGTAGATAAATTCATGTACATGACGACAGCAGTGGACCTGGTGATCACAGAGGTGGAGGAACCGGTCCGTTTTCTGCTAGAGACAAGGGTCAGAGTGTGCTCCCCAAATGACAGACTGTTCTGGCCCTTCAGCAAGCGTAGCTACACTGAAACCTTCTACCTTAAACTACGGCAGGTATGAAAAATCATCAGCTTCTTTCAAATGAACAGTTCAAGTTATGTTCTGTGATCTACATCAGGTTAGATGGAATCTGCGACAGCCCAAGACAGTTTCTTTAAAGCGTCACTGACATTACTTTACAATGATACATATTTTAAAAGCGCATCATGTCTAAAGTTGATTCACACATACATCACTAACGGCAACACAGCAAATTTAATGATAGATCCACATCACGATTCAAATTGGCCGCCTACAAGTTTGACATACGTATTTCTGGGACTCTGAACTTTGACCCATGACGTCAGCAGAGGAAGAGTGCTTCACTTTGATTGTGTGGAAACATGGACGACATAAACAACAGCAGCAGCGATTCCAGCGACAATTTAAGCCCTTTGTTTTTCAGTGTGTGTGTGTGTGTATGTATGTATGTATATATATATATATATATATATATATATATATATATATATATATATATATATATATATATATATATATATATAGCATTACATTACATTGGAACTAATAAGGGAGTAATGTAAATGGTAAGGGGGCTGGAATCGGGCTCAAGCTACCCCCGGAAGTAATCTCAAATCGATTTCATATTACCGGGAATAAGTTTAAATTGGGGGTGAAGTATTGAAATATTACCATATTAGTATTTCAGTAGTACTGGTCCACAGTGACAGTCATTTTTCCCATGGAATTTGCTGTAATCTGTGCAGTGGACTCAGACTCAATCAGCTGTTTTTAGTTCAGAGAAGGTGCCATGAACAAGCTTGATAATATGGATAATTGAAAACCTAGACTGAATGTGTAGGAATAAGGCTCATAAATAAATCTGTGGGAGTTCATAAGTTTTTAGAGTACCAGTATGCCTACCATTCTGTGTTTTGCAGCTGCCCGATCCCACTCAATGTCTGCATAGTTGAGCTGTTGTTCCTCCACTTCAACACTCTTGTCATCTGTCTCAAATTGATATCAACTCGATCACCTGTTGCTTCTCCTATTTCTCCTGAAAAATCTTTTAAATTGTCACTGGAATCGCTGCTGTTGTTTATGTCGTCCATGTTTCCACACAAGCAAAGCGGAGCAGTCTTCCTCCGCTGACGACACAGGGTCAAGGTTCAGGTGAAGCGCAAATAAGTGGGTCAAATTTGTAGGTAGCCAATTGAATTGCAATGTGGATTAAATATCATTACATTTACAGTGTTGATGTTACTGATGTATGTGTGAATCAACTTTAGACATGATGAGCTTCCAAAATATGTATAGTTGTAAAATCATGTCAGTGACACTTTAATACATTGTGTAAAATAATATAAAGGAATGTAATGGAAATTTTATTAGCCAGTTGGAAGGTACTTACTTGCTTGATTTATTTATTTCCTCCTCCTGTTTTATCTATTTTTAGATGGAGCGTAAGGAGCGTAAAAGTCCTTCCTCAGACACTTTGTATGAGGTGGTGAGTTTGGAAAGTGAGACTGAGAGAGAGAAGCGAAAAACCACGGCGAGTCCTAACATCCTGACTGGACCTGGCAACACGGTCCCCTCACCACCTGAGGATGATGAAGAGGAAGGTAACTGCATACATAGCTTCCCTTTAGCCCGTTACAGCTCATTACAAAGTGAAATTCAGTTTCTGATTTCGCAAAGGATCCATTAATGATAGGTGTGTAACGGTACACAAAAATCACGGTTCAGTACGCACCTTGGTTTTGAAGTCATGGTTCAGTTAATTTTCAGTACAGTGCGGAAACAAAATGCAAAACTATTTTCTTCCCCAACACGGTGTTTTTTAAACCATAAAAATGGAAACGGCAAATAATTGTGCTGCTTGGTACCAGTATGTTAAATGATATATTCTTAAAAGATTACCCAAAAGTTGAAATGAAAAGTAATTAATTCATTTTAAACAGTTAAAAAAAAAAACCTTTCCAACATCTTAAAGGTGTCATTCCTTTTGTAATCTGATGGGTCACCCCGACTTACTAACACATGCTGCGTTTGCTGCGTGGTGTGTCCCCTCCACTGGCTGTATTTACCATCATTCATAGAAGACGGAGAAATGAACGACTCAGAAAAAGCCTGTCCAGTACATGCCATGGGGACATTGGCGTCACCCATGTTGGGTTAAACCCGTCCCCCATTGCAGCAAATCTGAAGTAGCATTAGCATTAGCATCTACAAGACAAGATGGTGCCACAGTAGCTGCTGCACAAACTGGTCCACGTGCTCTCTGTGGAAATAAAGCCTTGTTTTTTTCCCTGTACATTTTCTAAACAAGAGACGGCACAAAACCTAGCTGGATGCTACTCACAGAGCGAGAGGGGAAGGGGGAGTGTTCCTTCACGCATTCTGAGCCAATCAGAGACACCTCATTACCGCGTCATGGACATGTATGCGGAAGTACCAGTAAACTGTTGTTCGACCTCAAGTTTTTTTTATACCGTCACCTCCACATGATATCCATATGGTCACATACAAACTGATTGTACTCGTTCCGTATAGGGCTGTACCGAACCGAACGTCTGTGTTCAACAGTTCGGTATGAATACATATGCCGTTACAGCCTTAAGTAATGAATATATGGTTTACAAACACTGAGCTACACTGGAAAGTATAGCAGTATAGCAAATATTTGTACAATACCCCTACATAGTATTTGGCAAACGGTGTTGTGGTTTTTTTTGACTGAATGTGCAAGTTGTAGTAATTAAAATAAAAATTGGGAATTGTTCACTAAATTGTCTTATATTGGGAGCTGTGTCTTTAGTCCCTGATCATATTAACAGACCAGATTGAGACAGTATTTTCAGAAAAGCAACTGAAAGTATTGTTACAAAAAATATCACTAAATAACTTTGCTTGACAAACAACTCATGACTTTTTTTTAGATTATGCTTTAGGCAGATATTTTTTTTTAAATAGATGGATAATCAGTTTTGTGATGACAACTACAAAGCAATAACTCCAGTGTGTAGTACTAAGTTTATTTTGGAGATAGGGATGGATCTCATATTGTTTCTGTTGTGTGTCCAGATAATGATGAACCTTTGCTAAGTGGTTCTGGCGATGTTTCCAAAGAGTGTGCAGAGAAGATCCTGGAAACCTGGGGAGACTTATTATCTAAGTGGTAAGGTTTGATTCTTTCTGTACCGCATCCTTCATGTTCTCCTGCAGTTATTGTGAATGGGTGCAGATGAGTCCACATTTAGATAATCCTGCAGAATTATTTACATGCACTGATTTTAGTGAATAGAATAAAAAAAAGCACACAGGAGTTCCTGATGAGCATCTTATTAGGATGTCACTGTCTTTCATTACTGCATCTATTTTAAACCTAAAACTTGTGAGGAACCATTTCACAGTTGACTGGATTTTAATTGCCTCTAAATTAAGACACACTGCAAGGTCTACTTCTCTGTGTATTAGTGCGTGCTTCTTGAAAAAAATAAAAATAAAGAAGAATCATAAGACTGACCTGTCATAATACCGGGCTTTGTGTGGGTTATTGGAGATTTTGTGTCTTTAAGCAAGAGAAAGTGCACCGTGGCTCTGTGGGATGAAGAGCTCAGGGAGCACGGAGGCAAATCACAGAAAGCCCTTTACAATCTTATGCCCCTAAGGACCAGGGCTGGCATTACTTGCATCACATGTCTGCACACATGCATGCACACAAATACACATTATACTTTAGTTTCCCCTCCTAGCCTCCACAGAAAATGCCATGTATTGCATAACTAGCTGCTTGGAACAAAAAACAGAACAGAAAATAGTAAGGGGGTGAGGTTAAAAAAAGGGGCAAAAAGTGAGAGAATCATCAGCAATTGTTGTCTCCAGTCATGTGATATTTGGTGCGTAGGTACAGCTGTGCCTCCAAGTATTCCATCTCATCATTTTCTCTGAGTATATCAGTTTTACACAGACTTCATGAGTCATCTGAATTTAGTTTTGCATTCCATGAAATTCCCAAAAGCTAAATTATTTAAATATGAAAATGAGGGAGAGAAGGAAGGAAGACATTAAAATTGTTTATGTGATGCTAATGTTATTTTCAATTGGCTTATTCTCCACTATTGTCTATTGTTTTCCCATTCTGCTAAAAATGGCACAAAGGTTAAAAAATGGGAAAAAAATAACATACAACTGTGTGTATGTTGGGATTTCTGAAGTTGAAAAATAACAAAACTAAATAAAAACTTTCTTTGAATCATAAAATGTTTTAGTTAAATTTCCTTTTTTTAAAATTGTAGCCCTCATTATGCAATAAGGACAAATAACTCTTTACTCCCATCTGTTGTGTTTTTGGGTCAGAGCACCATATTTAAAAATGATGGTGTTTCTTGTTGGAAATAGACATGGACCATTATCTTTGATACTGTGGGCAGGTGCTTCATTTTAGTAACATTATGGTTGTACATCTTTGATAAACTGGTGGCGTTGACTCCTTTTCTCATTCACAGGCATATGAACCTGTCAGTGCGACCCCGGCAGCTGCCGGCATTGGTGCGGAGTGGCATCCCTGAAGCTCTCCGTGGAGAGGTTTGGCAGCTCCTGGCAGGCTGCCATAACAATGACCACCAGGTTGAAGAATACCGCACCCTTATCACAAAGGTAAGGCCAAGCAAAAAAATTTTTTTCAGCTGAAGTTCAGGATACACCAAAGTGGTTTGGTGACATAGAGAAACTAGAAAAGCACTCTGAGAGTACAAACCCACCAAGGCAGACCTCCCCCCCTTTGAATGAAGAGAGGTCCACCAAGGAGGTTATGTTTTTGCCTGAGTTTATCTGTTAGCAAGGGGGGTGGGTGGTGGGGGGTCCTGGATTCTGGATCACTTTAATATTTTAACATTGCGGTAAATGGTGGATAATACATTTCAAAGTGATCCAGAATCTCTTCCAGATCACCACCAAAATGTAATAATTTGTTCCTTGTGACACTCCCAACACATCCTGCAAATGACATCAAAATCCATCCATAACTTTTTGAGTTATCTTGCCAACTAACAGACAGACACACAGACAAACAAACTCTGGCAAAAACATAACCTCCTTGGCAAAGGTAAATATACCAAACATGATGATTTGTTAAAAATATTGAAGACTTTTTTTATGTAATGGCATAGTTTCATTTGTATTCGGACACATTAAGTCTTTTTGTCCTTTACTGGACATAGGCAAGGCAAATGTATTTGTATAGCACATTGTATGTACAGGACAATTCAAGGTGCTTTACATAAAACATATAAGAAAATTAAATTCATTAAAATGCATTAAAAGACAATTAAAATAAGAGACATTTAAGACAATTATGAATGTAAGTAAAGCATGCACATCACTGTTCATGGAGCTGTGGTGAGCAGCAGTTCTAGCCATTTAGTTTCACTGAAATCGGACCACTGGGGCCCAAGGCTTACCTTTCTAAATAAGTTCCCTCATGTGGCTCAAACTTGTGATGGTAACATGGTAACTGCTGCTGCCCTGAAGATCATTGTACAAACAGAGATTTTAACACATAGTCAAGAATAAATGTTCTCAAATAAATGGAACTCACATCAAGGAATGAATAAACTAAAGGTTGGTCTTTTATGTGTTATGTGTTGCATCTTTTATGAGGTCAAAACAAGAGGTAAGAGTGAGGCAACATGTTCAAAGTTTACATTGTGTTTATTTATTTATTTTTTTTGTAGTGGTTAGTTTTACCTTTAGATTTGTTTGTATTTCGTAATCAGCTTTTTTTTTTTTTTTACCTTGTGTTAAAACCAGAACTTGAGTTACCTTTTATTGACAGATCAAAGGATCTAATTAAAAGCAGTACCTTGGACATTTGTGGCAACAGATCTTTTTCGTTGACCAGAGACTCGGTGTGCATGTGTAATGTAGGTCTGTGTGTGTTGTAATGTAATCGACTATCAATTAATTATCAATATGGAGTTGCTTAATTAAATTACAATATCGCCGGTTAATTTCCCTTTTCCACTGCGGTCTTTGTGGTGTCGACAGTAGAGGGGGGCGCTACCTAAACCAGGCTTTATCTCTGAGTTTGAGTGTTAGGAGGGGTTGTCCACACCTTTCTGAAGGCTGTGGCCAGGCCAGTCAATGAGGCGGATCACGGTGTTGAGTTCCAATCGCTTTAAGGGACATGATGAAGTGAAACCGTGCTCTCAATCAAATATGCGCACATATATGCAGATGGTTTTACAGTATGATATTGGTCCTGGAGGTTGGTCTAGTCCAAGATCATGTGGACTATCTGGTCAGTGAGACAGAAGTTGAAAACCTCCTCCAGGCTTCTGATCCAGGCCACAGTATATAAGGTCTGTCTGTCACCTCGATGGCTACGGAAAAATGCTTTTCATTAAGCATATTAACAACACTTAGCTTTTATTCTTATAGACCTTAGTGATAGAGAAATTCATGTTCTCAGGAAAATGGCAGTTTATCAATTACTCGTTAATCAATAAGATCAAACAACTAATGATTCATGAATGAATCGATAATTTGCATCCCTACTCTGTGTGGATGAGGGTGTGTGACTATCACAGTTGCCTTAGCCTTGCTGTAGATGCTTAACCCTCTCTGAGCACAGTGTGTTATTTTATGTAATTTTTTTTCCCGGCTGCAGTTCTGTCCACTATTCTTATGTAAAGGCAACATCCCCGGGCAGTGAGCTGGGTCCCAGGTGGTGACAAGATGTTGGTCTTGCCCTTTCCTCCCCTCTGCTCTCCTGTTCCACACCCTTCCCTATGCTTCTTTTTTTTGCTTTTCTCCTGTCTATGTCCCTTAATGCCATTTACATCACTGTTTCTGAAGACAGTACATTTACATGCTTGATGTTCACAAAGAGTTTTTTTTTTTTTGTGCTGAAATGAAATAGGATCACAGTTATTTTGTTGAATGGCATAACTTTTATGTAGACAACAGTAACAGGTTCACAAAGATACTGTGTCGGTAGCCTTTGGACAGAAAAAATAATGGGAATGAAATGCAAAAGCACTGGAGCATTCTTGTTTTGTTTGTGAGCCAGCAAACCTAGAAGTGTGGAGAACACATGCTGTATCTGACTGACAAATGACTTGCATTTTATTTAGTCTTGTTAGAGAAAGATTGTGCAAGTGAACCAGAACCACACAGGACATGTTGAGCTAAATGAAATATAAGCTGCACAGATTCATTAATCAGCAAAAACACAGAAGTGTGGTCAGGAGAACAATTCTAACCTGAATTTTCCACTACACAAAATGTGTTGCATAATGGTCTACATACCATATTAATTAATTAGGAAACATTTGTATTCACATACCTATTTGTATTGTTGCTGGGACTAATTAAAGTTCATCCCCGCACATTACAATTCATACTTTCACTTTTTTCATGTGTACATGCCATCCATGTCCCAGCTTCTAATTTGTTTTGTGTGGTTCCTGTCATCAGCCTGTAGTTGTGTGTATCTCTTTGTACTGTATTGCACTGTATGCACAGCCTGTCCTAGCTAGTACACTCTATTATGTTTGTTCCATTTTTGGACTTTGTGTTCATCTGCATGTGTGAATGCAGGGCATTGATGGAAGTGGATGCAGGACTGTGGGTCTTGCAGATTTAACCTGCTATTTTCCCATGCACCCCAACATGAACTCTTCAGGTCTTTGAAAAAAGGCCCTTTTCCCATTTACTGAAAGTACCAGACTAACCCTCATAACCTGACTAATTAACATTCAACCAGTAACCAATAACCCCATTACGGTGATTCTCACGAAATGTGAAACTATTGCAGTAATGAGAAAGTACATTGCTGTGATGCGATGACTCAACACAATAATGCTACTGTAACTGTAGCATTAGCTATTATGACCTAGCTAAATAATGACCTTTGTCACATTCTGAAAAATAATAACCTATTACCAAACAAATTAAACAACAAAAAACAAAAAAACATTTCCATTATGAAATGCTGACTAATTTTGGTAATGAGAAACAGTCTTGTTGTGTTCATGCAGTTATGAGTTATGCAGTTATTCATGGATATGATCTTTTCTTGAAATATTATGAAAAAAACAACACTTAATGAAACTTTTGACATATAACAGTGCCGTTGTAGTTGTATTTATTTATTTATTGGTATGTTTTCCCCTTATTCAAAGATGAGTAATGAGAATTTGCCCTGAAAATTTATAAAAAGTGGAAAATAAAAATAGAATGTTGTAAAATGAACAAGTGTGAAAGAAAAATCACATTTTCCTCTACAGTAAAACAATGCTATATATAGGATTTATTTCATATTTAACCATTAAAACCTTAGGGCCATTGATTTTTTTTTTGTTGTCGTTTCATGAGAATCACCCATTAGGCAGTTGCAGTTATGGTGCACATTTCCCTGTTTAGCTTCATACATTAGTGAGTAAAAGCAGCTCATTGATAAAGTTACTAATTGGTTTTGGCAGCACACTGGTTCAGTGCCAGCTGATTTTAATCATGGCAGTGTTATGAAAGTCGGCGTGACAAACTCAAATGCAGTAATGCACACAGGAGGAGTACTGAGACACTGTTATTGTATAAACATAGTGAAACAGTTTAGGCCTAATGTCTTTTGTGTCTTTTATGCATACTGGAAATGATGAATCCTGTGGATCGTTACATGTATAATTCTGCTGAAGCCATTATATGTCATGTTCCTGCATTAAACTTTACCTTTACTTATGCATTACATATGCAACTATATAACTGGGGATTATTATAAAGAAAATGCATAACCGGCGAGAAAAACCCAATGCTTAGATCAAGTGTTCTCTCCCACACAACTTCTTAAAAACACTCAAACTTAATGCTGTTGATTTCCTTTCATGTTGGAAGACTCAAAGCCACAGTAGTAAGAGCAGCTCGAGTAGATTGATAAGTTAAGTGGGTGATGATGGACTGATTACCTTGGGTTCTCATGACCTACTTACATTTAGTTGTGGATGTGAATGTTGGCAGGTGAAACAAAAACACAAAATGTACTTACTTAACCTGAATTTCCCCACAAAAGCCTTTTAAGATAGATATGTCATCTTATCCTTTCACTTGTGGTTTTGGAAAAAAAACCAAAACAAGTTTTTGAGGCCCAGGCTGCAACACTTGCTTATTATAAGGGGAGTAAGTTTTTGTTCTGTTGTCAGTTTTATTAAATACAAATCTTTCAATTCAATAAATACATTATCCCAATATCTAAACACAGCGTTACATTTCTGCTGTTGTGGGTCTTTCATTCAGTGCAAATCTAAAAAGACATTTCATGTCTCCATGTCATGATCATGAGGGCTCATATATTTTTTCTTATCAACATTACTGATGCAGTTGGATCGGATGTATGTTTACAGAATTGTATTCATATTACATTACACAAATTCACAGTATGTTAATGTAATTCTACTTAAATGGCTCTAATGTATGTAATGGTCAACTTTTATATTTCAACCTTGGTTAAGGATATATGATATTGTTGACGAGCAACACAGCCTAAAATTATGGATTTGATTCATTTAAAATATTGTTGCCTTTGAAGTAAATACTGTAAATACACAAGTAAGCAAAACCATAAGGATTATCAGGGTTTTACAGAACATTAAAAATATGATACTTCATAAATAAAGTTTTTTTTGATGAAAAAGTTAAAATATTGCAAGAATAAAGCAATCATATTTTAAAGAAACGTGCCCTAATAATGCAAGAATAAAGTCAGAATACTTTTCAGAAAAACAAATAATTGAATGAGAATAAAGTCATAGAGAAAATTAAATTGCAGGAATCAGGAACACGGAGTCTCCCCTTCAGTTGCAATTACTAGGAAGTATAAGTTTCACAATATAATCCTCAGGTTGGAAGTGTATTCATATGTAGAACTAACAGCTTTTAGCTGTTAAGTCATGTAGTATTTTTTTCCATTAAAAATATGCCTTCTTACTTATAGTTCTCTTAACATCATGACTTCTTAATATCATAACTACAGTATTTTTTTCAGGTCGTAGTTGATGGGAATGTGTTTTGTAATATTGGAGTTCACAGTGCCTCAGAAGGTGTTCTTGTGCAGGTAAATGTCATCCTGAACAATTGTATTTGTATGTGTAGAGCACAGAGTGACAGTGATCAGATAAAGAGAGTCTGGTCTTCAGACCTACTGTGCCAGCATCCTGTGGAGAGAATAAACAAGCACTCATAACTACCTTTTTGTCTGCATGTCTGACCCACATAAACACCTGTCTGTCTTGCTGACCTGTCTTTGTATTTATTCACATGTGCTTATGCCTGCCTCTGACTGGCTCTGACCTGTACCTAGACCTGTTTGTTCTCCTGTCAACTTGTGTGTCTTCCTACCTGTCTCTGCGCGCTCATTTTGTTGGTTGTCACATTGTCTGCTTTCCTTTTTCTCTCTCCTCTGGATGCCTAGTGGGGTCAACATGTCTACTTTTTCTTTTATTGTGAAACCGCCTGTCTGGTCGTCCCATCGGTTATATATGTTCATTCCTGGTCGGGGTCAAATACAGTGGAATACAGTGCACAGAATAGTAGGCTTTGCTGTTGAGTATGAATTACTTGTTTGTTACATGGCATTTGGTGCACAGTAGTTAACTCACTGAAAAGACTGATTATATTACCCTATAGAGCAGGTATGTCCAAACTATTCCACAAAGGTGTGGCTGCAGGTTTTTGTTCCCACCAACCAAGAGTACACAGTTTGACCAATAGACTCTTTGAATACTGAGATCAGTTGATTAATTGAATCAAGTCTGGTGTGCTTCTGCTTGGTTGGAACAAAAACCTGCAGCTACACACCAGATTTTTTTAATTCTTATTTTCCATATGATGTTCGTTTTGTGAGAATGGCATTCACAATATTCATAATACTTTTGACTGCTTTTTTAATATGTTTTCAACATAACACAGTATGAAAATGTACATCATATGTTAAAGCAGCATATGATTTTGAACACAATTTTTTTTTTTTTTTTTTTCAAATTTGTAAAACCAGAGTGATGGCCAAATTATCACTAATCCATTAGTCTCTCATCGCTTATACACCTAAATCACGTCCTTCATGGTGAACAGCTTTGAAGGTGACTATCACAAATAGTCCATTTGCTTACATATCAAACTGATAAGTCACTTGGGCCTTTTCTGAAATTTTGTCACAAAGGGAATTATGGGTATGGGAATTCCACGCAGCAGCAACAAGAGACAACAAGCAATGAAACAGTGTCTGCCACCAGGTCAGAAGAAATGGAAGGAATTACTGCACATCAATTGTCATCTTATAATAAAGGGTGTATGATCAAGTAAAACATTACATAAGACATCACATTTTTCAGAGTATGTTATGTGGGCCTATCGTACATATGCTGGAGTGAGCAGTGGGTGCCCGGCGATACCCTTTATGCTTGAAAGGCATGTATGATAAGCCTACAAAATGGCCATTTCTCAATATAAATAAGGCAGAATACAGTGTTGTGATCTAGATGAGTACGGTCTTGTAAGAACGATCCCAGAGAATAGACTTTCCAAGAACACAAGTCACACATGGCTGGTACTTATGACCTTTCCTTCCTGTGTCAGCTGTATTTGTGTCATTTGCTCCCTAACAGATTTCCCTCAAATCACCACAATGTTAGTCAATTTGATTTCAATGTATTTATAATAATATTTACATGTCACTTATGCATTTTTCAAAACTGTGACACATTTCATTAAAATCCCATATCATGATAATAAAGATGTATTTCTTGCTATTCTGCCTTTTACTTGTGTTCTAACATATCACATCATCTCGTTACAGTCCTCTAGTCCAGTGCTTCTTAACCCTGGTCCTTGAAGCCTGCAATCCTGCGTGTTTTAGATGTATCCCCCACCCAATACACCTGATTCAAATCATCAGCCTATCATCCACCTCTGCAGAAACCTAATAAGGACAGTCAGGTCTGCTGGAAGACAGAAACATCTAAAACATGCAGGATAGTGGGGCTCGAGGACCAGGGTTTAGAAAGACTTATCTAGTCTCAAAACATTTCTGAATTAAGGTTTTGCAGAAGCCATCACAGTGTTTGAAAGTAGCAAAAAATGTTTCTTTGAAATATTTACCAGCTGAGTCTATATGAGCCACGAACCAGTGCATTATTGGTTTAAGCTAGCAGTGAGGGTATTCCATGTGTTCTAGCAATCTTTAAAATGGAGCGGCGCTTGGGCCACAACTGATTACATATTCTGAAATTACCATGAAATTTATGTCAAGTGTTGCTTTTCATGATTGCGTATCCAGTATTATAAGATGACAGTCAGCTTACAGCGATTCCTTCCATTCCTTGTGACCTGGTCGTGGACACTGCAGCCAAGTTGAGCTCCCATTTCCACCACCCAGTTTATGACAAAATTCTGAAAAGGCCTGAGTGATGTGTGGGTTTTTCTATAGCCTAGCCGCGCTATACCTATTCATTACATGTATAGGTCTAGGAAGGCTTCACAGGCAGGGGGAGGCGGGGCTAAAATGTTGTCTTTCCAATCCTCTGTATGCAGTAGGACGGTACTACAACCAATCAACGTAATCTTTAGGATGATGTAGTTAGACACTGGAAAGTTCATGGAGGAGTCCAGAGGAAGTTACAAATGACTAAACAAAATTGGGCATTATGGCGCTTAACAACTGTTGTTGCTTCTGAAAACAATCTAGGGAAATCTAGCCACAAGTTACATTGAGCGTAATTAGACCACTACGGTAGCACATAAGATTTGCTGCTGCTAGGGGAGTCTAGCGGGGCTAGGCTAGGTGTTTTATGTACACAAACAAACTGCTGGTAATGGAGTCCTCTTCAAAGTTGTTCACCATGAGGGAAGTGAAATGGGTGTGTAATCACTGGAAGACTAATGGATTAGTGATAATTTTGTGATCACTGGTTTATGGATTTGAAGAAAAATGAGCGATGAAAGGCATCTGCTGCTTTAAAGGTTGTAATTATGACATGTTTATTATCACTGGGAAAGCATAGCATTGTTACCTTTCAGAATGTTGTAATTCAAAAGATCTGTGAAACACAAGGTACCTGCATTTCTACTTCAGTGTATTTTCAAGTTGTGGAAAATCTCATAGATCAGAAGACCTGTTAAATATATCTGTTGACTGTAAGGATCTATCAGTGCTGGAAAATAATGTTTGGCAAATCAACAACTGTAACAAGAACATTTAATTTACTTTGAAAGCAAATACACATACATTTAATTGGCTTTTTGTGAATTATTTTATGTTGTGTTTTTTAATGCACAGGCCAGTGAAGTTAATTTGTCATCAAACATCTCACTATTAATCATGACTAGTAGATTTTTATTTCCTTTCAAAACAGACATGTGGTACTTTTTACAGATGCTATATTGTCAGGTGTGAGTTGGCTATTGTCCTGTTATGTCCATGAGGTTTCTACATATTAACAAGCTTTAGTTTCAGTAACATGATGGCTAACTTGTATTCATCCTGGTGACTCCCTCCTTCCTCATTACTCCCTTTTCTGTATTTTATTTTGTGTGTGTGTGTGTATATATATATATATACTGTATATATTCTACCTTGTTTCATACTTGCTCTACCTTCTGATTTAGATGGGGACTAGTTTTTGTGACTCCCTTCCTCCTCCCTCACTTCTGTTCCTTTTCTTTTCTCATCCCTTTTTGTACTGTGATCTATTTTTAGCTCCTCGTGTGGTGGGCAAAGAAGGTGCATGAAAGCACGAGAGTGTGTCTCGGTGTGGAGGAGAGAGGTGTAGACTAGTGTGTGTGGCTGTGTGGGTATGTTTGGGTCTCCTGCACAAGACAACCTCTCTAGTCTTCAGAAAGTCTTTGAAATAAGGATGTACACCGTGCATCAAGCACAGTGATCAGTGCCTCGTGAACATTCTAAATTGAGAAGAGGAATCTGAGTATTTAAATGTAATTGTCAAATCATATGATCTAAAAATAACGCAGCCTGTAATTGGATGGATTCAGTTGGCTCTTCAGAATGGGAGCATGCATAGCTATCAGTGATGCACGGGTCGATATATAAATGACCTGCAACTGACCGCTCTTTTGACTAACCCGCCCAAAACTCTGACTGCAAGAAATACATTTGAAAAGGGCGGACCCGACCCACTTCTTGACCCGCATTTTTAAAAGGTAGTCAATGGTCTTTATAAATATCAAATGACCTTACTCACATAGCTGCATTTATTTCTGTGTTAAAATCAGATGTCATTGCTTCTAAGTTAATATGTTCAGAAAATATTTTTGTCCTGCTTCACCATTCAAAAGTTATCAACGTGCAGCATCTAAACCAGAGGTTGGCAACCTGTAACACCCAACGAGACATTTAAACCCAGTTTCAACAGAAAAGAAAAGACTGGGAGCCGCTCATTATTTAAAAAAATCTGTGTCCCAAACCTTACTTTGTTGTTTGTATGTTTCCGGAGCTTCCGATCTCCCAACTTGACTTTTTGTCTTTCTTGACCATACTTCACAGAAATACAATTAAAGGTGTCATTCCGCTGAAAACCACTTTTCCAAGCTCCTTTTGTAATCTGATGGGTCACCCCAACTTACCAACACATGCTTCCTTTGAAAGTGGCTTGTCACCTCCACTGGCTGCATACCACATTCACAGAAAACAATAAGAGGAACGAGGGACCCAGAAAAAGCCAGCCCATCTGATGTCACATGGACTTTAGTGTCATCCACGTGGGGTTAAACCCATCCCCATTACAGCGAATCTGAAGCATTAACATTAGCATCTACAAGAAAAGACAGCATCACAGTAGCTGGTGCATAAACTTGAAGAGAATGGTGGATCAAACTGGTTCATGTGCTCTCTGTGGAAATAAAGCCTGTTTTTTTTCCCTGTACGTTTTCAGAACAAGCAATTGCACAAAACCTAGCTGGATGCTACTCTGGTAAAGGTAAACACACAGAGAGAGTAAGAGGGGAGGGGGAATGTTCCTTCATGCATTTTGAGCCAATCAGAGACACCTCAGATGTTGTTCGACCTCAAGTAATTTTTCTACTGTGCAAAAATGTCTTGAAACAAAGCAATCCCGATGTTTTTTTAAATAGAACCAACACACAATGTATTCAATAACAATGGAGAACACAGCAATATTAATGAAATAACCATGGAATGACACCTTTTAAAAATCTCAGTGAATGTGTCCCAAACCTTCCTTTTTTTGTTTGCATGTTTCCGTCTCCCAACTTTACTTTCTCTTTTGCTCCCTCCATACCATAGGCTACTTCTGACATTGTACATCACCTTCACGGAAATCCAGTCAATAGAGCGTATGTATTAATGTTAGAAAATTATACCTAATATTTAAATTATGATTTACCAGGTTATTTTAATGTTTATCTCAAACGACACGACCGAACGCAACCCAAATATCATCACAAATATTTATCAATGACCCACAGTTGCGGGTCAGCCAACACATCACTGAAATGGAGAAAAATGTATGTAGCTACTAGGCAAGGCTGTGCCTCATCACTTTTATTTGTTGCCCTGGCCATTGAGCCTTTAGCACAAAGGATCAGGTCTGAGGTGTGTATACATGGATACGGCTTCAATAACACATTAAATAAGATTTCCCGTTATGCAGATGATAATTATTATATGTGACTAAACCTTTGTCATTAATTCCAGTTATACTAGATCTTCCATCTCATTTTGGATGTTTCTCATCTTATAGGATCAATTGGTCGAAGAGTGAATTAATGCCTGTGAAAACACATGATCTTTCAGCCTTACAGGGGTTCTCTTTAAAGATATCACTGCACATACATTTTCTTTTAATTTTTTGTTATGAACAAAACTTAGCACATATTGACAGACATTTATCACAGTCTTTGAAGTATTGTGTCAATATAGAGCGTGGGAAGTATTCAGTCCTTACAGTGCAGGAATCAGTCTTTTCCGCTAATGTAGGACAGAAGAGGGTCCCAGATCTTGTGATATATCACTGCAAGAATTTGCATATCTAGGTATCCAAGTCACCAAGGACTTTCAGTCATTGTATTTTCAGTCATTTCCCTCCATTAATATCTAAGCTGGAGAACAACATTGAGTTTTAGAAATCACTTCCCCTTTCCTTAGCAGGAAGAATTAATGCAATAAAAATGGTCTTTCTCCCTCAAATGTTATACCTCTTTCAAAATATTTAAATTTTCCTTCCTAAGAAATTCTTTAAACAGCTTGATGCACTTATAACTCCACTTTTATTATTAGCTCATCTGGACAAAGTCCAATGAGCTATTGCTCTTGGGCCTTGTCCGTCATCCACAATTCACTAAAATTGCTTCTCCTCCCTCAGTTCTCAACGGATTTCAATTCCGATTGATTCATTAGATAGATCTAAGCATTGAGCACAAAGTATATCACTTTGTCAAAATTCACCTTTGTAAACAATTTGTTTACAACTTTATTGTTTCAGTTGCTCACTAAAATCACTACTCTTCCCTCCGTTCTCAACAGATTGTATTTCCAATTGATTCACTGAGTTCAGTTTCAATCCAGATCAAAGAAAGTAATTGTCCCAACAACCTCCTGCGTAGCATTAAACAGCTTTAACCACAGTAATATGTCATTACCCAGTTACCTGTTTTGTTCAGTCAGATCTTACCCCAGAACAGCTTTAGGAGCTTCCTATACCATTCACACTGATTATAAGAAAAAACACATCTTTACAGACCTAAGTCAGATGGTGGGATGGGCCTCCACCTGATTTATTTTCACATTACAAGGCCTGTGCTTTTTGCATTATTATTATGTGGTGTGATCGCACTTTTACATATCCAACCTGGATTCTAATGGAAAGAACAGACTGTGCTCCATATGATATTGGCACATTGGTTTTTAGCGCCGACAAAAATTCAGAAAGCTTGCTCTCGTCATAACTCAAAATCTATGATGGTATTCACATATGGCAGCAGATTAAATCAAGGTTTAATGCTAAATCTCTGTCCTTTTTATTTACCTATAGCTAAAAATCCATCTCTTGCCCCATCCTGTATGGTCTCTGCCTTCACAATGGAGAGAGCTGAGTATTCTGAACATTGGAATAATCTTTTAATAAATACATTTTTTTTGCCACTTTCAGTCAACATCAAAGTCAATATGATTATTTAATATTATATATTTTAAATGCTTAAAAGTGAGAGACTGTCGAAGGAAACATTTACCAATTAGATGGTGTGGAACCCACAACTTTAGGCGGCGCTAGACTTCTCATTTCTCATACACATTATTCTGCATTATTAAGCAGGTCCATACCATCTACTCAGGGGATTAAAACTCTCTGGGAACAAGAATTTGGGGAGGGAATAAGTGATGAACTCTGGGATGATGCTCTGGAAAAAACATACATGTTTCTCTGCTAACTCAAGACACTGTCTGATTCAGGTCAAGACAATTCATAGACTGCAGCTCTCAAAAGCAAATGTACACATAATATCCTCAGAAATCTCACCACTGTGTGATCAATGTATGGCAGAAGAAGCCTCTCTGCTTCATAGTCACTTCACTTGTCCTAAGCTGTTACCATTCTGGGTCCAGGTATTTCATTCAGTATCAGATACGCTAGAGACTTAATTGGAGCTAGATCCAATTTTGGTTGTGCTAGGAGTATTAAATAAGTTTAATTCGCTCCCAGAATGGCAACAAAAATGATCACATGTTAATTACAGCTAACAAACAAATTTTACAATTCTGGAAGAAAAGTCTGGGCCTCCCTGCTTCGACTGCTACCCCCGCGACCCGGCCCCGGATGAAGCGGTGTATAATGAATGAATGAATGAATGGAAGAAAAGTGAGACTCCTTCTGCTAAAATGTAGCTAGACGAAATGATCCGACTTGCACCTAGAAAGGATACGGTACGTGTTACAGTATCAAACAGACTGGAGAAATTAGATTAGGAAGTCCCAGGGTGTGTGTGTGTTCAGGTGGGGGTGGGGGGGGGGGGGTCATCTGTTAGTTAGTTTGTTGTTATGTCCCACTTAAAAACAAGGCACTGAATGTGTACAAATTTGTAATGTTTCTGAAATACTATGCACAATAAAAAAAAGATTGGAAATAAAAATGCATTTAGCTCAGCTTTAAAAAGTAATAAAAAGATGGTAGTATGCTGAGTGGGAGCCCGAAGGAAAAATCATGCATTGGTAAATGTTTCAAGGCACCAGTTATCCATGTAGAAGCAGTGGTGTCTGCCACTAGATACATCATGATGAGCAGATGCATACATTATCTGTTTTAGATCCTCATGCTTAACTGACCGAGTGACACATTTGTATATGTGCACGTACTTTTGTGAAATGTATCCAGTACTTTTGTGTATAGGACACTTACTCATCCAGATAGTTGTATTTTATATTTTCAGATGTAGGGTCCAAATGGAGTAGTGCAAACAAATTCCCAGAATGCCTCACACTCACTCAAAGAATGCTGGGTATATATAGAAAAAAAGTGACCAAGTCAAACAGAAAACAATTAATTGTTAATCTAAACTTACTCCAGGAGACATTGGGTTGTGGTGTAAGTACAGATGGTACAAGACGCATTGCTGTAAAGTGTCAAAGTGACATTATAAAAGATACACATTTTAAAATGTGATGGTAAATAAAAGGCTTATCATGTATAAGGGACATTTTTGTGATCACCAATGCTACCATAATTGCATAGTGTAGAAAAGTTCTGTGTGAAGTTTATAACATTTTCACATGATACACCAGCAGTCACCATATCTGTGGTGGTCTATTTTTTAAGAGATAATTTTACCACAGTGATGCCTTGTCCCAGACTACAGGAGGACTGAGCATTCTCTCTATAAGATCATATGATGATCCTTTGAGGTGGAATCACAATCTACAATCTGAATAACAACTTTCTCACTCATTATTAGCCAAACTGCAACAACTTTGTTCTAGTTTTCTGTAGTTTCTGAAGGCTTAGGCCAGGGGTCTCCAAACTATTCCACAAAGGGCTGGTGTGGCTGCAGGCTTTTGTTCCAACCAAGCAGCAGCACACCAGACTTCAATCAATTAATCAACTGATCTCAGTCTTCAGAAAGTTGATTGGTCAAACTGTGAACTCTTGGTTGGTTGGAACAAAAACCTGCAGCCACACCGGCCCTTTGTGGAATAGTTTGGAGACCCCTGGTTTAGGCAGTTTGTGATCATTGTTGTTGTTTTTCCGTCATTTTGGTCAGACATTACAATAGTCAGATGAAGTGGAAAAAATAAAAAAAAAAGTGACATTCTTCCTAAGACATCTGACAGCCGTTGTGATTTACCTGTACTATTCTACCTGTTTTAGCAACCTGGGCTACTGACATTAATGTTAAAAATCCATGTAGTTTATGTGCACAACACTGTAAAACATTGCAAATTGGCAATTTAATTAAATGTCAGGTGAGTAAGAAAGTTCTGACAGCATTGTTTTTTTTATCTGCTATACAATTTCTCAGAGCTGTAAATCATGCAAGACTAAAATGAATCTTAAGAGTATGAGATTTTCTTATCTCAGAATGTAGTCAAAGTTATAATCACCTGCTAACACTAATGCATTTGATGGTATTGGGACAATTACAATGAAAAAGAAGAGTTTTCAACCATTTTAGATTTATAGTAATTACAGTTAGCTTCTACATATTTTTTATTACTTAGTGAGACATTTTTTTGTCTCTACATTAAAAGGTCTTTAGGGGGCTGCATTTCATTATTTTATTATAAAAATGTACCATTAAAATAATAGAAGTTTATTTTATGTAAAGTTGTATTCAGTTTACACTGGAACATCATCAGAGGGCAGTTGAACATTAGTGTTTGGCTGGATTGCCACGGATTGTTTGAGGAGAAATCAAAGACGGCACTTTGATTAAATTTACTCTGACAAATTTAACAGCTATTTAGTCTTTTGTGGAGCATTGCGAACATAATACATTGATACTAGGTAAAGGAACTGTTTTTAGCTATTGATCCATGAATAGCCCACAGAAAATATCTTTGCACCTATTTCATAATCAGAACACATTTACGAATATTGTATTTACTGTAAATAAATACAATATTGTATAGTATTGTATTTACTGTAAATAATGGAAGAGGTTGAAAAGATACTAAAAGTGAAAAGTCAATCTTATTAGATGCATTTCAAGTCTGTGCATGACTAATTTTATGATCAGAGACAGAGTGTTTTGAGTTTTTGTGTGCTTATGAAAAGCACTGGCACAGAAAAAATGAGGAGGGGTGCGGAAAAAGGCAGCCTCGTGCCCATGTCATTTGTGATTGGCTGAAGCCACAGGGAAGAGGAGGGGCCTCTTTCCCACTGTTTCTGGAGAGAGGGAGGCAGAGGGAAACAGGCGAGAGAGAGAGAGAGAGCAAAGGAAGATAAATGAGCAGAGAGGGGTTCTCCCAGCATCGGTATGCCTGCCTACCTCATTTTTACTTGATAGTTGCTGCTCTTTTGAATAGACATCAGCGCTGAGGTGTGTGTCTGGATGCAGATCAGTCACGCTGCGCATTGCCTTCACCCTCTTCGCTCACACCAATCTGCTGTAATCCAGTTGTGAAGGACCAGACTGAAACTGCAAGTGGATATGAAAGAGTCTTGAAAGGCGACTAAAGGAGCAGCAAGAAAGGAGAGGAAAAGAAGAGGAAACAGGAAAGAAAAGCAAGACAGAGGTGGAGTTAGAGGACAGAATAAAACGGAGGGAATATCAATTTATGCATGCAGCATTTTACAAAATGTCTTTTACTACGAGCTGTTTTTGTGACTCTGGACTGTAGACGGATAAGAAAGAGCTTCAGTTCATTTTCTGCAGCTGCAGCAGATGGTGGAACCATCTATGACTTTATAGGGAGACATAGGGGGACATTTCAAACACAGATTGGAGTAGAGTTCCTTAAAGTCAAAATTTTTCCTGTTTGTTTCCTTTTTGTGCCTGGAGTGAGGAAGTTTACTGTGCCGGAAACACACTAAATGTTTGTTTTTGTGTGTAAATGTTTTTTGTGAATTCGTACCGCTGTGTGAAATCACAACTGTCTGGACTGAGGACGAACCCCGGGAGCTTCCTCACCTTTGTCTGTCCTTTCTATCCCTCCTGCATTTGAAATGGCAGATGGCAGCAGTCTCATGATGGAATCCCAGCATGGGGCTTTTCATTTGGATTGAAAGCATACAGCTCGTTTCAGTACAAGCCTCCTACCTGACTAAATAGTCCTTGGGTTCATTGTATCCTTGAAGGGCCCCTTAAGACGAGTTTTTTTGCCCAAGATGATGAATTCCTCCCTGGATCCACTGAACCACAGCTCTGCGGACCCGTCAAACCTTTCTGCTCCCTTTTGCCTACTCGAGATAGGCTACTCCCAAGTTTTTAACACTTGTCTACTTGAAGTGTCTATCATACTACTTCTGACTGTTTTGATTATTTCGGGGAATCTGGTGGTGATTTTTGTATTTCATTGTGCTCCCTTGCTCAGCCATCATACCACCAGTGCTTTCATCCAAACAATGGCATACGCTGATCTGCTGGTGGGGGTCAGCTGCTTGTTTCCCTCCATGTCCCTTCTGCATCACCTCCAGGGCCTGGACCCCAAACTCACCTGCCAGGTGTTCGGTTACATGGTATCCGTTTTGAAGTCTGTTTCAATGGCATCGTTGGCGTGCGTTAGCGTAGACCGCTATATCGCCATCACACGACCTCTGACTTATGCATCGTTAGTAACACCGTGTCGTGTGCGCTGCTGCATCATTCTCATATGGTTATATTCTGCCCTGGTGTTTTTACCCTCCTTTCTGGGATGGGGTAAGCCTGGTTACCATGGTGATGTGGTAGAGTGGTGCGCAGTTGAGTGGAAGACTCGTCCAGCTTTCACAACTTTTATCGTTGCTCTACTTTATGCCCCGGCTGCTCTAACTGTCTGCTTCACCTACGCCAATATCTTCAAGATCTGCCGGCAGCACACCAGAGAAATCAGTGAGCGTCATGCACGTTACCGACCCCAGCAGCTGCAGGGTCCGGGGTCGGCCGTGGGATCTACAGCGAAGGAGGGCAGTGCAGTGGACCAAGGACAGTTGCCGCACTTGACCCAGTCAAAAATGTCTCAGCACCACCAACCGCATTATCAGCAGCCTTCATCAACATACCCAGACAAGCGATACGCTATGGTACTGTTCCGCATCACCAGTGTGTTTTATATCCTATGGTTGCCCTACATCCTCTACTTTCTCTTGGAGAGTGGAGGGATCTACCATCACCCAGCAGCTTCGTTTCTCACTACATGGCTGGCCATTAGCAACAGTTTCTGTAACTGTCTCATCTACAGCCTCTCTAACTCAGCGTTCAGAAAGGGCCTCAAGCGGCTCTGCTCCTTCTGTTTACAGAGCAGTGGCAGTGGTTTTGGGGTAAGGAACACCAAAAAGGCTTTCGTTGGATCTGTTGACAAGGGTTGTGCAGGGCCCGGCTATGGATACGGCCATGGAGATACTGGAATCAGCACAACATGTCATGTGTAGGGAGAAGACCGTGGAATCCTTGGGCCAAATTAGCATTTGAACTTTTAAAACAGGTCTGATGTGCCTGCTGTAAAATGTCACCTTAAGATGAAATGTGCTGTAAAGAGACAGGAGGCGGCATGAATCTGCTTCTGCCGTTTCTCTTGCATTTGGAGGGCACACAGGAGGCTGCACTCTGTGCACGTCGCAGCTGGCATTGAAAGATGAGAAGAAAGGGAGTTCAGAAAAAGCATGGAAGGATAAAAAGGCTTAAATTAACCTGCAAGTTGTTTACGGAAACCCAGTATACGGTTTGCAAACAGGTGATGGACAGAAGGTGATGTAAAGGAGATGAAGGTGTCTGACAACCTTTGCAGATGTGAAGTCTAGTGAGGTCAAAGTATTTTTTTCATCATTTTCTTCAGGAAAGTGAACCTAACTTATTGCCAAATCAAAATGTGATTGAAGACTGACTATTAAGATGATTACATTATTTTGGAAAAATTGTATGTGCAGTATGTCAAACATGAAGCACAGTGTGTGATGAAAGCAAAAATGAAGATGTAATTGCAAACACAAGTTAACTACTGTGTCCTATTGTAGTGCTGAGGTGAACTGCCAATATCTGCTTTTTTTTTTTTTTTTAATTTGACATGCTTTTTTTCCCCTTCATGTTTATAAATGCTAAAGGTGAGTGTATATGTTATTTGGGGATTTTTGTCGTGAACTATATTGACCCAATGATTTGTCTCATCGTATGATGACTTAGTCAAAATTTTAAGAAATGATGTACAGATTTTATAGATTGTTTGGCTGAATGGCTTATGCTTTGTCAGCATCTATTGATGATTTTTCAATTATTTATTGATCCACAGTGTTGTATTAAACAAAAGAAATGTATATTCAAGTAAGAATTTAGTTTGCAAATATCGCTGTTTGTAAAATATGCCATGAAATTCTGCCCTGTTTTGGTGTACGACTGTTAACCTGATACTAAAAGAATTGTTTTTGATAATTTTTCCCCTGTAGTTTTACTGTTCAACTAAAATAGACCAAGTCAGAACAAGATAATATTGGGATGTATTTTTTTACAAAAGTATTATCAGTGGTACATCACTTGGTATTATTTTTCCAGCAGTTTAAAATGGAAAGCAATCAGATAAATGACCCATTAGCTGTGATCTTTCTCCTCATGTTCTATGGATTGCCTTAGATCAACAGTCTTAATATATACTGTATCAGAATTGCTTCATTGTGCCTGAGTTTGGGGACCGTTGCAGGCACACAAACACACACACACACACACACACACACACACACACACACATATATATATACAAATAAACACAGTGACACAGGCGGCACATGAAAGATAAACCACTCATTCTCTACCAGCGAACCTCTCTTGTTGCACCATGAAAAGGGTTGAATCTCTTTGTCCTGGTTACAGCAGTGTGTGTTTGTGTGTACGTATGTGTCTGTGTGCAGGATTTACTCATCTTGTCCCCGTATGTTGTGTTCCTTACAACTTGATAAACTCAATTTAGAGCAGTAATGTGCTGAAATGTAATCAGGTGTCTGTCACAATATTGCCAGTTGTAAAAGGCACCTCTGTTTCAAAAGATGGAGACTCCTCTATCTGATCTGTTCGTTGGGGCGGAGATAATATAGCTTTAGCTAATTTACCACTGAGGTTTCTGTAGTGTTGCATCATAACGGTATGACACAAGTTGGTTTTACACAGTAATGGAGATGTTGACTCCATAAAAAATGTTTCGTTTGTTCCGATTTTGATGCCTCAATAGCAAACTTAAACTGAATTGTTGGGAAATTATTTTATTATTTTTTTTTACAGAGGGCTGAACTAAACTGTTTTCACCAGGAAGAATACAGACTGGCTGTTGTGTGCATGTGAGGGAATGAAAATGTATATATAAAAAAAAAAAGAATCAGAGCCCGGTTTTATTTTCTAATTTAAATTGTAAATATGTGGCTCCTGAGAAAATCATACATTAACGGAGCAAATGGATGACTTCTGACACTTATCCTCCTGTGAGCATGTGTGCGAGTGTGAACATTTTTAGGCAGTTTCTGTGCTTCTCTGGTGTGTTTGAGAGTCAGTAGGTTTGCTAGGATGTGACAATCGACTCAGCTGGACTGTTTTAGGTGTTCTGGTCAAGTTTTCCTCTTCCTTCATTTATTACCGTCACGTTACTTCTCTCAGATATGCTGTATTTTGTGCGTATGATGTGTAAGACGTGATAATTGATAGATTTTCTTTTGTGAAGCATTGCCAAATATTGTCAACTTTAGTCCTTTTACACTTCCTGAAAAAAACTGTCCGTGTATAGAAATGGCGTATTGAATGTCTGGTTGTCAAACTAAACAGATTTATTTTTATAAAATCGCCCACTCTTGTGTGTGATTAAAGTAGATTTAGCAGCATGCTTTTACTGAATTTACTGACATGCCTGTGTGAAGCTGCTTTTTCCTTTGACACATCTATTGAGGTGCTGTAAATGGAGTCTTGGAAGAATAGAAAATGTTCAAGGCTGTTAATGGATATTTATTACTCACAGAGGTTAATGGTACAATTCCCTCTGTAAAACAAAACCCCACGAGATTTCGAATGTCATGGCAAATTATCACCCTGTAACAGACACTCGCTAGTCATTCACTTTTTCCGGTAAGAAAATAATTAAGTGGTGTTTTTAGATGTTGTTCACTTCGGCTTTGGTTGAGCGAAGGTACAGTATCATGTTACTGTAGGTGTGACTGGAGACAAAAAGAGTGAATATGGATACCAGGACTGGTCTGGGATACCAGTAATATAAAATATTGTTATTAAATAACAGCCTGTTTAAAAATTACTTATAAAATACATGTAATTTATGCCTTGAAGTCATTAAAATAAATCAGCAGAATACTGGTTGGCCATTTATTGTTGGAGTTGGAACTGTGAAGTCCACTGAACGGACTATACACCCTCACTCAAATAATGCACTTTACTGCTGCATGTGCAATTATTTGTCTTTTCCGTTGTGTGTTTTCTTTTTGTTTGTTTTCACAAGGTTCTAAATAGGCCACCCCCAGCCTGGTACTAATGTCTGACTCATGACCCAGCTGTTCTGAGACACACATTATTATCATGTAAAGACGGCACTGACCATTGTTACAAAACACTGGTCTGGAAACGTCCCAAAAGATGCAGGAATTTTAATCTGCATGCGTTTTTGTCAACAATGAATGCTGGAAGTTGCTCACAGTGAACAATGAGGCATTTGTGAGTTTTGAACTTTGAGATAACTTTTTTTTTTTTGTAACAATGTATGATTTTATAGATGTAGAATGGTGGGAGAATGTAAATGGGTAATATGTTGAAGTCTGCAGTCTTTGTGAGTGTCTTTACATCCCATGATGCTTTGTAGGTGATACAGCTATATGCTATTGTAAGATGTACATGTTGTGTATCTGTACTGAGAAAATAAATGTTATATTATCTCATTGTATTCATCTATTATTTTATTTCAGACACATCAGAAAGCATAATATATACAATTATTTTATAAACTAATTTGAAATTCTACTTTACCTTCCAATAATTCATCAGTATTACTACCCATGCAGTAGAGCAGTTGTATTTTAATCTATATGTTCAGTTTAGTTATTTTTATTTCAGCAGTTCATCTTTAAAAAAATAAATAAAGTACAAAACAAAAGAAACAAAACACAAAATAAGGATTTCACATTCACCACTCAAAAGGAGTAGGTTGAAGTTCAGAGAACAATTTTACATTACAATTCTAACAATTTAATGAATTTCATTTACATTACTCATTTCAATGTCCATCTTGACCATATATGTTTTAAAACAGAACCTCTTGCATTATTGCAGGTGGTTCTCTGTGACAAATGAAAGATTCATGCAGGAAAAAACCTTCTGCTCTCTAAGGTTATCTGAGGGGAAGTTGTAAGTTTCCATAAAGGCTGTTGGCTGATGATCAAGTAGGGCAGTTGAGGATAGTAATACTTCTTTTTAACCTTTTTGGAGGAATTTTTGTAAGTCCACACTTAGCACCAAACATATGCTTGAATAAGAGTCCGGTTCTGTCAGCCTCTGTCTGCTGCTGTCGGATGGGAATTGATAAGATTGGACCGATAAGAATTCTGTCATCAATTCCTCTCATGGGCCGAGTTCACTTTCTGCCTGTTAGAGAAAAAGCTAGTAGTTTTGTGACCACTAGCAATACTTGTGTGTGTTTAACCATTTTAACAAGTTGTTTAACTGGTTGTTAAACATGAATTAACATCATTGTTTTATCAGAAAAAAAAAAAAAACATGACAGAACTGAGAAACTGAAACATGTCCTTCTGATCTAAGAATTTGGATCCAGTTTTTTAACCTTAGGGACACCTGAAATGTCTTATACTTAATTAATAATAATAATTAAAAAAAAATTATAATAAAAAATGTGAGTTGACAGTAAATCCCAGTCCATAACAGATATACCAAACTGTGAAGCTGAAACTTAAGCACTGTGGATCTGTTCAACATTCAAATGTTCATTGTAGTCAGTTTCAGATGCTGCAGCTCTTTCATAATTCACAGTTTGAGTTATTGTTTGTTCACTCTTACTTATCAGCCTTGTAAATGCAAGCTGGACTGACTATATATCCTAACCAGTAATAATCTACATCTGGCTTGTCTGCCTCTGTCCATAATAATATACATTTCATAGACTAAATTCTGTCTAAAATTAACATTTATTTGCAGCATTGTATACAAGCTATTACATGATAGAAAAACTAATTAATTTGGGGGAAAAAAAGGCTCTGTTTTGCATATCTGAGGTCAGCAGAAATCCATGATTGGTTGGGAACCACTGAGTTACCACTTTTCCAATGCCATGCCATGTCTATGACAGTTTAATAAAGAGATAAACAGCCTGGGTTAGTTTAATACAACATCATCCTATCTATCCTGCAGTCGACTCCATCCACTATTTGAAAATTAGACCTGAAGAAAACCAGGCTGTTGTCGTTTTTGCAGTAGTGTTATGAAAATTAGCATGAAATTAGCATGGCTTCCCTCTCTTTTCTGATCGCAAACATGGTTTCCCTCTTTTCTTGTGCTGAAGCGGTATACCAGTGCACAAGTGGCACAGAAAGTAGGCCAAGAGACGGATGATTAAGATTTAATGATGGATGATGCTAAGGTGAGGAAACAGCAGTACGGATAGCGTGAGCATGTGCTGTGCTGATCGCAGATTATTTAAGAAAGGATGAACAAAGGATGAACAAAGAAAATGTTCAAGGCTAATTTAGTAAGATAAAAATGTTCTTACTTAAAGAAAAAAAAGAAAAGAATTATAAATCCCACTTGTATATCTGCAAACTCTTATCACAGATAAAACACTTTCTCCTTGACCATAAATGTATCTTTGTTATTTCAAAAAAAAAAAAAAAAAAAGTCACTGTTTCTTCTACAACTATAAATGTAAGTCTGTGAAAATAAAAGTGTTGAACTATAGTTTGTGTGGAGGCTTGTGTCGCCCCGTGTTCTCTTGGCATCTCAACAGGGTCTTTTTTTTGAGCACAGAAAGAAAAACAAAATGACATGTCAGCTATTGTGTTGACTCAGAGAAAATCAGGGACATAAACAATAGAAGGCTAGTTACTCAGCCTTCCCACGGAAGCCCTACTCTGATACTTTATTCCTACCTCTAAACTTACACACAAACACTCAATGCAGCCTTTTCTGAAATATGTGGTCTTCAAGGATGTGTCTTTGGGTGCAGTGTCTCCTGGCTTCCCTTCAGTGTTTGATACTCTTTGATTTTCCCCATAGTGTGGTTTACACTCACTGACAGTAAACTGCTTTCATTTAGGGCCATTACATTCTCCTGTTGTCTGTTGTTGACTTTCTGGAAAGAACGAGGTGAATTTTCTGACTGACTCTAGTGAGACCTTACTATCTCTGGCCACTATTTTTCAGAATATGACAATGTCTGAAATTTTATAGGGGTTTGAATCCAGACAGTACTCTGCAAAAACAAATAAAAATAAAAAATGTAATTCATTGTTTGTTTTTTCAGCCATTTCTATTTAGAATATTTAGTCGATCAATCAAACCTTATTTATACAGCACTTTTCATACATGGTGCATGTAGCACAAAACACTTCACATCCTGGATATAAAATTTTATAAAATAATTAGGGCTGTCAAAATAAACACATTAACAAGGATTAATCCAGCATCATGATTAATCTGATTAAAAAATGTTAATGCAATTAAATGGAACCTTTGTTTCCGGTTGTTTTGTTGAAACTCTTGAAAGTGTTGGATAAACATGTTTATTGCGTATATGCTCATATTTTTGCATATGTTTTGGATATTTTAGCACATTTTTTGGTGAGGCCCCCCTCCCCTGTATTTCAGAATACATTTTGAATTTTTCATCACTTTTTATGTTACTTTTTTCTTAGTTGAATTTTAGCAGATTTTAGCATGTTTTGTAAATGTTATTTTTTTATATTTTGTGCTTCTTAATGTATTTTGTGGGAAATTTGAGTAAAAAACAAACAAACTGAGAGAACAAACTGTAATCATTTGATAGCCCTAAAAATAATGCATATTGATTCCCTTTTAAGTGTTTTTTTTTTTCTCTTTTCCATTTGTTGCACATATGACATCGTGTCAGTCCAGGGGTACGCTTGCCTGCTCCAGGAATAGTCTCCACTACCACCAGCATCCCTCCAGACAATGAAACTATTTGAAAAATGAATGACTGAACTATTTATGTTTTGAAACTGTTATGTGTTGTGTTTACAGTGTGATACCGATACAGATAAACTTTATTTATCCCCGGAGGGAAGTACATTTTTCCTTGACACTCATTTTTATCTTTTTCTCTGTAACTCGCTCTGACATTTCCGTCCAGTACCATGACACATCGAGTATGTTTTCTCTCCTCTCTCACGCTACCCTCATTCCAAACCTCGCTTTAAGCGGACAGACAGACGGACAGAGGAAGCTAATTGGCCCATTTTGTCAGAGGTCTTTGTACATGCTCTCACCACTTCAGATAAGTATGGCTAAGTGGTGCTTGTGCAAACATGGATCCTTATCGTTCACTGAGAGACTGAATCCTGATGTAATGAGTCCTTCACACTGGACGCGGTGGCTCCACCCCTGTGCTTAAAACAACAGTACAACTGGATTTAAGTGTGAATGAGCAGATTTTAAGAGGCGCTGGTGCACCACTTCACACAGTTCTTTGCTCCCCGTGACCTTTGATGATGTTTAACGTGGTCGAGCGCTTCCTTCTCCGTCATCTGAAACAAATGACAAATAAAAAAAACACTTGTTTGAAAAATGATTCTGACAGGATTATATTTATGAAATGTGTACAAAATCGCTTTAACTGCAATTTGACTAACCATACTCACTACTGTAAATTTACCATGTGTAACTGTATAAGCAGATCTCACTCTTATTACAAAACCACAACTCTGCAAAAAAGTTAAATAATGAATTAAATAATTAACAAATTAAACAATGAATGCACCAGTGAAAAATAAAGTGGGGTAATATACATTTGATGTGCACAACATAAGTAACAGTCATGCACACACAAACATACAATAACCGTGGGTCACAGGGTGTGGCAGCAGCACTGGAGTGGATGTTTTGTTTGAGGATTTAAAAATAAGCTCACTGCTGTTGGTCTCTGAAACCCATTAGCTCACTTTGTTTTAGTATTCCTTTCTTCCTGCATATCTTCTTATACCTGCATTATGTTTTGTTTCACTCTCTTCCGCTCTGGAAGTTACAACACAAAACCTTGGAAAAAGAAGAGGGAGGGACCTGACGAGAAGAGGGAGAGAGGGAGGGAGGGGGAGAGAGAGAGAGAGAGAGAGAGAGAGAGAGAGAGAGAGAGCGAGAGAGAGAGAGAGCGAGAGAGAGAGAGCGAGAGAGAGAGAGAGAGAACAGATGTTCAGGTGTCTGAAGGTACTGCCTGTTTTTTTGTTTTTAATCTTTTCTGACAGCAGGACAGTGGTTGACTTGGAAGAGATTATTCATTAGCTACACATAGAAAAATTACCTATGAATTAATCCATAAAGCTGTGATGCAGTTTTTAAGTAAAAATCTGAATTATTTCTCAATAATAATAAAATACAGTAATAAAAATGTATTCATCCATTAGTTCTCAAGTATTAAATAATTACCTCTGCCAAGGAGGTTATGTTTTTGCCAGAGTTTGTTTGTCTGAGTCAAAAAGTTATGGATGAATCTTGATTAAATTTACAGGGTAGGTTGGTTAATGGGGAGATCTGGAAATGATTAGATTTTGGTGGTGATCTGGGGTGGGGGGGAACAATGAAATTTTCAGGATGTGTTGAGAGTGTGACAAGGAACTAATGATTACATTTTGGTGGTGATCTGGAAGAGATCCTGGATTCTGGATCACTTTGAAATTGTACAATGCGGTAAATGGAGAATAAATTTCAAAGTGATCCAGGATCACTTCCAGTTCACCATCAAAATCTAATAACTTGTTCCTTGTCACACTCCCAACACATCCTGAATTTCATCAAAATCCGTCCATAATATTTTGAGTTATCTTGCTAACTAACAGACAGACTAACAGACAAACAAACTCAGGTAAAAACATAACGTCCTTGGTGGACCTCTCTTACTGTAAATTGAAGGAAGGAGGTCTGCCTTGGTGGAGGTTTGTGCTCTGTGTCTGCTTTGATGATCAGAATCAACCAAAAAAAGACATAATTCAAAGAAAAACATTGTTATTTAGGATGTAGGAATCAGTTTCTTCTTTCATCTGTGATACTTTACTGAATATGTACAAAAAAAAAACAAAATTTAGCTGTTTTATTAAACACAGTCTAGTATTACTTTATATGATCCTTAATATATATATATATATATATATTTTTTTTTACTTTAACTGGTAAAGGTGTAGACCATGCAGCACATGTGAGGATGTCATATTTTATGTTTTAGTTAACATTAACATTGTAAAGGCCAAGCAGTAACTCAATCATTCAAGGTAATAACTGACAGATTAATTGACTGTGGGAATAATTGTTAGTCGCAGCCTTACAACAAAGTTCTTCTATGTTTAGGTATTGACTTGTGTTTTCTAAACTAAATGTCAAACTGATAAACTGAGCAAACAATCAGTGGAGGAAATAATGGTGTGGGTATTTTAAGCCCCTGCAGTAATAACTAGAAGCTTCCTTCCTGCCAGGCTGGCTTTGAGCAAGGCACCAAAAGGCACAAGCTATACTTTAGTGACATTCAGTGTGAGCATTTTTCTACAGGCATTAGCGAAGTAACACATTAATTTGTTCATTGAGCGTGCACGTGATGAAGCATTATTGTTCCTTACAGTCGACTGAATGGAAGCAGTCTTTGGTCCAGAACCAGCTCAAAAGAATAAAAAAATAAAATAAAATACAAGATATGACTGTTTTTTTTGTTGTTTTGTTGCACCACCACATTCAACCCCATCTTGAAATGCATTTGTCTTCCAAGTTCTGCATAGAGACATCATTAAATGTGTGTTTGATCAGCCACATAATGGTTGGGGTCTAGAGTAACATTACTTATTCAGAGGCTGTTAGTTCCAAATACACTGATCATTAATAATGGAATAAGGAGCTATTAATCTTTGAAAAGCAAAGCTAGTTTACAGTGTGGTCTGGTGTATTTACTGTTCTATGTGCGTGTGCTTTTGAGTGGGTGGTATTTCCACTGTGGAGGGATATCCCACAAAAGTGTACGGACCCAGGCTTGTTTCCATATGGTCAAAGCTCTAGATAAGTGGTGTCAAACTCATTTTATTTCAGGGGTCAAGTTAAACCAAATTTGATCTGAATTTGGTCGTACCACGAAAATAATAACATAATATACAAATAATGTCAACTCCAAATTTTCCTCTGCATTTTAGAGCAAAAAAAAAGAAAAAAGTTAAATTATGTAATGAAAATAATCACATCTACCAACTATCCTTTAAAACAATGTGAATAAACGGACACTTCTTCAGAAAACTAAATGCAATTTTAACAACATTTTGTCTCAGTTTATCATTTACACACATCAAGTGTTCAGAGAATGAATTTTGTGCCAATCACAAATTTCTATGATTCAAGAATGGGTTATTCTTGAATTGGAGCCATTGTGATTTTGACCTTTCTACTAAATGTGACCTTGACCTTTGACCTTTTGCAATACTGATCATTTTGTTATATGTATATATGTGTCAGTGTGTGTAATATTATAATAATATATCCGGTATCGATTAAGTTATAGTGTGATGTGTCACCTTTGACTATTGGTTGTCGGCGATAACATCAAGTATGAGAATTGTAGAGATCGTCATTCTGCACCGTTTGGTACCAATCTGAAAGTTCTGTGTCCCTCAGTTCTGGAGTTATAAACGATAATGTGATTTTGACCTTTTAGTTAATTGTGACCTTGATCTTTGACCTTTTGTTCAAATGAATTCATGCACCTGATGCACATTAGCTATATGTATATCCCCATATAATACATGGTGATATCTTAAGTATTCATTGAGTTATAGCATGATATGTCTTTGCGGACACACACACACACACACACACACACACACACACACACACACACACACACACACACAGGTATTACACTAATCTCACTCAACCAATGTTGGGTGAGATTAATTACAATATACACTATATACTAATATTATTAGTGGATCTACAAATACACAAAACAGTTAAAAACAGTCAGAACATTGTTAAACTTGCACTTCAGACATTTCAAAATGTTCATATTTGTTCAGGTTATTTGCGTTTTTGTAAAATGATAATTGTTTTATTGTAAATACAGTAAAATGACATGAAAATGTTTAACTTAACAAAGAGCAAAATGTAGAGTTGTGAGTATTTATAGGTTATTATGATAGTATTTCATTGATCTGACCCATTTTGATCTATATGTAGAACATGAAATAAAATAATCCACAGTATATTCACAATCAGTTTTTGTATTTCACAAATTTATCCCAAGGCTCGGACTGGACCCTTTCTGGCCCCCGGGCCGCATGTTTGACACCCCTGCTCTAGCTGTTTGACAATGTCAGACTGCATGTACAAAGTGTGTGTGAACAAATTCAACAGAGATACCTCAGCTTCAGAACATGCAGTTGAAGAGATGGAGTGTAAATAAAATGTCTGTTTGCTTTATTCCACTCAAAGGAGTTTTAATGAACGTTGATGTTGTACGCATATGGTGTGAGTCTTTATTCTTTGCCATGTTTTCTTTTTTTGATAATCATGGGTAATGTTTAAAGAATCCAGAGGTACTATAAACTGTTTTGTTCTTTTTACATAAGAAATAATACAACTGTACAGTAAGCAGCAAAAGGAAAAAGGGGTGTAATGATTAAATTACCCAGACATGTTGTGATCTAGGATTTTTTATTTCCTTTTTTTAACCAAGAGAAATATAAAAATTGTGAGCACCCTATCATATGTTCGCTGTCTTCTTTTTTACACTCTTATGTGTATTTTTTTTTTTTTTATAATATAGAAAGGTCTCTTAATAGATAACATACGCATGAATGATAATGTTGAGGATGTCTTACCACCTTTTCCAATGGAAAAAAAAACAACCTAAATTTGGTGCGAAACAATAACCAATTACAATATATATGGTCTTTTTGATAGCATTGAAACATTTCAGTCAGTGCCATGAAAGTAGTGTTGCACCGATCGATCGGCTGCCCATCATAATCGGCCGATATTACCTAAAAATAGCCTAATCGGTGATCGGAAAAATATGCCAATCAAAAAGCTGATCATGTAACGTAAATTACTAGCAACCATTTTCAAATGTGCAAACACGCTACAGAACAGGTGCATCTGGTCTGGACTGTTTCTGTAATATAGTTATTTAATTAATAGTAGAAGTTTGGGACCAAAAAAAATGTGTTAAAATAATAAAAGAGATGTATTTGTGAAGAGATGTATTCTTTTGCAAATTTCACATTTCTCATTTGGCTGTTTGATGAAATGACCTGAGTTTTGTTTTAAGAAGGAGAACCCTTGCATAGCAGAATGTACTTTTAAATGTACATTAGGACAAAAGACAAGAAGTTTTAAGACCAAGCTGTAAAAGTACTAAGACCATTGTTAAGTATATTTTTAGTGTCCTGTAACCTCACAACATTGAATTAAATACAAGGGTAATAAAATAATGATATACAGATTTGATTTACAGTGATACAATTCAGATCCATGGTACTGGAAGTATACTGAACTCCCTTTCATTAGGAAAAGAACTGATGTCATTCTGAGGTTTATCAGTGAATTCTTTCCTACAGTCATTAACTGTCAGAGACAGTATGTCACTAAAGTAACTTGATTTAAGCTTTTGAACATTTTTAGCTTTGTAACCTGTAAAGGTAGTAATGTTGTTTGACTTAAAGACTCACTAAATAATAACATGAGAGACATGATGTTACAAATCAGTTTTTCTTTACCGTTGTTTACTGGTGGTCATGGTTGTGTAATTATTTATGTAACCGTGCGTAGAAAAAGCAATGGTTTTTTTACGGTTTACTGTAATGAACTGGTTTTAAACTAGTACTAAAATGTCACAAAACACCAAGACAAAAAAAATAAAAAATCAAAGGGATGTGCACAGTCTGTCCTGTAGAACAGCACACTCTGTGCCCTTTTATTTACAAGGTGCTCTACTATGAGTCTCAACAACACATCCTGAATAATACTGACCACTGCTGGGCCTGTGCAGAAGTAAACGCTGACTTCAAGTTCTAACACAAACTAAACCACTGCATTAGTTCTATTATTGTCCTCTGTTTTTGTGTGTACGGTTTAATACATATGTTGTGTTGATTCTAATGCCTGTCTGTGCTTTGTGTCTCTGGTAGGAGTCCCCTCAGGACAGTGCCATTACCAGGGACATTAACAGGACATTTCCAGCTCATGACTACTTCAAAGACACTGGTGGAGATGGACAAGACTCCCTCTACAAGATCTGCAAGGTGGGTTGCACAATCACAAATGTTAATGGTTGTTTTTGTCTTTTTTTTTTTTTTTTTGAATCAACACAGTTCATGCACAAACATATGATTCACCTTAAACATAAGACACTGTGGCTACATGTTTAAGCCTGAACAATTTACATAATTGCCTCATTACAGTTGTGTTGCCTATCTGGTGACTTTATAGAATAGATCTTTATTATCACTGTCAGAAACAATTAAGATCAGTTTAGCAACTCTGTTCTGTTTTCCATGCTGCAAACAAATACACACACACACACACACACACACACTATAAAACTAGAAAAGCACTCGGAAAAACACAGACGCCACCAAGACAGATCACCCCCCCCACCCCCAAATGACCAAAAATGAGTGCAATGTTTCACCTTCACTTCCACAAGTGCTGCTCCACCCCAAACTACAGAATGAAAAACACGTGCCCCCCCTCGACTGATTACTATCAAACTTTTATCACTTATTCCTTCTGCCAGTATCAACATTTTCTGAAAATTTCAGCCAAATCTGTCCATAACTTTTTGAGTTATCTTGCCAACAGACAAACAAAAAGATAAATGTCAGCAAAAACGTAAGTCCCCCATTCCTTGGTGGAGTAAGTGTCACATAAATACTAGTAGGCACGTGCAAATGGCTACAGGATAAAATATTAAATATACATATGCTACTAAAATACTACTGAAACGCACAAATGCTAACTCTGTAGTATAAATGAGAAATATATACACAAATTAGGATATCTTGTCTCTTCATCTGAACCCACTTTATCCTCACTAGGGTCACAGGGGGTCTAATCCAGCTACAATGGGTGAAGGTGGGGTACACCCTGTATGAGTCTCCAGTTCATCTCAGGGCTGAACATATATAGACAAACAATCACTCTCACATTCACACCTATGGACAATTTAGATTAACCAGTTAACCTATCAGTGCATGTGTTTGGATGGTGGGAGGAAACTGGAGTACCTGGAGAAAACCCACACAGACACGAGGAGAACATGTAAACTCTACACAGAAAGATCTGGTGTGGGATTCGAACCAGGGACCTTCTCGCTGTGAGGCACGCGGCTGCCCCAAATAAAGATATATCCAGCCAATATAGGATGTATACAAAGTAAGATTATTTATTTAATTCCTGTTTAATCATCACTGTCATCGATACCCTTTTAATGAATTTAGTTTTGAGGTCTAAAAAGTAATAATAATAAAAAAGGGGGACTGTTCTTCACACACTCCCAACGTATAAAAAAAAACAAGAGAAAAAAGACGAGAGAAAGCAAAACAAAAAAAAAAAAAAAAACCCACACTGGGCCAGAGTTGACGGAGCACTAATATGGCATCGTCACAGGTGTTCAGTTCCAGTAAAATGTTATTCTGAATTAGATGTGCTAAATGGTTCTTCTTTTTTTGTGAATAAATTAACTGTTCAACTTTTACAAAATTGTTGTCATAAAATTAAGAGGAATATTCAGCATGATAATTATCACCTAGACCAGGGGTCTCCAACCTATTCCACAAAGGGCCGGTGTGGCTGCAGGTTTTTGTTCCAACCAACCAAGAGTTCACAGTTTGACCAACTGACTCTGCAGACTGAGATCAGTTGATTCATTGATTGAAGTTTGGTGTGTTGCTGCTTGGTTTCAACAAAAACCTGCAGCCACACCGGCCCTTTGTGGAATAGGTTGGAGACCCCTGACCTAGACCACAGGTGTCAAACATAAGGCCCGGGGGCCAAATCCGGCCACCAATGGGTACATTCTGGCCCGTAGGAAGAATAACAATGAAGATATTAATGGTGTAAAAATTATTTGAATTCAGGGTCCACATACAGAATAATTAGATCTCAATTGGGTTAGACCATTAAAATATAATCAGAATTACCTATAAATAATAAAAACTGGAGATTTTAATATAAAAAAGTCAAATTATGTGAAAATCGTTATATTAACAAACCATCCTTTTACAAAAAAATAGAATAAATACCTGAACAAATATGAACCAGCTGAAATATCTTAAGAAAAGTGTAATTTGACAAATATTCTGCCTGTTATTAAATGTTTTGTGTATTTGTAATCGAAATGGAACTTGTTCTGTACATGTGCGAATGACAAACTGGCAGAAAATAGTTGAAGTTGCATTTGTTTTTCTTAAGACATGTCAAGTTGATGGAAACATTATAGATGTAAACATTATCATCATGTAATTTTCCTCTTTTTACTGATATTATTTTACTAGTTTGGCCCTTTTCAAATCATACTGGGCTGAATGTGGCCCCCGAACCAGGGGCGTCACAGCTATTCAAAATGTGTGGGTGTTCTAGGTTGTAGCACATGAGCAAAATTTTCTGAATCTATCATCGGAAAATTAATGAACGATTATCCATTAATGGTGACATTTTTATATTAGAAAAGTTGAAAAGCTGAAAACATAACATAAATGTGTTTTTCCTCAAACATTTATTCAATTCATAAGTAGAAATTCTGAGATAAAAAGTCAAAATTATGAGCTAAAAAAAATTATATAAGTATGGATTTAAAAAAATCAGACACTGTACCTCTTTTTTTTCTTACAAAAGTGTTTGTCCATGTCAGGGGAGACTATTAAAAATATGTTCCTCAGGGGAACATCACTGAAAAAAGTTTGAGAACCACTGTCTTAGGGTAAATGTTACAGAACAAGACATAGTTTAGTTAACTTAGTTTAACAACAGTAACATTTCTCATTACTTACTGGTTGACTGTTTGCTAACACCGCATAGAAGAGCTGTTTACATTTCACCCGGTGTGCTTCATTTATATATGCTGTTGCCGGGCAGGTAAACAGTATATCCATAGATACTGTAACAACCCCACAATGTTATTGCTGTTTGTTTGGTTTGGTGTGATTGTGACCAACAGCAAACATTTATCCTGAAATTAAAAGTAGGTGAGACCAACTCTCCGTTCGTTTCCTGGATCCAGTAACGATGCAATATATAAACTCAGGAAAAAGTGGGGGGTATGAAATCATCTGGTTGGAGAAGTGGGGGTGTCGCAACACCCCCATGGGTGCGACACCCATGCCCCAAACTAAAATGAGTTTGACACCCCCTGACCTAGACTGTTACAGCTCTAACCGCGGCAGTGGACTGTCTGGTGCTCCAAAAGATAAGTCCTTATAAAGATGGCATGAATTGATATCATCTGGTGGTACATAAATGTTGACGTGTACTTTTAATCTCATGAACATCAGTGATAAAACTCCTCTTATGGCTGTCTTCAGTCATAGAAATGATGCAAACAGCAGTGGTGTGTTCATTGCTGGAACTGTTTGGAAGTAAATGGAAAGCCATTTGTTAGGTAGCTGTCTAACTGCCCCTCTCTTCTGCAGATGTGTGGACACATTGTGTGGAGCAGTAGTGTGAATTGTCAGAGCTAAAGGAAAACGCTCATCAATAAACTGAACAGTTACTCCGTTTCCTGGCGGTTCAACGAGTTCACAGCACTCATTGCTTGTCAAGGGAAGGAAAAATAAATTCCTAATCGAACAAACACACAAGACTCTACTACTGTAATCACTTGTTCTGTGCTGCAGACTTGCACAGCTGATGCACACACACACACACACACACACACACACACACATATATATGCAGACTGGACACATGCACATTGACCATATGTACAGACTGCACCTGCACATGCTCAGTGGGACACAGACACACCCGTCCTGCTAGAATCCTACATAGTGTGGCTTTGTCCAGTTTTTTTCATTTTCACGTTATTCATTATGTATAAGTTGGGTGAAGACATTAATCTCTCCTCAGACAGGCACCTCCTCAGGTGTTTCTGAATAATTCAGTGGGCCCTCCCTTTCCCTTGTGTGTGAATTGATCCACACTTTGTCTTTTTAACTCGTACTCATTATTTGTGTTTGTAGTTCAGCGGGCCACTGTAGAGATATTTCCAGAGGTCTTCATCCACTTCCTGTGCCTCATATTCTCAGTTTCCTTTGCACTATTTTCATCAGTTTTGTCTGGAGTTTGTTTATCTGACTGTTAGCAAAATAACTCAAAAAGTTATGGATGGATCTTGATGCCAATTTCGTGACATATTGGGAGTGTCACAAGGAACAAATGATTGGATTTTGGTAATGATCCCGAAGAGATCCTGGATTCTAGATCACTTTGAAATGTATTCTCCATTTACCGCAATGTAAAATTTCAAAGTGATCCAGAATATAGGATCTCTTCCAGATCACCACCAAAATGTAATCATTTGTTCCTTGTGATACTCCCAACACATCCTGAAAGTTTCATCAAAATCTGCCCATATGTTTTTCAGTTATCTTGACCCCTTCCCGGATCACCACCAAAATCTAATCATTTTCAGATTTCCCCATCACCAACCGACCCTGTACATTTCATCACGATCTGTCCATAACTTTTTGAGTTATCTTGCTCACTAACAGACGAACAAACATAACCTCCTTGGTGGACCTCTCATCATTTGGGGGGGGGGGGTCTGCCTTGGTGGAGGTTTGCGCTCTCAGAGTGCTTTTCTAGGTTGTTTATTTATTAACTGGAATCCTGATTGCTGTTGTTCCTGGGGTCTCCTCTAAATGTTATTACGATCATGATTATCTCCATCAAATATGACCCCATTCATGCGCACACACAAACAGATCATATAATACAGCTGTCGTTCACCCAACAATAACTATTATCTCCGTTTGTCAGCAAGTTTAGGGAAAAACTACTGGACCAATTTCCATGACATTTTCAGAAAAGATGCATGTAGGTCAACGGTCACAGGCACCAAAAAAAATTGTCTTTCCAGTAATTAGAGATGGGGCACATCAGGTAAAATGTGTGAGAGGACGGGGTTTGTTGTGCCTGGCACCACTTGTTTATTTTTCTTTCTTTATGAGTCTCTCCAGTTGCTACTCGCATGAGTTCAGCTCAGTTTTATTTCGAGCACACAATCATCAAAACGTTGTTGAAAATAGTCAACTTGGTTTTTTTTCTTACTCGAAAAGGAGTGGGAAGAAGTGAAACTTATAAACTCCCACCCCCTTTTACAAACTAAAATCCAAATAGGTACTGCATTAACACACTATATACTTTATGTCCTTTATATCATTGGCTCATTTATATACACAATATTTATAATTCACCTCATACAATCTGATATGATCAACTAAAGTACAAAAACAATAATTAATAGATATGATCCATAGATAAATACATAGATATATCCTAACCACGATAGTCTTATTGAAATATAAGACTTTTTCACCTGTTCTTCTACCTTATAACAAAATATCCACTTATTCAGATAATATTCTATATTTTGTTATTATACTAGTTTTATACATCCTTTTGAATACACAAATTGAAGATGACTTTTTTTAGATTCTGATCCAGATTATTCCATAGATTACCTCCTAACAGAGATACACTGACTTTTTGAATTAGTTCTCCACTTAATTTTCCTATATTCTGCATCTATTGGTCTCTTTATTTTCTGTGCTTTTTCTTCATCTCTATGCAACATTTTTGCTCTGTAACAACTCTGTCAAACCTGTGTTTCAACTCAATTGATAAAATAAAGTGCTAACAATATACATACATATTGATTACATGTGTTGTTACACCCTTCTTTCATTGATGACACTGGTAGTTGATGTCAAGTGTGTGACGTACGCCTGTGTTTTTTCCCTGCTTTTCTCCTCCAGGCCTACTCTGTATATGACGAGGAGATCGGCTACTGTCAGGGACAATCTTTCTTGGCTGCGGTGCTGCTGTTGCATGTGAGTTCACATATTGGCACAATCCACGTGTAGCTCTTGAAAATATTTTAAGAGTGCAGATGGACTGGTTTGTTTTCAAGTGACATGTGTCTTTCTGACATTCTGCACAGCTGGAGGATGACCTGGTTTCATTTCCAAGCACAAACCGTCCTGACTGCACATTTAGTCTGAGAGTCAACACCGAACTAATAATTAGTATCTGAGAATGGATCTGTGGTGTTCCAGCATTTTTTCAGTATTAATAATGGATGTTAATGTTTGTGTTCATTAGTCATCTAAGGGTGGTTACTCATAAGCACCTGTACAGTCAAAGCTTATTCATCACTGCCCCCTAGTGGAGAAACTGAGGACAAAAATCCTGTTTTTTAATATTTATTGTAGTTTGACTTTTCAATGTAAATACACAAGGCTTGGTGAACGTGTTCACATGTGTAACTTGAACACTTCTGCCCCTTTAATGTACATGGTCCTCTACAGTATGATTTAAAATGAGGGGCTCATCCCTTAATCTCTTTCTTTTCTTTTCTTTTCTTTTCTTTTCTTTTCTTTTCTTTTCTTTTCTTTTCTTTTCTTTTCTTTTCTTTTCTTTTCTTTTCTTTTCTTTTCTTTTCTTTTCTTTTTTTTTTTCAGATGCCAGAAGAGCAAGCGTTCAGTGTGCTGGTCAAGATCATGTTTGACTACGGTCTCAGGGACCTTTTCAAGCAAAACTTTGAAGATCTGCACTGCAAGTTCTTCCAACTTGAAAGACTCATGCAGGTATATGAGTAGAAATGGTATTTTTTGCAGCAAACCCAGTGGGTTTTCTGGAGTCAGGCCAGGGTGCTTAAAAGTCTTAAAAAGTATGGAATTTTGAAACACTATTTTCCAGGCCTTGAAAAGTCTAGAATTTTGGGTGAAAGTTTTAATAAACTATAGAAAAAAAAAAGTTATAGTATAATTCTAGTATATGCTGACATCATTGTCAAATGAGAAATAGAAAAGGAACTATGCGTTTGTTCGTTCAATTCTATAAAAATGAACTTTTCTAATAAATACAACTGGTACAAACTCAACCAGTGACGTAGGCAGTAGACACGCAAGTATAAAAGTACATCAATCATCTCAAGGTCTTGGGGGTGGGGGGATATCGGTTTGGAAAAAGTCTGGAATTTTATTTTGGAAAAACAGGAAGCACCCTGCAGGCTGGAAATATTAACTTCTGTTTGAGTTAGAGCTGTATAATATATTGTTTGAGCATCAACATCGCAATGTACATGTGTTTAATAGTCACATCGTAGATCCTGTAATGTACAAAACAAATGAGCTCAACATTTTCACGTCTAATTTCAAGGGAACCTGACACACATCCAGCACAAAACAATCATTCTGAACCAGTTTGGAGTGAGTCACTGGTAACAAGACAAGAAAAATATCACTGAACACAAAGGCTTGGTGCCAGAAAGAAAAGCAACATCAATTATGTGGAATTATTTTGGCTGTAAGAAGGATGATAATGAAACGTATGTTGTTCTGTGTCAACTACTAATCTGTTTGACCGTTTGTGTCAGGACCACACAGCTATTATATACTCCTGAGGAGTTTTTCATATATATAGATAGATAGATAGATAGATAGATAGATAGATAGATAGATAGATAGATAGATAGATAGATAGATATAGATATATACAGGCTTAAAAAAAAAAAATAAAAACCTAATGTCAGTTTTTTTTTCTAATATTGTGTAGCTCTAGTTTGAGTTCACACTTTTTTTGAGTCAGGTGGATGTTGTTGTGTTTATATACATTCTCTACATGTGTTAAAAAATACTTTGTTCTTGTTAAGTTTCTCTGTTGTCACACTCTTTTATTTACCTCTCTCCTTCTTCTTCACCTCTGTCTCTAACAGGAATATATTCCAGACCTGTACAACCATTTTCTGAATGTGGGTCTGGAGGCTCACATGTATGCCTCTCAGTGGTTTCTTACCCTCTTCACAGCCAAGTTCCCTCTTTACATGGTCTTCCATATCATTGACCTGCTACTGTGTGAGGTAAAAGATGCACTTAAATCACATCCGAGCCATCAAATTCACACGCTTCAGTTCTGTATTTAAGCCGTTAATAACATAAAATGTGTGGAGATCATGTGCATTGTCTCCTGTTGACAAATTCAAGGATGATGAGGAATGAAGTGGTTCTACACTATATGGACAAAAGTGCTGAGAAACGTTGAATGGAGATGTTTCTTTTCTAACAAGGGTCTGGGAACAAACAAAACAATAATGACAAATGTGATAATATAGTTTTATAATGTGATAAATATCACTGCATTGATACGTTTTGTTTAAATTGGTATCTTTGCTTCCAAAATGCCTGAAAGCGTTTTTTGGGGGTTTTTTTTACTTCATTTTTGTCAACATTGATTTATTTATCCATAATAAATAAATCCATGATAAATACATTTTTATCCATGACTATGATATGAGGAAATGTTGATGTTTCTAAACAATATAGACAAAAATATTGGGTTAGAGCTCATAAAATATCTTGTTCACACTGATTGGACATATAAACGGGAATTTTTTCATGCTTAATGGGCCATTTTTATGCCTAAGTGTGATGTGAACAAACTTGTGGTAGAAAAGTATTATTTACAGACAGAAATTTATAGGAAGAAATTATAGTCATGATTAAAAAAAAAAGCAATCCGTGTTGAGAGAAATGAAGTAAAACCATCTTTGAGGTATTTTAGAAACAAAGAACATTATTTAAACTAAACTGTGATATTTATCACAATATAAACTAGAAACACCTCTATACCTTCACCGATCACCACCAAAATCTTTAGTTTTTTGTGCCACTATCAACATTTACTGAAAGTTTCAGCCAAATCTGTCCATAACCTTTTGTGTTATCTTGCTGACAAACATAAACACTGGCAAAAACATAACTCTAGTTATGTAACTATGTTTGGACATTTGTCATTGTTTTCTAACCCAGACCCTTTGGAAAATAACTGCCTGAATTCAATGTATTGATGTATTATCAATGAATTAATACTGTTGTCCATATATTGCAGTTCAGGTCAAAGTCAGTGAAAGACTTGTGCACAAAAGTGACTCAGATGATGAGGAAAATACTCAGTGTCTGATGGAACTAACTTCTTGGCTTGACCATCTCATATTAAATTTACACCATGCAGTATTTATCACATAAATGTCAGTTGTAGCTCTGCTGATGCGTGCAGCTGCGATGCATCAAAGCAGCAAAGACTGGGAAAGGTTTCAACGCAGTCAGAATGTTGGACACGTTAGTATACAGAGAAGAGAAGCTGCTCCACATGAGACATGGGTGAAGCCTCACCTTCCAGTGTAAGCCAAGGGAGCAGCCCCCCCCCCCCAAGTGGGAGTGGGTCGGACAAATCCCAAACCTGTCTGAGGAGAGAGCTGAAGGTTGCAGTTTATTAACACCCTGCACGAAAGTCAGACAGGTGTGGAGAGGATGGACACATGCACACATCAGGTGGTACAATGGCACGACAGCTGAAGTCTTAAATGAGGAAAAGGTCGAACTGAAGTGATCCTCATACAGGTCATATTTCTGCCATGAGTCAATTTAATTATTACCTATTGTGTTAGCTGATGGCAAATAGATGTTTAAACAAGTGATATTTTTCTTTTTTAAATAGAATTATGCATTTTCAAACATTTGCCAGTGGTCTACATGAACTGTAAATCCTCTGCTTGGGTCTGAATTCTTCATGGATTCAACTCCACAGTTTTATCTTCAACCTTATTTGAACTAATGACATGGGAGAGGTCATTCAGAGCGCTGGCCCTATAAATACAGATGTGTCACTCCACGTTGCACCCCCTCCAGGTTGCCAAATGTGCTCTGTCCCATTCAGACAGTTAATATAACCAAACATTGAACGTTTCAGGTACTCTGAAGTCTGGACATATTTTCAGTGTGGACGACAACTGCTGCTGTTGATAAACACTTTAGCCGTTTTCACAGAAATGTTCGTCAGAAGTCTTAACCTTATGCAAATGCGATGACAAATGTTATAGAAATCTGTTTGATTTTTGCCAAAAGTAATATTAAATAAGCTTTGAAGCACCTGGAGGGTTCAAATTCACATTTGATCAACTGTTAGGGTCCAAATACACAAAAATGATAATGATAAATGAACCAAAGGCTTATAAAAAGGGGTTTACAAAACCCCTTTTAAGTTACATTTATGAAAACTGACCCCAATTCTTTTTTTTCTTTTTTGTTTGCAGGGCATCAGTGTGATCTTCAATGTAGCCTTGGCACTTCTGAAAGTAAGTCGGTCAAACAAAACTGTACATGAACACCTGACTGGTAACACATTAAACAAATGTTAATGCAGTGGAAAACCAAACTGGGAATAAATTATTCACAATTACCTGTTGTAACACGGTGTGAACCAACCATGTCACAGCTAAAAACATGTTCCTTTTCCTCTTTTTATTCATATGTGTTACTTTTCAGAGCTTAGCTCCAGTTGCATTTAACGCCTGATCCATCAAATTCTCTGGTGTGGATGAAATTTGGCCTAAATCACTTTTTCCTTCTGCCTTTTTTTTTTTTCTTCAGACATCAAAAGATGATCTGATACAAACAGACTTTGAGGGTGCACTCAAATTCTTCCGTGTCCCAGTTCCAAAGAGGTACCGCTCTGAGGAAAACGCAAAGAAGCTGATGGAGCTGGCCTGTAGCATGAAGGTGAGTCGAAGATGAAGTGAAAGAATAGTATTTCCATCAGACAGCCTTTCAGTCTGAGGTGGTCAAAGTACTCACATTCTGTACTTACAGTAAGTAGAAGTACAGCTACTGGTGTGAAGAAATACTCTGGTAAAAGTAGAAGTACTGATTCAACTCCTTTACTGAAGTAAAAGTACAATTTCTCAATTGTAATAAAGTACAAAAGTAACACGTTTTTGCCATGAATGCAATAATACTTATTTAACCAGAAAAAAAAATCTGAAAAGTTTCAAAAGTATCTAAAATGAAGCATTTAAAAGTGAGTTAGTGTGTAGATGATGTGTTTGATAGGGTCTCGGCGGGCATGGGCAGGGAATTTAGGAAAAATGGGGAGGGGGGGGGGGGGGGGGGTCACAGTTGAGATAAAAAGTTAAAAGAAATTACAAATGACATTTAAAAAATGCATAATTATAAGAGAAAAGTCAACATTGTGAGATAATAGTCTTATAACTATAATATATAAAGTCACAGTTTCTCTCCTCCATTGATTTTTCATACTGTCACATCTGTTTAGTTTGAAAAAGTAACAAGTCTATTCTGATATTGTAATGAGTATAAAGTACAGATATTCATGCAAAAAGGTAGGGAGTAAAAGTAAAGAGTTGACAGAGAAATAAATACTCAAGTAAAATACAGATACCTAAAAAAATCGACTTAAGTACAGTAATGAAGTATTTTTACTTAGTTACTTTGCTCCTCTGCTCAGTCATGTTAAAGTGGTGCCTTTACACCCTGTGTTTCTCAAAACCTCTTAAAGTCCAACTCCAGTTTCACATGTGCTGTTATTTAAAAATGTAAGTCCATTATATGACGGTCAAAAGTCTTCAAAATGCCAAAACATAAACCTGCATTTTTACTCCAAAACCATTGTGGTTGTACTGCTTTGACACCAGCAGGGGCCACTGTTGAGCTGTAGCAGAATGTTGACAGTAGAACACATGTCCACACAGTCCTTTTCATCTCACTTGGAGACACACGTACACCTGTGTCCTGACCTGTTTCAAACAGTTTGGCCTAGTTTAGAGGGCTTGACTTTGAAGGTAACTTTGGTCTGAGGTATTTATTAGTACAAACTCTGCAAAGAAACTGGCCCACTGACTTATTTCTTCATGGCGAAAGTGTCAGGCTTTGGATCGTGAATAGAACCAAAACAGAAATATTTACAAGTGTCGAGTCTTAGACGACCTGTTTTAACTGCACAGTCTGGGGATGTTTCAGTCCAAGTGGTACATGTGGTGTGTTGGAAGAACACAGCATGAGTTTGGGGGCAGCAGGTACTTTTCATTCCAAGGGTTTCACTCTTAAACGTGTCACTTGAGTTCAATAAAAAAATGTGTTCACAACGTATTCACAATCCAACGTTTTGGAAACAAAATGAAGGCATCAAACTGACCTGTGACTGCTGTAGGGTTGGCTCTGGATTATTAAATCAAAGTGCAGGTAGGCTAATCTGAAGCTCGGATGTTGCTACTTGGGGATTAACGGAGCAGATTACTGGTGCCCTCATTGACTGACGATACTGCCTTCTGATTGGACCAAAAATCTTGTTGGTTCACGTGGTGCTCCACCTTTCAGTCACTGTTCAGGTCAGAGTTTCCATTTATACCTTTAATGATAGATGGAGACAGATATATAAATGTTTATTTAATGGACAACTATGATGTAAAAACTAAAAAAAAAAGAGAGAATGAGAGGGAAAATGCTATTTAAAATGAATTTAAATAAATTGCAGGTAGACGGAAAGGATGAAGGTCCCACACTGACTTTTTGCTGTATTGTGAAATGTCCCAATGGTGGGATAAATAAAGTCCTATCTTACTCTCTTTTCTCCTCACGCTTATCCTAACATCCAGCTGATGGAATATACACTGAGGACAAACCAAAAGTTCAATGACAAAGAGGAGAGGGAAGTTTTAAAGTGTTGTACTCACACTTTTCTATGAATACTGGGGTTGTTATTAAGATGAAATACCACTTTAAACTAACATAATCAGTGTATTACTGTATAAGCAAACCTTTACATTGTCATTTTGTTAAAAAAAAAAAAAAAAGTAAGTCTTAAGGCGATATAAGTCAGAACACACTTATAACCTGGAGCTGAATACATTTTATTATTCAGGACACAATCTGGTGTCAGGCCAGGGTCACTGTTGTTACAGCACAGTTGTCCTGTCTCTTTTTGTCTGTGACCTTTTGACTTTAAAATGATGTATGCAAATTGCTCAGGCAATTTGAATGAAAGTCGTGTTTTTCCTGCTTTCCTTTTTTATTACCTGTGTGCTCTGGCTTTAATGTCGGTATATGTTCCGCATACAGTACCTTGTCTCGTCTCGTCATCTGAACCCACTTTATCCTCACTAGGGTCACAGGGGTCACTGGGGGCCTAATCCAGCTACAATGGGTGAAGGCGGAGTACACCCTGTATGAGTCTGCAGTTCATCTCAGGGCTGAACATATATAGACAATCACTCTCACATTCACACCTATGGACAATTTAGATTATGGCATGTGTTTGGATGGTGGGAGGAAACTGGAGTACCTGGAGAAAACACACACAGACACGAGGAGAACATGTAAACTCCACACAGAAAGGTCTGGTGTGGGAATCGAACCATGGTACCCCCCTCCCAATACCTTGTAGTAACATTTATTTGTATGAAGTGCATGATCAAACTTTTTAATGATTTTCACAGTTTGCACAGTAACTAATGGAGCAGTGAGGAAAAAGTGGAGAGTAGCAACAGATTTTACAATAATTTGGCTTTGAAATAAAACAGGGACTGAACTGACGCCGGTAAATAAAGGGAGCCCTCTGGTCTTGAATTTACAAATCTAGATTTAATACCTTAAACAAGTATTTAAAAAGTGTTGAATTTAGTGTGGTAGGTCTTACAGTTCTGTTATCATAAACTTGTTTGCTGAACTGTGTTTAAATACACCTGGGGTCCAAGCTGCAAACTAAGGATGGTTAGTTGACTCCATTTCATCTGCTTCAACCTGACAATTTATACTGAAATTAATAACCACTTATCACTAACTGTACAGCCTGCAGTGATAAATTACTCATGAGATGGTGTAAATTAAGGTGTTGGGAGTAAATACATTCTAGGAATGACACATGGCTGCGAAATGGGCATTCAATTTTGTTCTAAAAGTTTTACACTGACAGTAACTTTTAGAAATTTATGGGAACGTAAATAACCAAAGTGTGAAAGAAACCAAGGATTCAAAAGAGCATTAAATGGGTATTAAATTCTGTTCTAATCTTTAAAAAAAAAAAAAATGTCTTCAACTTATCTTGTAGAAATTTGTAGGAACACTGTAAATAAACAAACTTGAAAAGAAACCACGGATCTAAAACAGGCACCACTTCCCTTAAATGGTTTTAGTGGCCATACTTTTTTCCTTTTTCTGTGCCACCAGATCTTTAGAGTTTGCACAAATAGACATGCTCACATGCAGACCCAGTCTAAGACCAGGACAACATGTGGGACATGCTGTCCCAGTTCTGCCAGGATCAGCAGGTGATGAATGCAAGAAACATTCAGATCATTGGAGACTCTGTGGGACATTACTTACCCACAGATATCTAATCTTGCAAATAGATGCGTTAAATAAACAGGGAATGGTTCTCTTGGTTTGCAGACTCTGCATCGGTTGTGTCTTAAATGCTGAAAATGGGACACACAGTGTTCATTATGTGGGAACTGTCTCCTTTAAGGCAGCAGCAGGGCAGTGAATGGCCTGTTGATGAGACGGCCTAAATGCAGGGTGTGTGCAAACTGCAGCTTTAGGCATGAATGTAACTGTGTGTGTGAGACCGAGTGTTTTTAAATAGGACACTGTTTTGGGTGATTGGAGGTGTACCACGGTACTTTAATACTCTGTGCTAAATATTAAATCAACCTTATCTGCTCAGTTAAACTTGTACTGTATGTGTTGCAGTAGGATCTGGGACAGCATTTTTAATTAGCTGTTGGCTACGTATTGTGTATTTGATTAGTTTGACATTTGTGTTCATGTTACAACCCAAACACGTTTTTTTTTTCATGATGAAATCCCATCATAAGCCTAACAGCAGCAGCCTATTAGTCTCACTATTTTCATCCTGTTGATCAAAGCTTTGTCTTTGTTCCTAATTCGGATGTCACTGTGTAAAGTAATTTTGTGAGCGTTGCCTCAGATTGTAATTTTTGGCGAATGTTAATCCAACAGAGTTTTACTGGTTATTAGTTTTTACCCAACATTGACGTAATACTTGTTTGGTGTATCTGTTGAGGATTTACAGCACCAGAATGGTTTAGAGGGGATTGGTTTACGTTAATGTGTTAATTGAAGAAGCTGTCCACTTCTGTTTCAGTGTCAGGACAGGACTGCACAGACAACTTCACACTTTTGTTTTCACAGATTTGACATTTTTGGGAAATAATGAAGATATAAATATCTTTGTCATGCTTCACCATCTAAACCAGGGGTCGACAACCTGTAACATCCGAAGAGACATTTGAACCCGGTTTCCACAGAAAAGAAAACACTGGGAGCTGCTCATCATCTTTAAAAATCTCAGTGAATGTGTCCCCAACCTTCCTTTTTTTGTTTGTATGTTTCCGGAGCTTCCACTCTCCCAACTTGACTTTCTCCCTTGCTCCCTCTATAGCGTAGGATACTTCCAATGTATGTCACCTTCATGGAAATTCAGTTAATAAAGCGTATTTACCAGGTTATTTTAATGTTTATCTCAAATGACTGACCAAAACCTGAATATCTTTTTTTTTTTTTTTTAAATTGCAATGACCTGCGACTGCAAGTGACCACAGTTGACTTCGGGTCAGCCCGTGCATCACTGGTCAGGATGTACAGTATATGGGAATAATAAGAGGTTTTTTTACTTTAATAATGTCACACATTTATGATCAGAAATATTCCAGATGCAATTCAGTGGAAACCTGGATGAAACAACACTACTGACTCTGTGATTGGTCGACAGGTGATGGGCGGAGCATCAACCAAAACACCAAATGACAACATAAACATTATTTGGGGGTTGAGACTGAGTTTTTTAAAAGCAACTATTCTGTCTGTTCTAAATTAAACTAAATAGATAAATAAAATATCATTTTAAACATGTAAATTTAAGATTGAATGAAAAAAGTCAGTTAGGATTTGAACTAACAACCCTCAGGTCATTGGACAACCTGCTCCACCAACTGAAGCACAGCCACCAGTGGTTCAACCTTAGTTTTATTTTCTCAAAACAAAGAAGTGTGTCATTTCTACATCCAAATCTGATTTTGCTCACATATTCTTCCTGCAAACATACAGCTACATTTGTTTTAATCGTTTGCACAAAAATCTTCTCAGACAACTTTGCAGGGTAAAAAAAAAAAAAAAAGGTTTTGAAATGAACAAGATTCCTCAGAGTCTGGTGACAGTCAGGGATATTTTCTAATTAGTGGAAATAAAATTCCTACATTACAGCACCTTTAATGAAACTTGGGTGACCAGTGGTGGTCTGAGGGTCACTGTGTGGACTGGACATCACTGCCTGTCTATGGGAAATAAATACATGCAAATCTGTGTGTTAATCTCTGCATATGTTCCATTATGTCTCATTCAGATTCTGGACCTGAAAACACTGCAGTCCTGCAATGATTGTAAATCTTGTGTCCTTGTTTATAAAAGATTGGATGGACTGTGTTGTCTGGCAGCCACCTGAAGAGCACAAGCCAGACACTGTCGAGCTAATTTAGATTTCCATGCCTCATCATGTGTATAACTATAATTAGTCTAAATCGGTATCTGTGTAATACACTTAAGAAGTGCTAAACATGTCTCTATTGTGTCCTCTTGCTGTCCCACAGATTAGCCAGAAGAAGCTAAAGAAATTTGAGAAGGAGTATCACACCATGAGGGAGCAGCAGGAGCAGCAGGAAGCCCCCATTGAGAGATACGAGGTAAACGGGAACACGCAATATTCACTCTTTTTGTGTATCATGTAGTTTCCAATTGTTTCCACTGTATCTTTATAAACTTTTGACTGTGTAATTGTTGTTTGGAATCAAGTGCCAGAAAACATTTGAACTGACAAGTTTTAAAAGCCCAAAACAAAACCTCCTGGGCCAAAATTCAAATGGTGGTTGTTGAATGTATTCCAGTTCACAGTCAATGTTCAACATCCTAAACTGATGGAAGTTGTGAGTCTTTTTCTTTTCTCTGTTATTCCACCTGTTTTGACCCTAAAACACACAGTAAAACTATACCCCTGAAGAACAGGAACACAAACACAGACTCACAGCAGCTTTTAGGACAAATTCACAGCAGCACATTTACTTAAAATAATGTCTGAGGAGTTAAAGGGTTAAACTAGATCAATCAATAAATGGTGATTGGAGAAGACTGAAGTGTTTTGAGTTGTGTGCTGGATATGCGCCTGGATATGTGGAGGGAGTTATTGTACTACCTTGGTACATTTGCTAAAAATAATTACAACACATGAGGCTACATGCTACCAGGTGCTATTACTCACCAGTTAGTAAAACATAGAAGCTCTGAGTCCGCTTTGACGAAGTGCTGTTCAAGTGTGGGTACGTTCGGTTCAGGTGTTGTAGCAAATAAAGCAGTGCTAGGCTAATGCTAATTTGTCGTGGCCACACTGTTGTCTGCCTTACGCAACGTAAAATTGTCAGAAACGTCTACTATTAATTAACTATATTTTTGAAAGTACAGAAAAGACCAGATGCACGTGTTCTGTAGTGTGTTTGCAAGTTGGATTAACTAATTAATTAATTAATTAATTTACGTCATGTGATCGACATGCTTTTACAATTGCCAATCAGGCTATTTTTAGGCAATATCAGCAATCGGCGCAACACTAGTCAGAATAAATCTTTTTATTATCATTATTATTATTATTGCAGATAATTCTATAGGGAAGAAAAACTATGCAGCAACACAAAGTCCATTAATTGTACATGTTGTACAAATGTTCTAAAGGACACTAGGTTGGTTTTATACAGTTCAAGCTCATCATTTACAGCAGCTGCAGTTTGGTGTACACTTTAAAATTCTCAAATTTACATTTTTTTCTCTTTCGTTACATGCTATGTTTTAATCATTACTACTGAAATATATTTTTGTATTCTCAATATAAACATGACCTAATTAAAGTTAATAAGTTATTCTGTCAATTGTTCCACATAAAATATTCAGTTCAGTGTATTGTAGCAACCACTGGATAATTTCACACTGAATTTTTATGTCTTTAAATATTAATAAATATTCAAAGAGACAAAGATTCAACAGCACCGCTAATTATCATTACAGTATGTCAGTGGAATAATTTACATCAACTCTGTCATTTAAGACCTAACAGTGATATGCCAATACATCAGTACTGGCATTACGGTAAATGTTATTTCACTGACGTTACTTGTCTACTTATTACATACAAGTTTCAAGCTAGACTTTTACAGTTGCTAATTACAATTCTTATATTGTGTGTGTATATATAAAATATATATTCACACACACACACAGTTTGAATGAGGTTGTGTGGTTCTGTTAATGATACATGAAGCAGTTAAACATTATAGTCAATTCTTTACATGAAGTCATGTTCTTAACACTCAGACTCATACTTCCATATTCATGTGCAACTCTTTTCCCTACTCTGTTCACTTTCCTTCCTCTTTCATGTAACTTCACTTCTCGTATTCTTTTTTTTTTTTTTGTCTCCTGGTATATTTTCTGTTAACTTTCTCCAATCTCCTTTTCTTTTGTCCATTTTGTTTCTGTTTCTCTTGCCTTGCGTCCAGCGGGAGAACCGTCGTTTACAAGAGGCCAACATGCGTCTGGAGCAGGAAAATGACGACCTGGCCCATGAATTAGTCAGCAGCAAGATAGCCCTGCGGAAAGACCTCGACAATGTAAGCTGTTAGTGTGTGTTTGTGCATGTGTGCATGTGGAGAATGTACATAAAAATGTGACGTCTGTGAGGACACATGGCACAACAGCTGCTGAACGTGATGCATGTGGGAGAAGCTACACAAGAATTAAAAAGTGCGAAAGTGAAGGTCCTTGCGACACCAAACTTGATCAAGGCCTTCAAATCCTACTTGTGTGTCATTGCTTGACTTACCTTGAGGAAGAGTAAAAGCTAAGAAGAAAGTAGGCTAGTCTAACTTTCACAATGACCTGGTCCACATTAGGTTATTCTGTGCATGTGTGTTTTGGTGTTTCAGGCTGAGGAAAAGGCAGACGCCCTGAATAAAGAATTACTGCTGACCAAACAGAAGCTGGTGGACTCGGAGGACGAAAAGAGGCGGCTGGAAGAGGAGTCTGCACAGGTTGGCTCACTTCTACTGAACAGATTAAAAAAAGAAAAAACACACACAGCAGTGCATGTTGCTATGGCTTGATTTTTGTACAATTCTTTTAGGCTCTAGGCATTTCAGGAAATAGTATACACAACTGCAACAAACTCTCAAATGAAGCAATATTTACAATTACTGTCGAAAGAAGCTGGTTACATTTCTTGCCCTGAGGTAAACATGGAAAAAATAAGGAAATATGCAACATTAATGTGACAGGATGTGACTGAGCTGCCCATGAGCAGCTGATTTATACCACTAACATCTCTATTGGTTAATTAGTAAAATAACCAATGACGGTGAGGAGACTAATATCCTGCAGATAAATATCATGTGGTCACGCCCCCACCCCAAATTATAATTTTGCATTTATTTATTTTTTAATAAAATAATTATTGATCACACAACCTGTAAGTAGAAGTAGAAATACAGGAAAAATCCCCCCCCCCAAAAAAGCATCTGTGGATACTTTCTCTGCATAGTCTTTTACAAATCATCATTTCCTTTTACATTAACAGTTTTTATAGTTTCCTCATGTATAATGATGTGCCAATATCCATGTAAAGTGATGACGTCCTTCATAATGGTGTAATTTACATTCAGACCCAGTCGACCTCTAATGTCAGTGGATGTCAGATTGTCTTGGATGTAGATTTTAATCAGAGTTCAGTGAAGAATCCCTTCAGGGCAGAGGACAGACCTGCTGCTCTCAGGTCCCATGTGTGTTCAGCGCTGTCCTCCAGATGTCTCCTGATGGTTGTGTAGGTGTGGCTGAGTGATGTATGTGCTGCTCTGGAGGTCATGTAGAGGCCTTGACTTTGCCCTGAGCTTGGATTCTGCCAATAGTCTTGTTTTTTTTTTTTCTATCTTTACATTTCATGGATGTCACATGGTCTCTGGGGCTTCTGTGTCCGATTCTGCCCTTGCTCTTTGCTCCATAACAATCTTAACTGTGTGTTTGTGTGTGTGTTTCCGCAGCTGAAGGAGATGTGCAGAAGAGAGCTTGATAAGTCTGAATCAGAGATCAAAAAGAACGGCTCCATCATCGGAGAATATAAACAGGTAGGAACTTTAATCTATACCGAAAGATGTGCTTTTACAATTAATTTTTCAGACGGAAGATAATCACTTGTATATTGTGAGTTACAGCATATTGATTCTTTCTACTTCATTTTATCCTGCTAATCTTTTTATAATTGTGTTAAAGTGGGATTTATGTCAAAGCTCAGTATATTTTACACCATCATTGAAGAGAAAACCTAAACTGTAGCAAACCAACTGATATCCCTAAAATGCGTGGAGTAATAAGACTTTAGTAATACTTTTGAGTGAATTAAATCCAAAAACAAGACAATATGCATTGATATGATATAGGAATGTAATCAGTTAATTAGTTAATCGATTAAATTAAACAATTGTTGGTTAATTGCCCAAAGGCTGCTGGCTGCAGAAGAACCCGTCATCAATCCAGATTGTAGCACTGATGAGTTAGAATTGCTTTAGGTGCATGGTGGCGTGAAAAACAGACCAGCTCATCTATGTGTCCCACATGCTATGGGTTGCCACCCCTTCCCAAATTCGTACACATATACGGGGTTGGTGTCTGATCTGGTCCTTGGCAGTTAATCGTTAATCAATCGACAAGGTCAACCAATCAACAAGTAATAAATGAACTGATGATACACATCGATTACAGCAGCTTACTTATGTGTGTGAGCAGGCAGTTGTTGGGACTCATGTCAGAGGATCTGCTTTAAACCTGGACTCTAGAAAAGACAGAATATTTACTTCAGGGTTTTCATGCTGTAATCATCTTCTGTGAGAATTAAAGCTCCCACATGTAGCCAACAGCCAGACCATTAAGAGCATTGATCAATCAAATCTTTAACTCATTCCTAAAGCCTTCTGGGAGCCAGTGTAAAGACCCGTGTGGTCAAACCTGTGTTTTGGTGCCAACTAGAGATTTATACAGCCTTGTTTTCCCACAACTAAAGTGCTACAAGGCAGGGCAGAGACAGATTCCATTGTTTAACAGTTCATTTCTTTACAGTATTTTGGTGTGAAGTGTTTTTGTATTTATTTTTTTTTGGCTGCAACAGTGGGTTCTGTGTTTGAGGAATGAGTGTGTAAACACCGACCGCCCACTTAAATTGTACTTATTCCGATTGTTTTTGAAATCTTTTTTTAGATGTGAGTCCAGTCATGATCATCGGGGGACAAGAAACAAATATTTAAAACTATGCTTTTAAAGAGTTCTATTTGCCTTTGGTATCTGAATTAATCTAATTGATGAAGCAGAAATGTCTAATTTTGTGAATTGTCCCGAATCTGAACCCAGTGCCTTTAATGATTGAGCCTCTGAGCTTTTCAGTTCCTGTCTCTCTAAATTCTTCTTTTGGTGGTTTTCATCCCTTTAGATCTCATCCTGTCACTTAATGCTTAAATATAAACCTACCCAGATCAAATACTATTACCGTCACCACAGAAACATTATGCAACAATCCAGCGAGGTCAGACAGAAATAGCAAAGAGACTAATTTGGAAACAGACTTTAACTCCACCTGAGTAAATTGAAAATGACAGCAGATCTGAAAATTAGAGATGAGGTTGCTAGCATGCAGCCGAGAGCTGTGCTGAGCAAGAGTAAAAATGAGGTTTCGTCAAAAATAGTTCCTCTTTTGACATGAAGTGAGGGATGATGGATGGAATGCAGGAGAAAATGAACGAAACTGGAGAGAGCAGAGGGAGGACGGCAGCATTCAATCCTCTGGGATTGACAAGTTGAGGAATCTCCCAAAATAGCATGTGTTGTTTTCCAACCCAGATAACTCAAATTATTTTTCAAATGGCATTTTCCTATTTCAGTGGCTGTGAATACCAGGCTTCTTTTTGTCGGATTACAGCCAACAAGGCTTTGTGTGCTAATTGCCCCTCCAGCCCACAAGGACAGAGAAATGCCTCTTAATAGTGAAGCTGAAAACAGTGTTGAGTGGTGGATTGTAATTGTTGCTGGGGGACAGAATCGTACGGTAACATGTGAGTGAGAGTAACATGAGTTTTTTTGGGGGGGGGTTTGTCCTTACTTATGAAATGGTAAAAAAAAAAGGCCCACATTCTGGTGCCACAATTATTTAGTTGGTCTAGCTTCAGCTTTGATTATGGTACGTATTCACTGTGGCGTCATTTCTGTGTCGCAACATTCAGTTATGGCTGATATGATACGTTCATCACTCTGGAACAGGGTCAATGTGGACTCGTACTACAAGACATGACCAATCTGTATCCTACCTACAAACCGATGATAGTTTAAGCAATGAGAAGCTCCTCATGGGAAAAGACGAGTCACAGTTCAGCTGAAACATGACTCATAGCCGAAATTGTCCAGTAGAAAGATCTGAACTCTTTGCTGAATTACAACCAGACAGGAACTTTTTTTTTTTTTTTTTTTTGCAAGATTGTGAGTTTTGTCACTGGACAGAGCTATACATAACAGTGTATTCAAGAGTTCTTGCAGGGACTAAACTTATTGTGCAATAAAAGCAATTACATTGTTAAAATCGCATGTTCTTTGAGCAGGCACTACAAGAATGTGTAGTGTGTGAATTATTGACCATGAAAACGGAAAACTTCCAGTTAAGGCAGAACCAGATGAATAACTCGGTGCATATTTAAAAAAAATTTAAAAATACAGACAGAATGAAATTACTTGAGGAAAAACAAGGTCGTCAAAACAAGAAAAGGAATAAGGAACTCCAGGATTTTAATGAGAAAAATAACCCTCCAGTGTACATTGTGCTCACAGATGATGCAGCCATAAAAAGTATAGCCTTACGTATCCAATCTCGTCTTGGATTACACTTCCAGCAGAACAGTGCTTCTTACCATGTCCCTAATTATAGAAAAAATATGAAGAAGAAAAAAAGCCATCTGACTGAAGACTGGAAGACAACCTTAGCAGCTTATGTGACGCTTATAAAGTAGAAAGATGTACTGCATGCAGCACGGTTAAAAAAAGAAATGGGTGAAAGAAAACAAGCAAATGGGCAGCTGCAAGATAAAGATCCACGAGGCAGTGGTAGCGATAGGGGCCAAGTGGAACGGAGGGATGACGGCTGTGATGGCGAATAAACACAAATAAAGGCAGAAGATGACGGAAGAACACAGATCAGACACGTAGGTGGATGAAGGGCTCACAGCCACAGATAGATGTATAGCTGAGTGTTGAAAAGAGCAGGATGAAGTGAGAAAATATGGTAGATACCAAAGGGAACATGACTGATGGAGAGATGGATCAGCTGTCTACAGAGAGGTGGGATGACCCGATGTACCCACGAAGATGACTAATGTCACATTGATTTCTATTCGTTGCAAGTGAGAGTGTAAAGCAGTGATGTGGGTGTGTGGAAGCATGTTTGTGGCTGTGGGTTTTTAAGAGGAAAAGAGACAGGAACATAGTGCAAAGACAGGAGCTTGGTATACAACAAAGACTTTGAATAAGAGGATGAAGCCTCGGCCACAGCGGCACATTGACAGGAGACAAAGGAGCCTTAAAAAGAGCTCAGGCTTGTGGTCCCTTGTGTCACTGTGCTGTCGCTCTAGTGAATAAAAACCACCCAAGTGCAACCTTCTGAGAGAGAGGGGGGGGTAGTTTTCCCCCCAATGTTTGTGTCTTTCCAAAAGTCTTCTGGATTATTTTGGCATTAATTTAGAATGCAAGCATCTGCTCAAAATACTAAAATGATTATTTGTTTTTGCTTGGATGTTTACCAAACAAGTACTGTATTGACCTGAACAGAGGACGACCCTGATTATAAGACGACCCCTCACTTTTCAAGACTAACCAAAATGTACTTAATTATGATAAAAAAATAAGTATTATATACTTGTACACCAGTGTCATTTTTGACTGTCAGAACATTGCTCATGAGATGCGTTAACAAAAGTCAACATGATGCTTTTACTCACAGACATCTTCTGCCTCCCTGCACTCACTGTCACTCCCACTCATGTTGCAGTTCCATCTCCTCCCACAGAGGAGATGGAACTGTCACTTTTTTACGCCCGCCCTCTGACTGATTCGCCAGCCAGTTTCAGGGAAATCTATCCAAAAGTTGCATTGAGCGTAACTACTACGGTAGCACGTTAAGTTCTGCTGCCGCTAGGGGCGTATAGGCGAGGTAAATGGGATAATTAGTGGAATCACCTGTGTTCAACGAACATGTTTGAACCAATACATGTCAGGACTTTAACTTGATGGACCTGGAATTACCCACCTCTGACAGTTAGACCCCGATTATAAGACGACCCCACTTTTTCCACATTATTTTCAATGTGTTTCTTTATAGGCCAGGCTGTGTCTAACACTACTGTGTTTAATTTATGACATTATAATGTATTTGGCATGAATCAAAACCAGTTCAACTCTTGTGATATGGATACAGCAGTTGGTTTTAACTGCAACATTACAGTCTAGAGCTAATAGTGGACAGAAGTCAGTGGATAAACATCTTGTCCTCTGTTGTCTGATTTCTATAGATCTGTTCCCAGCTGAGTGAACGACTGGAGAAACAGCAGACGGCCACCCGTGGAGAGCTGGAGAAAATCCGGGTAAGTTTTACAAATACACTGTCATCATACAAACACGCTGTAGATTAACAGGCAGGAATACACACTTAAGTGCTGCATAATTACCCATTGCTGGATATAAATACATGAATGTTTGTGTGTCTCTTTCACATAGTTGTTGATTAGAGCGTTAATGGTACAGATAGAGTTCTCAGGATGCTGGGTGACTGCCAGAAACGGTACACATTATCACTGGATATTTTAGGTTTGTTGTATTTGCAGGTTGACTCTTTGCCTTAACAGTCTTTTAACACATGGGTCTACTGTATAATCAGCTTGTGTTCTATGGAGATGAGGGTTCATTTAGTTTTTATTAAGTCAGCTGATAGTTAAAATTCTTTTTGCCAAACATTGTGTTAAAGTTATGCCTACATTCTGTGCTAAAGTTTGATCTAAAAAGTATAGATTATCCATGCTTTGCACCAATAGAAATAATCCATCTATTCAGCCTAAAGTGGAGAGTGCAGCTCCTCCTGTAGATTTGTGGTGTCTTATATTGCATACTTGTCATCATAGCTGACAGATAAATCAAAGCTTTGAATTGAGAAGTTTGGCCAGTTGTCAGGGATCCAGCCGTTTTACACTCGGCTTGTGAACTGTTTGAAGAAAGGCTACTGTAGAGGAGAACTGATTCAGGGCTGCCCACGGTCTTTATTAAGGGTTATGCAGAAGGTTCAATACACAGAGGACAAATCCTGTAAAGAACTGAAAGATTTAATTCTGTATCTCTTTCTGTAAGTCAAGCACAGTACTTACAAATAACAGTTCAGCAAATGCAATAAAAAAGTGTCCACAACTGCAGCAGGAAGGTATTGACTCACAGTGAAGTAACATTACTGTGAATTATAACTAGATTTATTAGAAATGCTTAAATGACATACCCACTGAGCCTGTTCAATAAAATACTTTTTAACACCATGAATAATTACAGCATGAGCGTTCTGCTGTTTTATTAATGTTCCCATCCATGTCGGTGGTGATGAGCAACCATTCGCATTACTACTCAACCTTGAACTCAGTTGACAGTTTAATCTGAAAGAAATGCAATAACCCACAATAAGAAATAGTTTGGGGGAGTATTTTAACAAATGACTGATACCACAGCTGTTTGGTATCGTCAGGTTAAAGATAGGGTAGGCAGAAGATCTTGGAAAACAGTTCTGGCAAGCTATATTTTACAAGTATACACACCCATGCCTCTTCATCAGCCCACCCCTCGAAACTACGCCTTCAAAAATACATCAACGCGCATGCTGTCTGGAACGATCACGGAGGTTCACGAGCATTCACAATAACTCAACGTCAATTATCATCCTAAATAACAAAACAATAATGAATATTTATCAGCTTGTGTCACATGAAGCTTAGTTAACAAAAGGTTTAGAAGCATGAAATAAAAACTAATGGACAAGGACAATAGTTTATGGTGTTACAGCAGCAGTTTACACACAGTGTTGGTATCTTAACAAAACCTGCTGGAACATTATGTTTGGTCAATATCTGACATTTTCTCACTGATGGAGTGAATACGATACCCAGAAGTGATTAGTAGGATGAAATATTATATAATCATAACTTTATCATCTTACCTATCCAGTAGAAACATGGTCACCTTAGCATCAGTTTTGAGCCCCTTATCCTTTTTCAGTTGACGCCAGCGCTGGAAAGCCATAGCGATTACCACCCTTGTCCTGTTCCATTCTTAACTCAGCTTCCTCATGGCCGTAGCATTTTCAAACATAGTTTTTACTTTGGTTTTGCTGCCGGTTGTCGTCTTTTCCACCATAGCTGTTTATGTGAACGCACAGAAGGGGGAGGGAGGGGTGGGGGGGGTGTGGACTGACATTTGATGGATGTATCCGCAAATCAATCATTGTAAAGATGATCAGTACAGTGATTGGGCGGAGTTTTCCTCTGGTTCCACCCTCTGGACTGGACTAAAACATTTGGGATTTTTGCAAACATTCGATTTCAGTGTGTGATATGGGATCATGAACAGTTTTTAAAGCAATATGGAAATTTTTTTCCAAAAACAGATCTCCCACCCGACCTTTAAAAAGAGAAAAGCTGAAATCAGGAGTGGAATGCATGACAATCTGAAAACACTCACTCTCCTTTTGGTCCAAACCAAAACACTAAATGTTGAACATGGGTGACATGCACTGTGGTGGAAAAGAAAAAAAAATAATACCGCAGTTTCCAAACTCCACCTTCATGCTAGTTTCGAGGAGATGTGGAGACATGCAGTAATGTGGATGTATTTAACCCCCTACCTGTTTGAAACCACCAGTGAGCAGCCCAAACCTACCATCTGATGGGGTGGGCGTTCAACAACCTGAAAACTGAATTCATGCACTGCATCACTTCAGGAATTTTTGTCCAATGACACAAAGTTGTCCAGTGCAGTTATAATATTTGTGGACACCTATGATGCTGGGTCAGTGACTTTTGGGGTGTCCCCCTAACAATAGTTGTTGTTATTTCCCTCGAATGGGGTTTCCGGGGTTTTGTTTTTAGTTCGACCACCGCCACCAAATATCTGTTAACTTGAAAAAATGTTTGGTTTAGAAATTCCACCTTTTCCATACAAATAAATATCATGGAGAGGAAGAACTGATTAGATGTTGGATGATAAAGCATTTCTACATTGTACAAAAGTTTAAAATCACTAAACACTTTTGTTCATATATCTGGAACTATTTGTCTGATTGACTTCAAATCAAGTGCAAATGAAAGGTCAAGATCCGGGGATGTGTCACATTATGACATTAAGGATTGGGGGTGTTCTGGGATATATCCCTAGCCATTATCTCTGATGGTTGTAAGCCTCGTTTCTACGCATAAATATTACTTACAGTAAAATGAAACAAGTGTGTCAGTTAAGACCACACCCTGAAGTAATTCCTCATATTTTCCTCAACATACCAATTGACATGGGCACAGCCAGGTTCACTGTTCAGAGGTTATATGCAGCTCTGAGTTAATACAGCCTGTCATTTCCTCTCAATATCACTTCCTCTGACATGTCACACACTCTTTCTGATCTCATTATGTGCAAAAGCTGTTTCATATTAGTTGTCTCATTTCAAAAAGGAATGAGACATTATTTCCGTAAAATAAGTCTTTTTGGGCTATAATATGGTACCTTTGCTCTGACTCCTAGAAAAATCTGAATGAAAATGCTCCAAGATTCAAGATTTCATTCGTCATTATCAAGACAACAAAATTAAGTTAGAGCTACAGCACTGCGTAGTCCATACCCAGTTAAAAATGCTATAGTAAAAAGTGCTATGGTGTGGGGCAAGATAAAGTTTGAAGTGCCACCAGTGCCCCCATGATTCCCACCATGAATAGAAATTAATAGACATTTATGCCCCCCCCCACATACACACACACATTCTGAGTTCAAAGACCATTATGACATGAGTTCATCAGTCTTACCGCATGAGTGTATAGGCTCCAACATTTAGGGACAGAAAAACCTTTGTATGTAATGTCAGTCTGTACCTATCTTTAAACACATCCATATATTTTTGGCTCATTTGGCAAAGTGCATGTTCCCCAACAACAGTAAGAAATACAACTGAAGACCTGTGGGGAAAAAGGCTTCATTTGAATGTTTTACAGCCTCCAACCACCAGTGCAGTCAGAATGCTGCTCTTTACAGTGAACGTGTGCATCTCATCACACTGAGTGGCACCCAAAAGTAGCTCTGTGACTAAAAGGCTGAGTGGAGTACAGCAGTGACACAAGTGGAAAGGCACAGTTGGCTTCTACAGATACTACACTAATGAGCTGCCACACATCAGTAACCAAGTGCCTTCTTCACCAGAGGACACACAGTAGGACAGGGTCAGAGACACAGGGATAGGTTTAGAAGAAAACTCACAACGGTCACAATCTGCTGATAGTTTCCTTGTTAAACTTTTGTGCTAAAACTTTATCTTCATATTGTTGATGGTGTGAGAAAACAGCAAGTGGAGGGTTCACCACTAAGGGTCGGTCGATATATCAGGACGATTTTTGAGTTTTTTAAGTGTATCAGCATCGGGCCAATTCTCATGTGGTTTTGCCGATTCACACCCCCCATTGGACATTACTTGATTATTAGAGTGGTTCAAAGTGCATACAATGCACAATTCTTGATATATTATTATTTATGTTGGTTTTTGTTTTATATTGCTGCTTGCTCAATACTGAATTTTAAAGTGAAATGGCTCCCCTAAAATAATGTGTAAACGGCAATACAAAACAAAAAACATGAAAATATACAAGAATTGTGCATTGTATGCAGTTTGAACCACTCTAATAATCAAGTAATGTCCAAAATAAAAATATATTTGTATTTTTTGCAAAAATAAAGTGCCTTGGTGCTTGTAACCAACCTGTATAACATAAAATAAATATTTAAAACAAAGTTACAAACAAGTAACATATTGTGCACAATACTGAATTTAAAAGTGAAAATAACTCTCCTAAAATATGCAAAGTGCAATATGCACAATGTTACTTGTTTGCAATTGTTTTAAATATAATTAAGTATTTTAAGTTCGACCTCAACTTGTTTTTTTTTTATTTGTTACTGTTAAATGTTTATTTTTAACTTGAGACCTTGAATATTTGTCATTTTAGAAAAAACAAAGTTTTACTCATATTGGACCAAAATATCAGCTTAAGGGATTCAGCAGTCCATATCGACCAAGGGCGATGAGAAAAAAACAGCATCAGCCATTAAAAAAACTGTATTGGTCGACCCTTATTTACAACTATCTACACCGCACACAGCAGTACTAAGGTCAGACCTTTGATCGAACTTGAAGAGTTTTGGTCTATGGAGATTTCCAGATCATATTGTGATAGTATCTCTTATCTGTCATTAATATCTCCAAAACTAAAATCGAGTCAGAAATCCTGACAGTTTATTGTAACATAACTGGTTGCCAATATTTAACACAGAGACTTGTTCTTTCCCTTTTCCCCCCTGGCGTTTTTCTCTCCCGGTGGTTTTACTCCAGTGGGATGTTAAAGGAAAGTGGATTTATTTATAGAAACGGTGTATGTTATGTCTGGGAATGATGAAACATGACAGATATAACAGAGTTTTTCATAACTCCAGCAGTTTAGAAATGGTGAGCTGTATGACTTTGACAAATGACAATTATCATTACAATATAGAACTTCCTAAACATTAGTGAATTTTTATTTTTTTTATTTTTTTTTGGAAAATGTGTCAAAAACCAATGTAGTTTCATGTTAGTGTTACGAAAATCTACAAATCTATTCTTAAATATTCATAAAGGTTGCTGAAAATAAGAAAATAAATTTATTTTGTAAAAATGGGTTTAAATATTCGGGTCTACATTGGTATATTGTTAGAATTCTATCAAAAATCCCATTAGATTGTTAGCAGCAGATGCCACAGTGGGTCCCCAAGTACCTCTGATCATTGGCAAGTTGCTTCACTGCTGCATTGTCATAATTAAGTACATATTCAATATGGGTACATTTTAGCTGGTGGGTTTTTCCATCTACTAGTCCCCATGGCCACTGAGACAGAAGGTTAATTAGACACACACTCAATTCCCAAAACAGAGGAAAATAAGATAAAATCCTCAAACAGAAAATCATTTCCTCACAATAGACGGATGATGTCAATTTTTAAAGTCCGTTTTACATGGATATTGATAGAGGTTTGCCTAGATATTCTGGCTTGTCGTTAAGCACAGAATGTATATAAACTAGGGGTGGGAAGATTATCTAATATGTTTATGCTAGCTGTGTATTTGAACTTATTCAGTTTTTTTTTTTTATCCATTCAGTGTTTGTTCGGCTCTTGATTGAGTTTGGTACTCTTAATTACTGTATGTATTAGATGAGTTCTTCATGCAAAAAAGGCATTTTTAGTCCAAAATATCAACAATTCTGCAGGAGCACATGTAAAGACGTCTTACTCCATGTGTTGCTTGCTAGTACCCCCCCCTCCAACACCACCACCACCACTACCATTTGCATATTTTTAATAAACTGAATGTGTTAAATGAGAATGACCCTAATCACTCAGTTTTGTGATTTGAGTTTGAATTGTATTGTGAGATGCCACACACACATCTTTAATATAGTGGATTGTAGATGCTGTATCCTGATGCGCATCATATCGGCCTTACAACTAAGATTCCCAACCCTAATATAAACCACTGCACTAACCTCTCCCTTTTCCATATCCTTATTTGCTAGTCCAAAGTGGAAGGCTGTGAAAAGTGCAGCAGTCTGTTCAACAAAGAGGGTCGTGTACGAGCCGCAGTGACCTCGACGCCTGCAGGGGGATCGGAGGAGACAGACGAGGAGAAGGAGGGTCTAAAGAACCAGCTGAGAGAAATGGAGTTGGAACTGGCCCAGACCAAACTGCAACTGGTAGAGGCAGAGTGCAAAATCCAGGTACACAAACGCAGCATTGTATTATATCAAACCACATTACACGATATCAGTGTTCTCCAAAAACCAAGGATACCAGTTGTGTTTTCTGCTGCTCAAGGAGCTTGTGAGTCATCACTGCTGTGTTTAGCTGTACCGGAATAATATCACTGTTGTTTCAGTTCAGCTCTCATCATGACTTTCAGGCTCCTCCAGCTGGCATCGAAGCTATTAGACAAACAGTTCAACAGTTTAGTTTTAGTGACTGTACTGTACTGGCTTTTGTTGCGGTGACACATTGAATGTAAACTCTAACTTTTACAAAGTTTAGATCTCTGTTGTCATATAGAGCTATAATCTTATCTATATTGTCAAATGATTTTAAACTGATGAAGTAAAGCACCGTATTGACCCAAATGTAAGACAAAGGGTTTTTTTCCATTGAAAATAATCTGAACAAGTATTCAGAGAATGCCTAATCTCACCCCTATTTTGTGCCAATTTCCAGTTTCTATGACAACCCGTTCTTGGATTTGAGCCAATAGTGTTGTTTTGACCTTTCTGCCAAATGCGACCTTGACCTTTGACCTTTTGCAATATTGATAATTTCGTTATATGTATATATATATGCATCAGTGTGTGTAATATTATGATAATATATCCAGTATTGATTAAGTTATAGCATGATATGTCTATGCTTGACACACACAGTGTTACAGAAGTTAATTTTGGGACATGTCACCTTTGACTATTGGTTGTAGGTGATAACATCAAGTATGAGAATAGTAGAAATCGTCATTCCGCATCGTTTGGAACCAATCTGAAAGTTCTGTGACCCTCCGTTCTTGAGTTATAAGCCATAATGTGCTTTTGACCTTTTAGTTAATTGTGACCTTGACCTTTGACCTTTACTCAAATGGATCATTGCATCGGATGCTCATTAGCTATATGTATATGCCCATGTAATTTCATGGTGATATCTCTAGTATTCATTGAGTTATAGCATGATATGTCTCCGCAGACACACACACAGTGATTACAATAATCTCTCTCAGCCAATGCTATGGGGTAGTCTTACAATATAATCACCATCTAACCGTTGACACATGCTGGTAGTTGTCTGGGGTTGCTCCATTACCACAATGGCAGAGGGTGACAGTGACCTCACTATGGCTGACTTTATCTGCCAATCACAGCAGAGAAGCAGGAACAAACACAATACAGCGATACGGTGTTAATGGACAACTGAGGTGGAGCTGTGATGCTAACTTTAAGACGAATGCACTAAAGGTGTCAAACTACTGTCAGGCAGACAAGAAACATGGAGCCACAGAGTGTACCGTCCAAAGATGGTACACTTTGTTTTCTTCAAAAAGAAAATGCTAACAGTAAGAGAACACCTTATCGCGGAACTCAAAGTGGGCGTTTTTTAAAAAGTGCTGCATATCACATGCATTGGACGGTAGAAAGGCTGACGTTCTGTGGGAGGAGATGAGACATGGGAGTGGGAGTCAGAGGACGTCTGTGAGTAAAAGCCTCATGCAGACTTTTGTTAACACAGCAAAGTTCTGATAGTCAACAATGAAAGTAATTAATATTTCAGTGATTTTGGGGGGGTGTCAGAATTTTAATACAAATATTTTCTTTAAAGTAAATTTCACTTAGCATTGTCTTTTTCTGAAGATTAATCTGGAAAAGGGTCGGTGGGGTTGTCTTATAATCAGGGTTCGAGTCAGTACAGTATGTTCAGGTGGCTTCGTGATTTGTTTTTTCACTACACCTGCTTTTCTGTCTTGCATCAGATTACAAATCAGAGCAAAAAAAAACCCCAAAACAACTCTCTTCTTTCAGCTTCTAGGGGTCCCACCTTTAAATAATTACCAGTTATTCAGGTCAGAAAGGGTCCAAGGTAAAAGAGGTTCTTAAATTCAATGGGATATTTCCTGGTTAAATAAAGGTTAAATAACTACATAAAAGTAGTGCTTTGATGTCATTTGTAAATGTTGTAGAAGTTATTAGTTAGATCAGGAAAGAAGTTATTGAGAACACTATTAGTGATTTAAAAAAATAAATAAGTTTAAAGCCTGGTTCTGACCAATCATAGACTGCGTCACAGTGCACTCATGGCTTCATCAACTTAAGACATTTTAACAACATGAAGGATTAAGGTGACAAAACTAACAGAATAATATAATATTCCACTGGGACCCAGATTCACCACAGAATTAGAAGATGACACATCTGGATGTGATCCAAAACATCTTGATTTTACCGGGACACACACAGACATATTTCTGCAGGTTAAAGTGAACTAACCAAATACTGTCACTGTTAACAGATTAAGCTAGCAGGGATATTTCAGTCTGTTTGTCATTCTTTAGTTTAGTGTTAATCACTTTTACATGTCATTCCATAATGTTCACTGATTTAAAGTCGACTTTCTCTAGACTACACATTTCTGACCAGAATAAGGAACTCGACAGGAACAGGGTGGCCAAGGCTCAGGACGTAGAGCAGTTGTCCAGTAACTAGAGGGTTGGCAGTTCGAATCCCGCTCTGTCAGTTATGTGCCGTTGTGTCCTTGGGCAACACACGTCACCCTCCATGCCTCCAGTGTCAGTCATACTGCTGTATGAATGACTGTTCAGATGGTGTTTTTGACATCATCTGTCAGTCATGCTTCTGTCAGTCTGCCCCAGGGCAGCTGTGGGTACACACGTAGTTTACCACCACCAGAGTGACAATGTGAGAGTTCTCTGAGTACCTGGAAAAGTGCTACAGAATGTTAATAATCATAGTTATTATTAGAAATGTTAAAAGTGTGTCATTCACTCAGTTATTTGAATCCAACTTTGTTTGTTTTCTTCTAAACCAGGACCTGGAGCACCATCTGGGTCTGGCTCTGAATGAGGTGCAGGCTGCCAAGAAGACCTGGTTCAACCGAACACTTAGTTCCATCAAGACCGTCACTGGGACTCAGGGCAAGGAGACATCCTAACCTGATAACCTCTCCTAGTTTGACCTAGAGCTCATCTGGAGCTCAGTCTGACTCACCACACTGAACCTTCTGGACCCCTAACCTTATCCACTGGGCCGTACTTTTAACACTGACCATTAAATCCAGGATGACCATAACTACAGATGTTACTTGTTCTAATATTCTTCAAAGATGTCCTCGTGTTCCACTCTAATCCCACTTCTCCTGATCTAATCAGCCCCACCCACCCCCACCCACCACCACCAAATGACTCCAGCCAGTTGTGCTGATAAGAAGGGGCTGAAGGAGACAAACTACAATGGTACCACATTGCCCAGGAGGACTGTGCTTCCACCAGTCACGGAGAGAAAAGCATAAAAAAAGAGAAATGCTTTATCGATTTCTGTCTAAGTACTGCTGAAATTAAAGACCCGCAGAAAGAAGGAAGGACATTAAAACTGTTACTGTCCTGGCAGGATAGAGAAGAAAACACTCCGTCCTCCCTTACTGTTCTGCGTGCACCCCTCTAAACTACTGGCACAAACCAACAAGTCCCTGTTAAACATTTTGTTTTAGGTACGACCGCTAATAGACGCCTTTTCAAACTGAGCTTTTCTAATTTACGTTAAACTATACTTTTTTTTTTTTTTTTTTATTGTGTTGACATGAATGTGCTAATGAAAAGAGGGTGTGTGTGTGTAAGAGCGCATGTTTTCAGTTTTGTGTTTGATTATGAGGTGTGTGTGTGTGTGTGTGTGTGTGTGTGGACAAAAAAAGACTGAATGCCTCAACTGAAATATTGTGTATAAAACACAGCAGGAGAGATGTGTGCAAGTCTAAGGAAAGAAAAGGCACTAAGGTTATGAGTGTGAGCATGCATGTAAAGGGGAAAGGGTATTTCCTGGTTATCTAGTTTTGTTTAATGTTCAAATGTGTATATGAATGATCCTATGGAAAAGTGTGCAGACAAAGCCTTTTATCTGAAGGTTGATACAAATGATGCTAGTGGAGATGAAAATGTAATTTACAGTAAAACAGAAGTGCAAAAGCTGTTTCAACTATCAGCAGTGGCTTATTGTTACAAACAAGATGTTGTAGTTTGTGTGGTTTGGATCGTCAGCACAAAGAACTTTAAGACGTTCTCAACCATACAAACAGCTGCATGTGTTGAGATGTGAACTGTGGATTAAAGCGCTGTTGAGCCTCTCAGTGACAAAAAAAAACTCTAGTTCCATAATCTTTATTAATTCCTGCTGCACATCAACATGTTTAAAAAGCCACACCGTTGACCAGATACTCTGTGACCTTTTAACCTTTGTCACTGGCAGGGTTAGGTTTGCCACTTCATAGCACAGGGAGGCATTTCATATCAAGTTCTTCCATTAATTTCATAGATGTCTACATTCAAGTCATCTTAAATCACATGAAAACTTGCATTAAGTTTACAGAACTTTGCAAAATCACAAAGCTGTGCTCCTTTTTTTATTATGTCATTTATGAAGATAAATGTACACCGCATATGTAACAGGATAATATGACGATAATGACATGTTATATGAAGAGAATTAAGAGATTCAGATGCATGTGTAGTGGATGCATCTGATCGACCATATGGTTCCTGTACAATTCTAAATATTTAATAGCTGAGGCATTCTGTTTATCATGCAGGACCAAATAACTTGTAAATTCTGATAATATTAGATCAATACTACACAGAACCAAAACTTTGGCTACATGTAAATGTTATTTAAATATATGTATGTTATTGATTTTAACTAGTAAAATGTATACTTGTTTAAAAAAAAAATATATATATATATATCCTTCCAGTTTCTTCAATAAGCAGAACACATTTCAGCTCAGTTTCATGAAAAATCAACAATTGATCAGGCTTTAAATTTCACAATTCGGAGCAGAGCTTTAGGATTTTCAAGGAATCCGTTAAGTCTTGTATTAACTTAATCAAGATAGTAATTAAAAGAAGCAAGGATGGAGTTACAGTGTCCGTTAAATGTAATAAATCACAGAGGTCTAAATAACCAGAGGCAGTCTTCTACACACACAAACTCCAGTCTGGAGCTGGATTTTTTTTTTTTTTTTTTTGTTACTCAATACAAAGGAAAGTCGGGGGAACATGACCGACAGTGTGAAATCAGATTTTAGGCCAATTTGACTCGTCTAAATCTTATTTTGGCTGTGAAGATGAGGCTGCAAATGTAGCCAATCACAATGTGCAGTCCCATGATGATGCAGACTGACAATCTGACTTAAAAACCACATATTCTGGGTTATGTCGGCAGTACTTTGTATTTCTGTAATGGACAGTGTTTCTGTGGATCCATAAACGCCTGTGGAATGTCATTGTTCCATACAGACACTGTTACTGTCCAGTGCTCATTACCTTAAGCTGGTTCCAGAACGTGACAGAAGTTCCTCTTTTATTACCACCGCCTAAGCATGACTTATCAGAATACCTTTAGCACAATAGCACTAGCCTCCCACAGCTCACAAAAACCCGCAGGAGCTCACTGACCGTCATACCACTCGAGGAAGAAATCCCTATGGAACATTTCCAGCCTTTGACAAATTCCTAACACAAAGAACTCATGGTGTTTAATAGCCCCAGAGCAGATAGTATTCACTACTACTGAGAGAATAAACACACTGTGATAATCATAGGCACAAAAAAAAAAAAAACATGTTTCAGCTGCCAGAACTCTGAGCACCTTAACACACAACAGCAGCATCAGTCACACAACGTCATGTCCAATGGTCTTCAAAATGAGGCTCAACAATATGTCAATATATACTCAGACCTTATAATATATTTAATTTGCTTGGCCAAAGTGAGTATTTACTGTAAATTGCATCTAACTTGAAGATGGACTCTTTATTGGATGAAATCTCAGAGGGGAAATGAGTCCAAATGAGGTTCAAAAGAAACAAAAATGGCCGCACTGGGTTGTATAAAACAAACAAAAATGATTATTATTGAGTTTTTGTTGATGATTTTTTTTTACTCTGTAACTATAACTAATGTTGCCTACTTGTACCTACCTGCTGCCGTGCTACAGTTTAATCCACAACAATGTTTTTAATGTTAATTTTGCTCCAAGCTTCTCTGTCAGACTGCTGTTTGGTTAATTAAATGCCAAAACGTAGCTTTATCATTCAAGAACAAAAACATTATCAACGTGTGGACATTGTAATAGTGTAGGATGCATTGTGTATACATCATGAATTTAAATATAAAGATATCAACACAAAAGGTTGGTCTCTGTCTTTTTAAAAATGAATCGTACATCAGTGACACACAGAAGACAAATCTGCATCTACCATGAAGACCGCAGCTGAATACATTTGTCAAACAATTGGTCTGTTGTGGTAGAATTTATCCGCAGCAATTCGGATATGAAGATTTATGACTGTAAATTCTGTTTATGTTCATGTTTTTTAGATCGATCCTACCAAAAAAAATTCACAGTATTTAACTAGACTACCTTTAGGGATGCATTCACTGTGGCATCGTTACATAGGCCTTATGAAACATCACAATAAATGTCACATTTATCTCTGTCCAAAGGTGCCTTCATTTTTTTGCACGGGTTTTGTATTAACCCTTTGATGTATGAATTATGCGAACCTTAATTTTTTTCCTGAACGTTTTTCTTCCTCTTTAGCCATGAAAAAAATATTTTTTAAGAACATATTTTTAATGGAGTTGGAAAAATGTCCACTCAGCTGGACACTACTCATTTTATTTTTGAAGCAAAGAAACGTGAATTTACTGGCATACCATGTGAAAACTATGAAATATATTTATAAAATGTGGATAATCACACGTTTTATCACAATTTAATATACTGGCAATATACTCACAATTTAATATACTTAAGTCCTTTACTTAAGTAAAAGTACACCTGTGCAATAAGTAAAGTAAAAAGTAAAACTTTTTTTTGCCATGAATGAAGTAATACTTATTTAACCAGGAAAAATCTGAAAATGTTCAAAAGCATCCAAACATAAAGCCTTTAAAAGTGAATTAGTGTGTAGATGATGTGTTTGATCAAGTCACAGTTATTTAGTTTTGTGGATATGGATAAGAAATTTAGGAAAAATGGGGGGGGGGGGTCACAATTGAGATAAAACAAAAGTCATTAGTATGAGATTAAAAGTAAAAATTGGGTGATAAGTCCAAAATGAGATAAAAAAAAAAAAGTACAGTAACAAGTTTATTAAGCGAATGTAAGGAGTATAAAGTACATATATTTATGCAAAAATGTAAGCAGTAAAAGTAAAAAAGTTGCCAGAAAAATAAATACTCAAGTAAAGTACTGTACACATACCTAAAAATGTATTTAAGTACAGTAATGAAGTACTTCTACTTAGTTACTTCCCAGCTCTGGTGACTAGTGTGCATGAAAGAGTTAATGATGAGGCGGTTGGATACCTACACAGATCATCTTAACTGGGTCTGTATTGCGGTGACCGATCCATGAATGAAAATGGTATCTCATGCTTAATTACAAAATGAGAAAATACTCACTTTATCTGTTTGGGTTAAACAGTTTGTTGCAGCTGAAACTCATTAATCACTACAGCAATTATACAGTGGAAGGTCTTACTTGACTCTTCAGCCATTAAATGCTCCACTATATGCATAAGCTAGTGTCTGCATTTATGGGCCTTCTGGTGAGCAGTTTATGGTGCGTTCAATGAATGTATCAAGGGAGGGTAAACTGAAAGTATAATAACTCAAAGTAAAGAGGAAACCATTTTAAAGAATGTTAATTGGTTCTTAATATAAACAGATCTTTACAAAATGACAAAAACATTCATTCATTTTCTGAAACCACTTTATCCTCACTAGAGTCACATGGGTCACTGGAGCCTATCCCGGCTACTTATTGGTCGAAGGCGGGACACACCCTGGGCATATCGCTAGTTCATCGTAAGGCTGAATGACAACAAAAATAAAATAAAAACTAGGTTTATGCTGGATATATCCCTGGACACCCCCCCATCCTTAATGACGTCATGATGAGAAGAGCAGTGAAGGAAGTGATTACGTTAGCCTAGCCGTGCTAGACTCCAGCACATGTAATATATTACAGTAATAGTCTTGTTATGCTCAATTCAACTTTTGGCTAGATTTCCCTGAAACTGGCCGACCAATCACAGTGAAGTACAGAGTCAGAGGGCGGGCGTAACAAAGTGACGATTCAGAAAGAAACAACCGGAAACAACCATAGAAGAAGAACAACAACGGGTGGTGATCTCCTGTTATCAAAGATGAGTGAAGAATGTGAGAAAACATCAGCAATCTTTAAATTCTTTTTACAGAAGTGACAACAGTCATTAAGCTCCATAATGTCCAGATGTCTTTAGTCATTCGTAACTTTCTACGGACTCCTCCGTGAACTTTCCGGCGTCTAACTACGTCATCCTAAAGTTTACACTTATTGATTGTAGTACCGTCCTATTACATACAGAGGGTTTGAAAGATAACCTTTTAGCCCCGCCTCCCCTGACTATGAAGCATTCCTAGACCTATACATGTAATGAATAGGGATAATGTGACTCGGCTAGTGATTACCCATCATGCCTAGCGCCTCCAGTTGATCAGCTCTAGGATCGGTATCATGTGACCATGTCAGATGAATCCAGTCCCTGAGTGCTGTCAGTGGAACGTCACTGCTTCTGTGTGCTATGTGCTAATGCTAGGTACTGTGTGTGTGTTAAGATTATAAAAATGCAGAAATCAAATCTATCTACAGAAACAATAAAGTGAGTTAAGTGAGTCTGAATAACATTTCCATCAATTGTTCTTTTCTCTTGGACTTCTTCTAAAATTCAACCTCCAGATCATTTTAACAGTAAATGTCATTTGTAATGGCCGCTGTCCTGGAGTCTAATATTCTTATTTGGTGATTCTGTCAGTATCCTCTTCCTTTAAACTAAATAAACCGCATTGTTTCTTTGGTTTCTCCAGATCTGCTTCAGGCTGACAAACAGTGAGATGGCTGTGAAATTCAGTTATTCGAATATTGCTGCAACAGCAACAACGGCTGCCCAGTGGAATGAATACATATTACAAAGTCTAAATATTTAATTTCACTATAAAAGATTTAAACAGAAATATCTATTCCTTCATCAGTTTTCCATCTTCTGGCATTTGCCTTATCTCCATCCACTGTCAGCTGAATTGACTCTCATACCAGAGTCACCCTGATTTCTATTCCAACACTTTTCTCTGTAACTCCACAAGGACACGGGCAGCATTTGTCACTAACTGTCTTCTAACTCGACTCATTTATGGTGTCTTTTATTCATTTGGGGTTTTGCTTCTTGATCCGTCTCCTGGGGTCAAAGCCAGATTCTATCAAATCTATGAAGCTGTACAGGTTATTTCTTTCTGATTCATAGCTAATGTCTGGTACAGCAGCTAAGAGAAGAAAAGGATAAAAGAGGCGCATGCTGTTATAATGAGACTCCTGTAACGTCCCTCATGGGTATACTTCGCTTGATATCTAACAGAGAAAATAAACCCATTTTCTTCCAGCTAATTATATCTTGTGAAAACAACTTCTATCTGTCAGGCACTTGAACAAGCCGTTTCCCTTGAGCTGGATGGAAGTCTCTGTGTAGCGTTTACTTTTTTTGGCAGGGCGTCTATCTCTCATTTTTCCCCTACTCAGAACATCCCTCATAATAAATGGTTGCAGTGTTATGTGTCAGGGATGAGCTACTTTTTGCCTTGGCCTCAGTGTATGAAGTGCACAGAGTGCTCTGATTGTCCTGCACATCTTAAATAGATCATCTGGAGTGTTTATAACTTAGACTGGGCCCATAAAATTATCACCTTTAGTGATGACGGCCATTGGGACCTTGGCTCAGCTTAAGCCACTGCAGCTGCAGATTGCAAAGCGGCGAGCATGACGAGCATGACGAGCCTGAAACCCAGAACCTGTAGCGGCTGGAGGTAACAAGCGTCAGCATTATGCAATCAGTTTGACACCTTCTCCGCTCCTCCTCTGTAAGTCCCACGTTTCAGAGCTAAAAATACAACCAGCAAGGCAGCAACAGGGTAAAATGCAAAGGTGGAATGCTGATGGGACAGGTGTCTGTAGACGCTCCTCAGTGCACTTCGCTAATGATTTGTGTGGCGGAGGTGAAAGTGTGTGTGCATGTGTGTGTTACAGATGCAGTGTGATGCTTATTTGGACCCCAGAGCCTCTCACCAACCTTTTGAACCCTATCACCTGATAGCTCTCATATGCTCTGACTCAACTCTGCTCTGCTACCGAGTGTCTTCAGAGGTGGAAAAAGTAAAAGTAAAGTAAAAGTACCCACACTTCACTTAAGTGTGAGTACTCAGTACTTAAGTAGAAGTAAAAAAGTACAACTTCTTAATTTTAATAAAGTAAAAAGTAAAACTGCATTTTTTTCCCATTAATGAAATAACACTTATTTAACCAGGAAAAATCTGAAAATGTTCAAAAGCACCCAAAAATAAAGCCTTTAAAAGTGAGTCAGTGTGTAGATGGTGTGTTTTATCAAGTCAGTTACTCAGTTTTGTGGATATGGACAGGAAATTTAGGAAAAATGAGGGGGGGTTGCAATTGAGATTTAGATTATCGTTATGAGATTAAAAGTAAAAATTGTGAGATAAAATATCTAAATTATGAGATAAAATCACAAATATGAGATAAGAAATGCATAATTATGAGAAAAAGAGTTGAAATTGTAAGATAAAAAGTAGGGCTGGGACAATATGCTTTTATGCCGAATTTGATTAAAATTGCGATTCTTCGATATTCTCAGTTTTTCACTTGCCTTTTTAACACCTACAGATCATATCAGGAGCCATATTTCCCCCAAAAAATTCACATCATATGTGAGTCAGTTCAGATTTATTCAGCAGTAATATATTTGAGCCAGACTTTGGGAAGTAAACTGCTACAACACAAATAGGAGCCTTTAAATGAACATACTTTATAATAAAGTGTAGTTTAAAGAGTAGATCTGCTCTTCCCTTCTGTTAGAAAGCCCACACAGTGTAATTGTTGTTGATTAGTTCAATATATTTATTAAGGAACAACTCATTTTCTCTAAGTTTCAGATATCCTGAGCTGTTGAACACACCAGAGATGTTACGACGGTCCTGAACGCACCACCTCTGTGTTTAGAATCACCCTTTTTTTTCCCCCCAACTCTAATTCATATACTCCTGGTTTATTACTGTGTGTAAATGACACAGGGTGAAATTAATAACGCAATACAGTTGGAATAGATATTAGCATAGTGTATTTGTTTTACCCGTGCATAAGTTAATGCTGTTTAACGCTGGTGTGTTGTTGAAGCTAATACGATAATAAGCTAGCTGTCGTCTGTGTGCCTTCACTGAGGTCATTTCTGTGTATTTAATGACACATATTAGTAGTGACTCATACAGTCGTCCATGGTCTTTACAAGCTGTAATTTTCTTTCCACCCTGCTTAAAATGAATCATTTAAATATGGGGGGGGGGGTCAATTTTTTAACAAAAAAATCAATTTAAAAATCATCAAACAAAAAATTCTGATAGATATGTGAATTTATTTTTTTCTCACAACCCTAATAAAAAGTCACAGTCATGGGATAAAAGTCAGAATTTTCTATCCTCAACTAGTTTTGAAAAATTAAAAAGTCTATTCTGTGAAAGTAAAGAGTATAAAGTACACATATTTATATAAATGTAAGGAGTATAAAGTACACAAATTTATATAAATGTAAGGAGTATAAAGTACACAAATTTATATAAATGTAAGGAGTGTAAAGTACACAAATTTATATAAATGTAAAGAGTATAAAGTACACAAATTTATATAAATGTAAGGAGTATAAAGTACACAAATTTATATAAATGTAAAGAGTATAAAGTACACATATTTATATAAATGTCAGGAGTATAAAGTACACAAATTTATATAAATGTAAGGAGTATAAAGTACACATATTTATATAAATGTAAGGAGTATAAAGTACACAAATTTATATAAATGTAAGGAGTATAAAGTACACAAATTTATATAAATGTAAGGAGTATAAAGTACACAAATTTATATAAATGTAAGGAGTATAAAGTACACAAATTTATATAAATGTAAGGAGTATAAAGTACACAAATTGATATAAATGTAAGGAGTATAAAGTACACATATTTATATAAATGTAAGGAGTATAAAGTACAGATATTTATGCAAAAATGTAGAGTGTAAAAGTAAAACGTTGCCAGAAAAATAAACTCTCAAGTACAGATACATAAAAAAATCTTCTTAAGTACAGTAATGAAGTACTTTTACTTAGTTACTTCCCACCTCTGAAACCAACTCAACACATTTACATCCAATGTGTGATAAGCCAGACATCATTTTTGCTGTTATCAAAAGCAAGTTTCAGACTTTTTGTAACAATGAAATTGCCTCATTTTCAATATACTGAAATATTTTAGAAACCAGATCATTATCTGATAAAATCCCTACAATAGGAGATGCCAAGGCTCCCCTCTGAGTGTGACAGACCCAGAAAAAACTAAATTTGCTGCTATTAGAAGTCAAAACTGAACTGCCTTGGTATTACAGACAAAAAAAATCTATAATTGCCGTTCTATAATTGATATGCAAGGAAACAAATTCTATTTCTGTGAACTCAGTCTGTGACATAGCCTAGACTTTTGCTAATGACGAGTGTTTTCAAACAGATACGAGGTTTAAATGTGTTATTTGATAGTGTTAATTATCTGTCGCTGTTCGAAATGACTCATCTCCATGGCTTAACATAGGAGCTTGGAAAATTGCTTTTTCTTTTCCTCAGTTCTGTGAAATTGTATCAGGTCTGTCTTTATATTTAGTCTTTTGATTTGGACCAAGACAAGAAAGCAGCAGAGGGATGGAAAGCATTCTCACATTTTTTTAACTATTTTTATCTCCTTACTGAAATGTTTAGAGAAACTACATTTTGCGAACACATTTATTTCTCTTACTTGAGAAAATGGGAAATATAAACGTCGTTTTCAAATAAATTCTGATATAGCAAACATTTACTTTATATGATTAACCAGCTAACTGAAGAGTCATTTGCTGCTTCTGAGATTTCGAATATTGTAGTTTCACAACCATGTACCAGTGCCACCTGCTGGTGATGCAACGTGGTCTAGATTACGAACCCCCAACCAGTTAATTTGCATATTTGTTTTTGTTCGCTTCCAACTCAAATTTCATGGAAACACAGATCCGGAAGCTCCCGAGCACCATAGGAAGAGGAGGAAAAAAGAAAACTTTTTTTTTTTTTTTTTTTTAAATCATCCGCAACAAAAAACCTGAATTAATGGATAGAATCGATATCGCCCAGACCTACCACAGCTCAAATCTATCTGATCTCAACTTACAATCTACCCAAAGTCTTAGACTACTTACAAAAAAACAGATGAACTGGAGAAACACTGACACTATGAAGCAAAATATCAAACAGTAATAGCAGAAATATTGCAGATATAAACAGACACTGAAGTCCATAAACCTGTTGGCTCAGTACATTTCAGGACTCTTTCCACTACCTGTCATCCACAGACTGCCAAAATATTTCAATGAGAAGTAGATCCTGACATGTAGAAATACAATCACCAAAATGCTGTTAAAATTACAGCCATAAATCCCCCTTGAGACATGTTTTCAACAGTCAGATAGCACACATATTCGATTTGTTCATACTGTACTGTTCTGACACACAAAAGATTTAACCCAAACAGACCCAAATATCCACCATCGACCACAAACATCACTCTCTAATCCTCAATCACCAGGGAAGACCTCGGGGTACAGCCGCTGCTCCTCCATATTGAGGGGGACCAGCTGAGGGGACTTGGGCATCTGTTTCTGATGCCTCTCTGGGGAGGTGTTCTGGGCATGTCCCAATGGGGGGAGGCCTCAGGGAAAAGCTAGGACACGCTGGAGAGACTATGTCTGTCGGCTGCCCTGGGAACACATTGGGGTCGTCCCGAAAGAGCTCTGAGAAGAGGGAAGTCTGGGCATCCCTGCATACACTGTTGCCTATGTGACCCAGCCCCAGATTAGTAGAAGAAAAATATATATATATACACACACACACACACTTGAAATTAAATGTTTGCACTTTTTGTATATTTTTGTTGTATTTATTATACAACAAATTATTATTTTAGTGTTTTTCATGTCAACAATGTTAATAAAATGAGCAAATGCATTCAGTCACATTCATATCTTTTTTCACTGTAAAAAAAACTGGGTTTTTTCATTGAGCTGGTAACTTTCTAAAGTGACCTAAATTTGTATTTAATTCATTGGTTACAATGAGGGCATGGAGGGGATTTGAAGCAATATAGTTAAAAAAAAATGCTCCAGGAAAAATAATCTCCTATCCCACCTTTAAATAGAGAGAAAAATGAATTTGATAACTGCCACAAAAATCACACTGGCTCCTTAAAGGTTAAAATGAACAACAAATACTACACTTATCCCTTACAATACTGTACCTTTCTTTTCTTCTCACTTTTGCAACGCTCTCAGTTGGAGGTTGTGTCGGTCTGAATGGCAGAAGTGTCTCTGTTGAGGTGAAAGCCTTTAAGCTGAACCTGCTTAGTCTCGGGTGGTTTTCTCGTCCATGTTATCTCATTTGTTCAGGTGAGGAAGGTGAATACAGCAGAGTACCTGTACCTGCTCATAAAAAAAAGAAAGAAAGAATTCATCCAAAGGCTGAATTCCTTGAAGACAAAAAGAACAAGTGAATCATGTGAACAATGATCATAAATTAAGCAAATTAATAATGCTTTGCATACAGTAATACTTAATTAAGCTTTTCTTTAATTATGCATTTATTATGGATTTTCTTTTTCACTACTTTATTACAATTATAAACTCAAACCATTTTAAATGTTAAATAGTAAACCTTTACAATACAGTATGTATTTTCTGTATTATTATACCCGTTTGCCGTCTTTAGTCAAACTTTATTTCTGATTCACTTCATTAAATCGCTCTCTAGCTAAAAATCTTTACAAGTTTCAGATCACAAATATACTGTATTAAAAAGCTTTGTAAAAGAGGAACACAGCAGTTATCTAATCCATGAATACAACCCTGTCCTACTAAACTATGAAAAGGATGAAAAGTACAAATTTCTTAGTCATTTATTATTAATAGTAGTAGTAGTAACATATGATTTATTAGAATATACTGAGTGAAAAGGTAAATGACATGGGCTCCACTATCAATGTCTATTTTAACAATATTCAGTATATTCTAATAAATTGTGTTACAGACAGTATATGTGATATAATAAACTTTTCGTAGTTTAGTAGTAGTTTAGTAGGACCCACACAACCTACAAGGCTGTAGACCATTGTACTCTATGAGGACATTCCAGTGAACCATTATGAACTAATGCGAAGCCTGAAACTGGTTCAATAACAACACGTGCAGTGACTGTTTTACACCTTAACAAATCAAACTGTTAACTGTTTAGAAACGTCTATGTGTGTGTGTATAATTTACAAAAACAAATCTGACTCAACAACCTAAATATCAAAAACGCATTAAAAAATTGTTCACTTATAGGAAGTTGTCATTACCGTAGATATTAATGTTTTGTTAGCACTGAAAGTCGGTAAGTTTAGCATTAGCTAGTATTGGGTTTCACTACGTCCACATGTGAGAGCTAGGGTTTTAACGACTTCAGTTTTTGTCAAGTCGACTTATCCGTCATTAAAGTCGAAGTTGACTGGTGGTGGTAACGTCATCACATTGTCAACGGAGGAACAACAGACACGTCTGTCCAGCAATGAGCAACTTATATTAAAGTTCACTGCAACGTAACAATGTCCACTGACAAGACACGAGCATCAGCATTTTAACCCCAACAGAAAAAAACAGGCTAACGTTAGCAAAGAGTTTTCTGTTAAATTTAACTGAACATCCACATTTGGTCTGGACCAACGGCTCTAAAACTGGACTGTCCATATGTCTGTCACCCGTCCTTAATTTTTACATTAAGTGCAACATTTTTAAGGCAGAAAAGACACACACCACACTGTCCACATCATGCTTGGAAAAAAGAGGGTGTTGTTTTAATGTGTAATTGTCTGCACCGCTGCTCATATCATTCAGGTTAGCTAGCAGATGCCTCTTCAGATGGCTGTGCCGTTTTTTTTTCCCACACATGCATGTGTGTGTGTCACTCTCTTTTGTTTAGTCAGACCCACCACCCCCTGTTTTTACCTGCAGTAGCCATGTCTCCTCTGGTTTAAGTCTGACTTAACCGACTTGTGCTACGGGAGTCGACGTTTCGACTAGTCCACGTTTCCGTTAATGGGTGAGGCTAGATCAAGAGTGTTTCCAGGAGGTGTCATGGCGGCATGTATTTATATTTAGAAAAGCACAGTTAAATGGTAAATGACCAAACTCCGAGCTCTTAATAAAAGAGAATGACCTTAGGACAAATTGTAACTCTGTAAAATATTTTATTCTTTTACCAGTAGTTTATTGTAATAAAATTCATATGTATTTTTACATGTGTGTGTATATATTCTTTTCCAATTTCAACTAAGAATTTGTATTATTCATAATGAATATAGTGTTTTGATAATTACAATGACTAGCTCTTATTCTGAAATCTGATCTTGAAAATATGGAAATAAAATGAACCATATTAATATTTTATGAGCTCAGGATTTAGAAAAAAAATCCCGGATTTCAAAATATCTGAGGGTTTTTAAGTATAATTTTGTTAAAATCTTCTTTGAGCATGCCTATAGGGTAATAACATCTTAATTTGTTCAGAAATAGAAGTTGTTAGTATAGGACGACAGCGCCACCATATAAACACGGCACATATTGAAACTGATTATGCAAACAACATGCCGCCATGACACCTCCTGGAAACACTATTGATCTAACCTACTTCCGCTAACTTCATTAGTATAAACGGTCACAGCTAATTGAGTCGAGAAAAGAAGAAAAGGAAAGATATGATAATATGTCCTGTAAAATTCTCACCTACAGACTGTATTTTTGTACTTTTAAAACTGTCACAGCTAGTCCTTTTCGGCGCTGAGGCGGTTGCGCCATTAGCTTTGACAGTTTGCAGCCAATTTAATTTAAAGTGGAAATGAACAAAACACCACAGGTCAGTTCAGCGGCATAACTCATTTATATTTCCAGCCACTGAGGTGTTTTTATAAACCGCGCGTCATTTATTTAATCTCAAATACTAAAAACAAAAGTTATTAGCTGCTGTTTGATTTTTAGCTAGCTTGCCTCGTCCCATTAGCATTTTGTTTAAACTGTATTTATAAGCTCAATACACTTAAACAAAAGTAACAATTAATGTATAATACTCAAAGCATGACAACAGAGGGGTGGGGAAAAAAGTTAAAATAAAATAAAGCTTCAGTTTTCAGAGCTTTAGGGTTTTTGTGTGTTCAAATGGGAATTTAAGAAGAATTTAAAGATCACAAGTTGGGTGTTTGGTTGGGAAATTTGCAGGCATGTAGGGTATATGAAATTTAGCGAAAAATGAACTGAGATTAATTTTTTGAGCTTTTTTGACAGACAAATCATTAATAAAGCAACTAAATAAAAATAAAATGAAATTTAAGACATAAAGAAATATTTAGTTTCTTATTCAAAAAAAGACCAATGTCACACCAAAATATGTGACAAAATGCACAATCCCAAAACAGATGAACTAAGCATTATGTCAAAAACAACAAAGAGGGCTGACATTTATCTTATATCTTATTCGAATATAATGTAAAAAATTTAATTTGCTAAACATTTATTTAACACAATCTTTATATCAGTGGCATAATTCTATTTTGTTTGTTTTGTTTGAGGAATAAGAGACCTTGTACTATCTTCATTTATTTGTCCGGACTATTTTTATTTTTGACATCTTAATGATTGTTCAAAATGTCAATGTTTTGCATTTTATATATATATTTTCAATAAATAAAAAACTAGAGAAAAATATATATCACAGATCGATTACCTATGTTATATGAAATATTTTATTTTAAAATCAAAATAGGCAATATCAGGAATAATAAAAATCAACGTAAATAATCCTTGATACTTGAATATGTTAATTGATGTGATAGAAATTAACAGCAGTACTTCAGTCTTACTATTGGATTTTGTTCATTTTGTTCTTACGACCCTCATAAATAAAACCAACCTGTTCTGTAAACTATGTTGCTGACTGACCTAGGCTATAATAAGTCATACAAGAAGCTGTCAGTAGTCCAAGGTCATTTGTTTCTCCAGGCTTATAGTTACAGTGTATGAATTTGGACCATGCACAGACTACATATGACTGTGATAAATATATACAGCATCTTATTGGTTTTCCAGATTAGTGTGTACATAAGTGAGCTCAAGTAATGTGATGTGACAGCAAACACAGACATAGAGCCACATTTTATTGCTAAACAGTAATATGATATTTAACGCTTGTTGCAAAGTTCACATTTTATTACTTGTCCATGTAAAAAAAAAAAAAAAAATTATATATAGTTTTGTTGTGGAATTTTATATTTTAGTGACAGAAGGCAGCAAGTAAACAGAACTCCTGAAAAATAAATCCCATATTGTTGTCATGTGTAACTAAAAGTCAGATTTCAGCATAATGATCTAGTAAAAAAATAAATACTTCCATCTGAACTGACATTATTTACATAATCCAAATGATATGTGTTGAGCAGGCTTTAATTAACCAGGATAGCTGTCATAGCTTCCACAGCTTAATGCTCGTCCACTGTGGCTCATTTGTGTTCTCTCAGACAAAACAATTTTTCAGTCATTCTTTTGCTAAAAATCTGAGATTTCTCACACACACACACACCCACACACACACACACACACACACACACACACTCACTGGTTAGGTGGGATGACTGGCGGCTGTGGCTGATGGTGTTGACTGCTGGAGATGTCACCAGATACTCAGACTCACCGCTGTCAGCAGTGCCGCCCATGATTGACAGATCATATTGCTGAACTGCCATGTGCTGAAAGTCCTCCAAGACAAGCTCACCAATTATCGCCCATAACCTTGACTCTGTGATTATAGTGTGATATAATCCCTTAAGTATTATCAACATACAGTGTCAAAATGCAGTGTTAACTTAACACTGTGGCAATTTAACAAATTTTGTTAAACACAAAGTCTTTTTTTGTGTTCTATTTTGCTGAACACTGTACTATGAATTCATTTCTACAGCTAGCTGCATTACAAGCAGTGCAGTCTAAAAAAAGATAGAAAACAAGTATTACTTCAAATGATTATGTTTGTAAAGAATCTGCAGATACATAAGGACAGTCTATAAAGGTTTTTGGTTCTGAAATAATACATGTCACAAAGAAGAATTATGTACCAACCACTCCTGATTATTTTACATTGAAATGCTATAATAATAATAATAATAATAATAATAATAATAATAATAATAATAATAATAATAATAATAATAATAATAATAATAATAATAATAATAATAATATAATGAATTGACAAGAATATTTTACATTTCTTAGTAGTGACATCCAACCAGAACTAAGACTCTGAAGATTATGGAAGTGTTTAAACTTTTCTCAACATTTACAGCCTTAAGTTGAAGCCTAACATTTGACCCAAGGCTGTGTGGTAATGACAAAGTATGCAAATGTGAGAGTGTTTTCATATATATTTTTAATTAATTTATTTATTTCCATTTGTGTGTTCCTTTTATGTTTAGTTATCCACTTAGTTCAACTGTGTTAGTTTTGTTGATTCATAGTTTCACCGTTTTATAGCCAATGTTTGACAAGTGAAGCACACATTTTCACAGTCCATTAACCAGTCGTTCCACATATACAGTATAGCAAAAGAAATAGATTTCCACTTGGCTTTGTATTTTTTATTTTCAGTTTGTCAAGCATAGATTATGTCAAGAACAGTGACAACCACAGATCATCACTGCTGTGAATGTTGCTACTAATCAAAACAATACAGCGACTTCGACCCTCCTCATTTATTGTCATTGGCCTGTTTTTAGCACATGACCCCTGCCCTATCTTTGTTACATTTCACATAATAATACTCTAATAATTTAACAGATCAAATAGATGCTGTGGACAGATAAACGCTTTATACTTTTGTACTGTGGGCAGCATCATAAAACATCTTTTAATCCCCTTTTATTAAAAATAAAAATGAAAAATAATATTTACAGGAAAACAAAGCACTCGTCACTCTTAAGACACTACTTCTGAAAACATCATGAAATAAAGATTAAAGAAGGGGGAAATAAATATAACTAACAGAGTGGATGCGCCCAAATCAACTCTCACACACAAGTAATTCAAAAGATATATAGATGTATATATGTATGTATCCATATATATTCTGTATATATGCTTCTCTACAAAAAGGTTTACTCTTTCTATGAGTAAATACATTCTACTCTACAGTCACTATAACAACAGTGTACATTCCCAACCCAAATTATTTGATCATTTATCAGGAGGATATTGGCCTTAAACAACCATTGGATCTTGAAATATGCAACAACATGCTTAATGTGACTGCAATATTGTCCAAGTGTGTGTGTTTATGTGTGTGTGTGTGAAATAGTTTCCCTTCTCCTATGTGCTTCTTTAAAGAACACACAACCCCCCCCCCCCCACACACACACACACACACACACCCAGACAAAATGATCTGTTCAGCAGTTAGTCTGGTTCATTTTGCATTCGCAGTTGAAATGTGATCCTGGATCTATTTCTGCTGCTCTGATCTCAGAGTTCACAAGGACTCACGGATGGGCTTTTCTTTCTACATCTCTGTTTCCTCAGCTTACAGACAAACTTAGCCTGATTCTGCAAGAAGGGGTAACACACACGTTGTCATTCACAGCTTGACTTTACACACACAACAGCTGGGTTTGTTTTGTTTTTTTTTTTCTCCTTTTTTGCTTGACATTTTAGAACTGTCTAGACGGTCAATATCACATCTCACCTCAGTGTGGTTTCTCACCTCTGAGACTGCCAGGATGACCAGATTTGTGCAACAAAATACTTGAGAATCTTTGGTCTCTGGATAATAACCCGTCCAGCAGAACAAACTAGAACAATTTCCCAAAAGCTAGTCTGCATCATCTGGCTTTTAATCTGACAGACGGGATGAAGAGGTACCATTGGGAAACCAAGCTCACAAACAGAAACTCTAAAAAGCAAATGTTACCTGGCAGCAAAATGCACTCAGACCTCCTAACTACTGAACATACTGCAGCATCTAACCACCTAGTGTGGCAAAGCAAAAAGCTCCTGCATTTGGCGCCGAAACCTTCTTTGATGACTGTACGACTCCTTTCCTCTAGTGACGGCAAAGCTTCAGATGCTCATAGACGACTTCTGTTTCTGCACGTTAAAAAATGAAAAACTAAATCCATTATGTACAGTGCTACAGACAGCCCATTAAAAAAGCACCAAGATAATAAATAGGGCGAATGGGAGTGTAATGTGTCATGGCTCAAATCCTAAATTACAAACAAAGCCAAACCACTTGTGTGACTTTCACTACATACAGTACAATCATATGGGTAATATACAGACCATAGAGCAGAGTATGTCATGCTGTCTTAGTGTGCTCAGCTGATATTGTCATTACAGGTTTCATTATGAAAAATGCAGAAATATTTACAAATGTGGCTATGTGTGTGTGTGTGTGTGTGTGTGTGTGATGTTTATGACTATTTGCATACTCGTGTGTGTTTGTGTGTGTGTATGTGTGTGTGTCAGGTAGCCCTGAGTTCGATGTGTGGTGTAGTGTGTGTGTGTGTGTGTGTGTGTGAGAGAGAGATTTTTGTGCTTCTTAAGATTTACAGATGCAGTGGCTGTTACACATCCGCTGCAGTGCTGCTCCACCTCTTGAGAGGCAGTGTTTGTCAAACAGTAGATGCAGGAAAACTGCTTTTAAAGTGAGCTCTTAAAGCTCTTCTGGTGGACACTGGAGCAGGAAGACCATCCGTCAGACAGTTCAAAGTCCAGCACAAACATCCATTACTCTCCTTTTACTGAACAACCACTGAGACTGTGTTTCTACAGGAAAAACTCAATTTTCAGAAATTTCACGGTGGAGTGAAGCTGGTCTTGTGGTCTTCCTGATGGTTCTATAATATGAGAAACACAGGTGGAAAATGTCTGTGCCTCTGATTCACTTGTGGTTTAGTTCTCTTGTCCTTGAAAAATGATTTTTTTTTTCATGGGTCACGATGGGAAACTTGTGGTAGCGACAATGTTTTTTTCCAGCACACCTTATCATTTCTTTTGGTTTTTCATGCTTTGTCTTAAATCCTGAACATGTTATTAAAAACTAAATCTAGAAGTCAACTAAATAACTTACAGTAAGTGAAATAAGAATAAAAGCAAAACAAGATTAAAAACTTAGTAAACAGTGCAATATGAAGTGACTTGTCATAGAAATACAGATAAAAAGAACCTTTACTTTCATTTCCCCCCAGTGTTTGTGGTGTTGATGAATAAAACTGGGTTTACATACAGTAGTATGGAGGTGTGATTTGTTAATCATATTTGATTACACTGATGTATTTATACGCGTGTAAATCATGGCTTTCCTCATGAATTTCCCCAATTGTGGGATCAATAAAGTACACTGTAGATTTTGCAGTGTTAATTTGGAGACAATGGGACCAAATACACTCTAGAAGAAGTTAAATAAACTCTCTAAGTGTTGATTTAACACTGCAAAATTTACTGTGTACTTCTATTCTATTGTGAATAATTAAAACTACCACTACACACTCATAAAAATAATGAAAATGTAACCCTTCAAAACCTAAACAGACACCAACGATCAAAAGCATCTACTGATATAAAATGTTTAAAAACTGTTAAAATGCTAATCATTACATCAATATATATATATATATATATATATATATATATATATATATATATATATATATATATATATATATATATATATAATTTGGGTCAACTGCAGTGGTAACAGATGAATCTTGTTTGTACATTCCGAACATGGAAACACTGTCAGCCTTTATTCACCAATAAAACCATGGCTGATAAATGAAGGGTGACTGTGGACACTTGTTTTTATGTTCAATTAATGACAAAAAGATTTTCTTCAATTTTCTCTTATGTTATTTTGCACTATACGAAAATCTACAGAATTAATACATTCAATATCAGCACCTTCCTAACATAATTGAAAAATTATTTAGTTTTTGTAAAGACAAAAAAACTTAGCCTGAAATTGAGTATTAGATGAATTACACAAAATCACACCTGTCACACGGGCAATTATTTTAACCCATAAAGACCCAAACATCCACCATCTATCAAAATCATTTATTGATCTGAACTGTTTAATACCTGTCAATCCATTAATCCTATTAATATATTTAAATAACTGACGTAAATGGCAGATTTCATAATCTTTTATGATGATCAGATATGACCCATTTGGATATTCAGAGGCTCCATAGTCACCATAATCTTCTCCAACACTGATTCACCAGCCAAACCCAGAGTTAGATCGATGACAGTGGATGGAGAGACTGGATTTATATTAAATTAAACAGAATTTTTGCTGGAAAAGTCACTTTTTCTTCATATTTCTCTATTATTGATATAATAAACCCTCAACTTTACTGAGCTTTTATGAACATCAACATAATCAGTACATTAAATGTTGTAAAATATCTTAATTTTCACTGAAAAAACTAAAAGTCCTAAAGATAGTATTACAATAAAATGACAATAAAGCACTTAAGGATGGTTAAAAATAGAGGAAAATTCATTTTGGAACTGGCACAACTGTCACACTGGGCCCTTATGGGTTAAGGAAGTGACGTAAAAACATGTAAAAATGAGGAAAATGTTGTAATAAATAGGAGGTGAATCACTAAGAAGAGGTTAAATATAGAGTTTTATTCATTTTGGATCTCTAAAAATAAAACCCAAATGATAAGATAATAACATAACACTTCTCATCAGAATTTATTATGCCTTTTATTTTTTTCCTTCATACTTTGCCTAATTAAACCTAAACATTCATTTATATAAATTTCTCATGTCATGTTCTAATCCTATTAAACTGCAATCCACTTTGCGACTGGCAACTGTTTGGGTTTTTAAGCAAATTTAAAACTGCTGGTGCCGTCTTGACAGAGCACTATGCCAAGATTGAACTGAAAGTGTTTCCCTGAGCATTACCCCCTCCCTCTCTCACTCGGTGCCACCCTGGCTTTGAGCGCATGTCGTCGGGCCAATAGACCAGGAGGACAGGGTCAGTAGTCAGGGTGACTCCTCCAGTGTGTCTGTTCAGTCTGAGGGGAAATGAAAGGGTTGCTCACTGAGGTATGACTGTCTGCCTTATTAATGTGTGCCATCTGGAACGAGAGGATGGAGTCAAAAAAGAGCGCGGTAGCAGGGCAGAGGGGAAATTAGGAGAAATTCTTTAGCTGATAGAGAAGCTCTGTTTCCACACGGCAAAGCTCGAAGTTATTCACCTCCATGTGAATTCCACATAAGGATGAAAAGTCATGGCAGAGAAATACAGCTTGTCTCTGATCTGTCCGTTCTACTTTTCAAGACAAGGGGAACAGATGTGCTCTGTGATGTGATGGAAAATTACAGTAAAAACCTTAAAAAGAATCCAATAGACTCAATCCACACCATGAAACTTGACAGTCAGTGGACACGAGGAATCTGTTATTATACAGCACATCATTTTTTTTTAGCACTTGGGATCTAATTTCTTTCAGATATCTTTGCACCAGGATAAACTTAACACTCGTGCATGTCAGAAAAGCAAGATGATCCCAGTGCTAATTGACTCCTGTGAATGCCAACTGCTTATGTTTCTCATATGTAAGCAAAGATTAGTAAATAAAGAGTATATCCAAGGCTGAAAAATTCCAAGGTGCTAATATTACCAGTGGGGTTTACTTTGATTGATTGATTGATTGGCAGTATAGTGAATACCACATATACAAGGAGCCTGAGTCCTATTAAAACCATTGAGTCCCAGACAGGCATCAAAGCAGAGCCTGGATATCATCACATTGTTGAAGCAGAGGAACCAGCTGTTCAAACTAAAGCACTTCAATCCACTGAGTGCAGGATATCCTCACTGCACCGCTACCACTTTATCCAAAAATGTAGATTCCACTTATCGGTCACTTCAATAGCTTTTGATTTGACTTACTGTATTTAAAAAAAATTTTAAAAGCGCACTGAGGTGTGAGACTTTATGGTCTTTCTTAAACATATGTTTAGTTAAATTATAGGTGGACAAACACAAGAGATCAAATCAGTGCCTAGATTAAGGCAAGTAGGAGCAGGAAATATTATGATCCACATTCTCTTCAATTTGATCTCAGCCGAGTGAAATTTCATCTTTAGGCTAAAAGGCTAAAATAAAGACCAATGAAGGCAAAAACAAAACATCAGTTTCAAAGCAGCACACACTCTAAATTCACACACACATGGATGTCAAAACCACTGTGTCAACTATTCCTCAATCTGTTCACCTCCAACATAAACCAATTATGTGTATATAGCACTTTAGAGATTAATAGAATACATAAACTACCAGTCTAAATACTATCTAAATACACTACGTATTATACTATGATTACAAACTCAGCTACTCAGAAGTCAAACATTTTTTAGACTACAAATGCTAAGAAACTGAACTCCATTCTCCCTCAGTAAACTTCTCCTGAGCAGTTCAACCACTGGTTTACTCACACTCTGTCAGCAGTGCTTCGGTGTCGAATAGTAAAAGGCCATTTAAGCCATTCTGTATTGCACTTTAGACAGATTCAAAGCAAAACAAAAGCTCAGATATTTACACCCTAGTATGGGGACATCTAGAAATCAAACCCATTGAAGACGACTTCCTTCTTAGCACTTCTTAAAACACTGCCATGATGTGAAAACCAGCAGCTGGAAACTTTTTTTTCCTCCCCTGAAAACAAGAAGTTTCCACATGGCCTCACACATGTATAGGGAATCAATAAGGGACTTAATCGATGATTCCTTTTCCTAAACACGGGCACAGGAAAACCAGTGCAGCTGCATTTAGGGCTCCTCTTTAGTGCTCTAATGATGTTATATTAATGCCATTCTCTGCATTAAAACTCCTCAAATCTGCAGATAATGCAAACGCCAAAGACAACAACAGACCACCACATGTTTCTAGAACAACACAACCCACTAAACTGCTATTTCAACAGAATGGAAACACATCGGAGACATTTCCCTGGACTACAAAACAGATTACATTCAAGTATGAAAGTAAAGCATCTCAGTCGGATATATGGGCTAATTTATCTTGCTGTTTGTTTGTGCTGTATCTTGTGTAACAAGGCCAAAGTATAGGCCTGCAACAGGAGGGAAAGGTGTGTGAATGTGTGGGTTTACAGACAGAAGGAACAGTGATGGGTGTCAGTGGGCTGTGCTTATGGACCTGTGATGGGTGCGTTTGTTAATGTGTTAATGGGAGAGGGAGGGGTGCGCACATCAGAGTATACACATACAGTATAATACACAAAGTATTTGTAACAACAGTATTCCCTGCCAGCAGTGAGACTATAGAAAATGTGCTTTCTGACAGGAAAAGTGTGTGTGATTAGGTTATGCGTGTGTTCAGTATTGAGCACCTCTGGTCCAGGCTTTGTAAACAAACCTCTGGCAGCAGAGTGCATGCTCAGAAAGGCTCAGATAGACATCAAAGAGAGAGGAAAAGTTGGATGGAAAGAGAGGAAGAAAAGGAAGCATTATTATTCTAACAGCACAGGTTAATAGGAAAACAAAGAAAATATTGCATCTCCTAGGACTAGCTTCAATTGCTCAGTGTATATAAAATTGGAAGAAAGCTATACTGTGATATTACAGTTACATTTCACTTTATAATTCTAAAATAATTTATACCAACAATAATAAGATTTTATAGCATATTTACATAAATACATCATATAGTAATATTATTGTCAACACATCATTATAGAAACATACACCATACATATGTATATAGTCTGTACTGTATATAGCCACACGTACACACACATACAATGAATATACAATCAGAATGAGCTATTGCAATGCTGTGTTAGGTAAAACTCCATTGGACATTCACATCTTCTCAAGTACATAAGCTTGAAGAGAAGAGTTCAGATGTATTGCTATAAGAAAGACCAAAGTTCAGCTCAGTCCCACAGAGATGCAGCTGAACATTTCTCCATAAATCCAAGTATTGCTTTTTGTAAAGTTGCTCTCCTCTGAAGTGATAATCTGGGTAGACAGTAGAGAAAACAGAGAGAGGAGCTTAGAGCTTCCCGGTCAGTAGGTCAGACTGCTGCTGTTGTTGGGCAGCAAGCTTTTTTCCGTTTTTTTTTTTCCGTTTTTTTTTTTTTTTTTTTTGGCTCCAGCAGATTAGTCAAAAGAAAACTGTTCTGAATCTGTGAGTTCAGCTGGAGAGAAAGGCAGCCCGCTGAGACGGACAGAAAAACAGGTGGGCATGTGAGCAGCCAGGTGTTCATACAGACAGTTACTGTAAGAGCGAAGAGCAAAGTCAACAACATGCTGCCCCTAGAAGTCAGAGAACAGATCCTGGGGACCCAGATGAATGATAAAAGGAGCGATGGTCCGCGGCTGGTAGAAGGGATTGTCAATGAAAAGACCACCTGCAATAAGACAAATGAGAGAATGCAATGAGATTAATAGACACTCACTAGAAACAGACTAAGAAACTGACAGCCTGATAAAAGATGGGTTTAATTCCTGTAGTGTTAAATTTCTTTACACTGGACCAACAACTGTAACACATACTATATACTGTATTTTTCGGACTATAAGTCGCAGTTTTTTTTCATAATTTGGCCAGGGGTGTGACTTATATGTAAAATTATTAACACGTTATTATATCATTTTGCATATTGTTTTACATTGACAACCACAAGAGGGTGGTCTTGAGCATGAGCATGTTCTTTATACTATAGTAATCTGAATAACTGTTAACATGTTACGTTAAAGTTCACTATTTTTTACATGAATTTGTATAGAATCAGTATCTTTGCTCTGGTGCATCAACAGTGACTTAACCCTTACTGTGTCCTGTGGGTCGAGTTCTGGTCCGGTTTTGGTCAAAGCGAAAATAGTCCCGGCAAGTTTCCTGAGGTTACGAAAATAAAACCTGTGTTCGAATGAGTGATTTACTTGCATACCAAAACCATCACAGAACAAAAAGTCACACCTCGTAATTTCTTGGAACTACTTTCTCTCAATAGTGATCGATGCATGTTGTCACTGCTAACAGCTGTGCGCCTTAGCAAACTACTTTCATTAGTTGTTTGGCAGTGTTTGCGGCTGCTACGTGCAAGCGCACAGCTGTTGGCAGTGACAACGTACATTGATCGCTATTGAGAGAAAGTAGCTTCAAGAAATTACAAGGAGTACGTTTTATTCCATGATGGTTTTGTTATGCAAATAAATCAGTCATTCAAACACATTGTTTTGAGAAGAAACACGTTTTAACCTGCCGGGACTACTTTTGCTCTGACCAAAATCAGACCAGAACTCGACTCACAGGACACTGTCGGGGGTTTTATGATTTTTTGGGTGCTGAAACAATTTAAATTGTGATTCTTCAATATTCCCGATTTTTCGCTTGCCTTTTTAACACCAGGCCATGTGAAAAAGCTGAGTGATGATGCCTACAGATCATATCAGGAGCCATATTTTCCCCAAAAAATGCACATCATATGTGAGTCAGTTCAGATTTATTCAGCAGTAATACAGTGCCCTCCATAATTATTGGCACCCCTGGTTGAGATGTGTTAAAAGCCTTAAAATAAATTCAGTGTTTATTGCAGAAGAATACTGTCACACTGAAAATTTTAGGAAAATGTAGCCTTCAACTCAAATGAATTGTAAGAAAATAAAAAAAATCCCTGACTAAAAAATAATTATTTTTCATTAAATCACCTGTTCCACAATTATTGGCACCCTTAACAATTCCCAGGAAATAAATATAATTGAAGCATTTCTGTCATTTCTACAGTACTTTACAAAGTTTACCAGAGTATGTAGGAACATTTAATTAATAATTCATCACTTCCTGTTTCCCTGGGGTATAAATATGACGTGACACCGAGGCCATTTCTATTATCCACTCTTAAACACGGGTAGGACAAAGGAACACAGCATACAAGTGAGGCAGATGTGCGTCGACCTTCACAGGTCAGGCAGAGGCTACAAGAAGATTGCCACTCAACTGCAGCTGCCCATATCCACTGTGAGAGGAATAATGAAGAAGTTCAAAACAACTGGAACAGTGGTAAACAAGCCTGGACGAGGACCCAAGTTTATTTTGCCACCACGCACAGTGAGGAGGATGGTAAGAGAAATCAAAAGATCTCCAAAGCTCACTGTTACAGAATTACAACAAATGGTAGCATCCTGGGGTCACAAAGTCTCCAAATCAACCATCAGGCGATGTCTACACGCCAACAAGCTGTTTGGGAGGCATGCGCGGAGAAAACCTTTCCTCACTCACAATCATAAACGCAAACGTCTGGAGTTCGCCAAGCGGTATTGGGGCTTCAACTGGGACCGTGTGCTTTGGTCAGATGAGACCAAGATTGAGCTTTTTGGCAACAAACACTCTAAGTGGGTCTGGCGTGCCACGAAAGATGCGCATGCTGAAAAGCACCTCATACCCACTGTGAAGTATGGGGGTGGGTCAGTGATGCTGTGGGGCTGTTTCGCTTCCAAAAGCCCTGGGAACCTTGTTAGGGTGCATGGCATCATGAATGCTTTGAAATACCAGGACATTTTAAATCAAAATCTGTTGCCCTCTGCCCGAAAGCTGAAGATGGGTCGTCACTGGGTCTTTCAGCAAGACAATGACCCTAAACATATGGCCAAATCTACACAGAAATGGTTCACCAGACACAAAATCAAGCTCCTCCCATGGCCATCTCAGTCCCCAGACCTCAACCCCATTGAGAACCTGTGGGGTGAGCTGAAGAGGAGAGTACAGAGGAGAGGACCCAGGTCTCTGGATGATTTAGAGAGATTCTGCAAAGAGGAATGGCTGAAGATCCCTCTTTCTGTCTTTTCCCAACTTGTGAAACATTATAGGAGAAGATTAGGTGCTGTTTTGTTGGCAAAAGGGGGTTGTACAAAATATTAACACCAGGGGTGCTAATAATTGTGACACACATTATTTGATGTCAAATAATTATTTCTTTATGTGGGATTTTTTCCCCACTGAATAAATGCACTTGTATTGAAGGTTGGATTTTTCTCTTTTTTTTCCATTAAGGTCCCATATTATTTAGAAAAAAAAAAAATTATTAGAAGCTAAAAAACACATCTTAACCAGGGGTGCCAATAATTATGGAGGGCACTGTATATTTGAACCAGACTTTAGGAAGTAAACTGCTACATTTATTTGCACACAACACAAATAGGAGCCTTTAAATAAACATACTTCATAATAAAGTGTACTTTAAAGTGTACATGTCCAGCTCTGCTCTTCCCTTCAGTTAGAAAGACCACACACTTTAATTGTTGTTGATTGTTTAACTATATTTATTCAGGAACAACAAATTTTCTTAAAGTTTTCATATATCCCGTGCTGTTGAATGCACCACAGATATTACGACGGTCCTGAACGCACCAAACTCTGTGTTTCGAATTAGCCCTTGTGTTGTTGCTAAGCATCCTCTTTTTTTCCAACGCTAATTCATATACTCCTGGTTTATTACTGTGTGTAAATGACACAAGGTGAAATTAATAACACAATACAGTTGGAATAGATATTAGCATAGTGTATTGTTTATCTGTGCATCAGTTAATGCTGTGTAATGCTGGTATGTTGTTGAAGCTAATATGATAATAAGCTAGCTGTCGTCTGTGTGCCTTCCAACGTGATTTCTTTGTATTCCATGACGCATATTATACATCTGAGTGACTCATACAGTTGTCTATGGTCTTTACAATTTAATTGCAATTTTTTTCCCCACCTGGCTTAAAATAAATAATTTAATATGGAAAAAAAATCGATTTAAAAATTGTTAAACAAAAAATCCTGATACATATGTGAGTCTATTTTTTTCCTCCCACCCCTATAAGTCACTCTGGATGCATCAGAGTAAAGACGCTGATTCAATACAAATTCATGTGAAAAATAGTGAACTATCCCTTTAACATACCAGACATATTCTCAGTTCGTTGTTTATGCATCATGTAACGTTAGCTGAATGTGTTACATTAACATACCGTACACCTATTCAGCCTGTTGTTCTCTATTCTATTTTATTTTAAATTGCCATTTCTGTTCTTAGTGTTGGATTTTAGCAAATATATCCACCCGCCCCCCCCAATTTTTTTTTTTTTTACTAATATTCCAGTGTGACTTACATATGTTTTTTCCTTCTTTATTGTGCATTTTTTGGCTGGTGCGACTTATACAGTAGCCTACTCCGGAGCAACTTATAGTCCAAAAAATACGGTAGCTTTTATAAAATACAATCAATGCAGTACATCAGGAAAAATGGAAACTTAAAAATCATGTGCGAACAATACAAGATAAGACATTACTCACTTTTTGCCAAGTTTGTGCATTGGTGTGTTCATCTTTTTTTAATCAAGCATAGCGCTGACTATGATGATGAAAGATTCTAAGCTGAAAGATGCATTTTCAGTCCACTTAGTGCTGACAATGTGCAAGGTTTTAAATCTTATTTTGCATAATTTCATTTTCCCCATGCTCCCGTCTACTGGGCATGACCTGAACTGTTCTTAATTTGACATCACTGACAACAATATGGAGCTCTATGAAGGTTATATTTTCTTTCCACTGAAGGATTAAAAAAAGCCACAAATCTGTGCATATATTTTAAAATTTCAGGTCAAGACCTTCTATAAGACAAGAACAGGTGGCAAATACACAGTCCTACACAGACTTGACTATGCAGACTTTTTCTTTTTTTTCCCCTAAATTCCATGGTTCCAGGTTATTTATAGCCTTGGCTAAAATACAAGATGAGCTGTGTTTTTTTTTCCTGTTTCTATAGGGACAAAAAACATTCAATTGCACTTACTCCAAGTACTTACAAGATGAAATAAAAGTTCTTGAAGCTGTCCTTGGAAATATATGTGATAAACACTAATGTCAATACCACAGTATAAGAGATAGAATGGCTCAAAAGCATATTTCACAGACATTGAAGCTCTGATTAAACTATAGAAGCTAAAAGAATACAGTCATTAAAAACATTTCTTCAAAGGTTTGTGCAGTTGTGGCAGATTTCCAGCACTGGTTCTTATCCATCTTTTTTTTTTCTTTTACACAGTGCACACACAGAACAGAAGAACAGAAATGTAATGACTGAAAATAAGATGATAAGTAGAGAAGGGTGAGAGGAAACACTTTTCTGGGGTTTCACCTCTGTGCAACAGAAATACAGAAACACAAACAGCTGGAAAGTTATTATATGTCATTTATGCAAGACTGAAATGAAGCTTTTATGACCTGAGACAAACACCAGTTTTCATAACAACTAAATGGAGTCAACCAACCATTGGACAAGATATTGGGTCTTCCCATCCAATGGCTGCGCCTCATAGCCGTAACCATGGAGACGTCGTCAGGAGTTATCTCTCGATGGTTGGATGACCAATGACGTGATGAAGAGCCAGTATAACTGTCTTGATTGGCACAGACCTTTGACCTTTGACACTGTCTGTACTCATTTGAGGTACGTTTGAATTGTTTTTTTATTCATAGTTGAATAAATCATCATATAACAACAGCCTTAGTACTGTAGGTGCTGCCTTATTGAAAGACAATAGCATGCAATACAATGATACAGAAACAATGAAACATCATAAAACATACTGACAACGAGGTTTGTATCCATGGGGGCCCATTTTTTGCTGCTTTGTGTTTTTTGTTATGTGGCCGTTATGTGCAGGACTAGGTTAAAAATAGGTTTTATATGCAATGAGCTCCTGGATTCTACTGTATTTGTTGCTGAGAAATAATGTGATATATTCTACAATGGCTGCTACAAAATGGCTGCAGCTGGCCTATGTGACAATGTGTAATTGTTATCCATATGTATGTACTGTATGTGATTGCTAAGGGAATACTACTAATCCCACTAAGGTAATGAGTTCGTGCAGCTGAATACACGATGCAGGATCTGAAAAAGGGGCTTTCCAAATTCATTCGGTCTTTATCTCTCAATATGTATCAGCCGACGGTCAAAGGGAAGCAACGTGAGGTATTGAAGTGCACAGGAAGATATTCATTTAATATTTGTGAACAGAGAATGGAATTCAAAAGTGTAATGCATAAATGGGAATTTACCGCATTACTGTATGTGCAGGATAAATAAGGGAGGATATTTTGACTTGACGACGCAGCTGCTAATCTAAAAGCTTCGACTCAAGCCAAACAAAAAGGTGCTACTGCAGTCTCTGTAAGCTGAAAGCCTTTATGTAAGATATAAACCAAGCACTGTTCAGCTTTTATAAGAGATAAACTTTATTTATTTTCCAACAATATGTATTTATTTCTATACATCCTTCACACAGCTCACATTGTTATTATTCTTTTCTTCTTCTTCTTCTTTTTTTTTTTTTTTTACAGAGAATGTGTGTGTTGTGTGTATTACTAAATATTCCAAGGCTATCCTCTTCCTAGCAAACAATAAACACAATAACAAAAAAGGCTTATATATATAATTTAGACTCAAAGAATGAGGTAACATTTCACAGTACAAATTCTTCAAGTTTTTCTCTTTTAAGAACTTAAACCTGCAGTATTTTTGCAGTATTAAAATGTTTTGAAAACAGTTAGAAAAAAGGAAAAAAAAAAAAAAAAAAAAGCTTTTACAAATCTTTAGCTCAAGTCCTGAATCCTCTCCCAGTCACTGATATTGTAGAAAAAAAAAAACCCAGACTGTTTCCCTTCTAGAAAGAAGCTAGGTGCATTTGGTTTGCATGTCCCCTGTGCTAAAAGAACTGGTAGTGTGGGACGGGGTAGGCGGGCACTTTCATGACAGGCAACAGAAGCATTCTCTTGGGCAAACCTAGAGGGGAGACATGAGAAGAGCACACCTCTGCATGAGTCCAGGGCAACAAATAACCAAATGTTTCTTTCTTTCAGGCTAAACTACACACTAGTCTACATGTGAGTCTGACAAACAGACCTCACGCTACACAAACAGGACTCCCCGAGGAGGAAATGTAAGTGTGTGAGAACAGGCAGGAATGTGTGCAGACAAGGTGACAGCCTTCATCAGCGGTGAGAGGAATTAGACAGAGAATTTCAATGTAAACATTAATATGTTAAAAGGACATTTTCAGTTTTAGATGATCTTTAGTGTTATTTTAATACAGTAGCTTTGGCTCTTGTTGCCAGTTATTTACCTCAGTAAAGAGGTAACAAAAAAAAAACCTGACATGTTGATATGACAGTAGAAGACGATGGTCAGATGATGACACAGGGTGTTAATGACCAGTTCAGCCAATTCAGAAGATGTTGGAACACAAAGGAAGTAAAGCTGATCATTCAGTAATAGACATTTATTTATGTTATTTTATTACTTGGGTCTAAAAGCCAAATGTGACAGGACCTTTGAACCTGTTGCTCTCTGTCTGTGGAACATCCTGACAGACCACCTCCGAGACCCACAGACGGAGGACACCTTCAAAAAAGGCCTTAAAATGTTTCTGTTTTAGGAATGCCTACTCATAACCTTTCATCTGTCTCATCTGCTTTTTACTGATTTGCATTTTATTTTATTATTTTATTTTTTAACAGTTTTTTAATTACATTGCCTTCTTCTGTAGCACTTTGAATTTTTTTTTTTAATCTAAAAATCCTTATAAATACAATAATAATAATAATAATAATAATAATAATAATAATAATAATAATAATAATAATAATAATAATAATAATAATTATTATTATTATTATTATTATTATTATTATTATTATTATTATTATTATTATTATTATTATTATTATTATTATTATTATTATTATTATTATTATTATCATCATCATCATCACATGCACTATCTTTCCAGACTCACTGCTTTGGACCTTGTCAGTTAGAACAGTGGTGGTCAGTCTGACCTCTACCATTATAACATGAACAACAGTTGAAATGGTTGGGTATCTCACAGGCATCACCAGACAAACATTCATCTACCAGAAACTGTAAAAGCTACAAGTTATAACATCATTAATAACCACTTCATGTGTATTTCAAAAGTACTGATTTCTATTAAATCTAGCATTAGTGTTGCTGCTTAGCACTGTGAGATACTTATCAGTGTCCATTTCTTTTCTACTGTACATTTTCTACATATACTACACAGTTCAGGAACAACTTGTTTTTATATGTTTGGGATATATATATATATATATATATATATATATATATATATATAAAAAATCACATACTGTTTAGTGCACTACATAGCACATTAGTATGGAATTTCAGACACAGCCTTAGTAATTACTTCATATGCTAATTATTTTTAGACCTGTGGGTGTCATATGACCTGCAATTCAAGTTATAGCCACCAGGTCGAAATGGAGTAAGACCCCAGTACAGTTCTAACAAACTGACCTAATAATAACATGAATCACAAATACACCTTAAGGCAAGTCTTATTGTTTCTTATATAGAAAGAGTAGTAATGTGAGCTGGCATCTGGACATATGTTTGTGTTGTATGACCTATGCTTTGGTGTTCTGTCATCCAGTACCACTGAATATACTAATGTGGTACGGAACTCTGCAGCATTTTAGTTTTGTGTGCCAACAAGAAATCCCAAAGCAGCAACAGGAGCCAGAAGTGTGGCGAAGAAGCAGCAAACAGTGTAAGAAGCTTCATACGGAAAATGATACAGCATTAATTTGCAATATTTTCATACTTGTTTTGTGGCTGACCCTGATATTTATGCTTAAAGCAGCATTTTGTTAAACTAAAACAACATTTTTCACACATTTCAAACATATTTTCCACGTATTTAGCTTGAATATTGCTACAGAGACATAGTACAAGGTCTCTCATCAGAACTTAGTGCATGGAGCTAGAGGCAAAACTTAACAGACAAAACACCTCAGCAAGGCCACAGCCCTGATGTAAATTACAAGGATGGAACATTTTATTCAAAACATAGATTCAGATAGTTCTTAAAGTTTTTACTTCAGTTTTGTCTTATCTGAAAACATGCAAAGGCATGGACATGTGGGAGGGTGGAGTTCATGTGAACAAACCAACACTTTCACCCACTGAGACATGGACCCACTGATGAGTAATGGAAGAATTATTTAGAGAATGCATCATCAACGCCACAGAGAAACCTACTTTACCCGATATATAAAGCACGACAATTATATATATTTTCAATTTTGAATCTTCACATGTTAAAATATGTTATGCCTTTCACACTGGTGCAAGAAATCTTTCAACTGCCCTCTTCCACCCTTTCAGCTTCTTCTCTCATTTATGCTCTTAGGGTCACCATTTCCTTTTCTTCCTGTTTTTTCTTCGTCTTTCAATCATCGCATTGGCAGAAAAATACATCACTTTCATCAACATTTCGCTCAGTCTTTTAGCCTGCACTTTTAGCTTCCTTCATTTCACTCATTTTCTATCTCTGAAATGCAAAGAATAATATTTAAAAGATGTAAAATAAATATACTTTGACATGGTTTTCTAGCAGCAGCTCAATGAAATGAACGCTGGTTCTTTCATTAACTGTGGCAGTCACAATAACATGTAAAGAGTGCGGTGCAGTGTGGAGGCCAAGGCCTGTAACAAAACACCCTAAACGAAGGCACGAGTCCCAGCCCCACCATAAACATAAAAACTAAGGTGTGTTTCATATCCACGGCTGGTGAGTTCTCATGGGGGCACTAAAACTCTACCCGGGGCCTCAGACTAGTTTCTTCCAGCACATAAGATCCATTCAAGCTCCAAGCTGTAGGATGAACAGACGGATCCCCTAATGCTACATGTGTACACACACTACACAAGGCTGAGTCTGTTGAGGTAAATGTGACTGTAAGTGTGACAGAAGGATGGATGCAGTCAATTTTGGACCAATACCTAAGCTGTCTAAGGTGAAAGACTTAGGTAGATTTTTGCTGTGGGTATTGCTGTGCGGTATGTGTAATTCCTCTGTAGCATACATACATACATACATACATACATACATACATACATACATACATACATACAGAGAGCCTCTGGAAGTTTTAACAGTGAGGACATGGGGTCTATTCAGCAGCCGTAACATAACAGCAGAACTGCTGCAACTGCCGTGTCTTACATAACAGTCTGTACAGACAGGAAGTAAGTCTATGTATTCAGCTAATCTCAAGAATTTAGTGTTTTAACAAGTAACATTAAAGATTTCCAAGATTTCAAAGACTAGTTGAACACTACTTAAGATCTATTTCTGTACATGAGCTACATCTTGTGAAGTAAGCAAAAGCAATTTGAATGTATTTCTTGTCGAAGTAGTGTTTTTGTGGTGTGAAGAGTCCATGTTCTGATAAACATTGACTGGTGTGGACTTAGTATTAGGAGTTGTTTGTTCTCTGTTTTTATTTTGCTGTTTAGTTACAATATTTTTAATATCAATTTAATGAGTATGAAGTTAATGCAAATTTATACATTTTAATTCCGTGATCTACACAATTCTTTGAGTCTGATACATTTAAAGGTTCAAGTTGTGAGAGGATATAGGAGAAGATAATCATAATAATGCTTTCATTTGAATACAATCACACGTAATTAAATCTTCATCTACAGAATAAGTGGTGCCCTACTCACCCCCCCCATTTTTCTGTATAGTGGGTTACAGGAAGTGTTAGGGTGCATCAGCTGATGTGTTTGAGTATGGATGATGTTGATAAAACCTCCAACAAGGGAGGAGGAATATTTATGTTTTTGGAGGTACCACAGTAAAAAGTTAGGGGGGGGGGGGGTATTCAATGTTATAATTATAATTGTAACTTCACTCCTAGATCCAGCCAAATGTCACACAATGAACCTTTAAGGGCTGCACATGCACAGGTGAATGTTTGAGTGAGATGTCACGATAACTTTGCAACTTTCGAGACAGATATCGGCGGTTAAGAGCTTTAGTGACAGCGGTAGTCTGATCATAAGGGATTAAGCAGATTAAGCAGACTGAGCACAAGAGGAGACAATTAGCCAAAGCACAGAAAGAGATGTTTGTCCAGTACTGGGAAAAGAAAATAAAGCAAACTCTAAAACCTAAAGTAAACTCTCAGGTGCCAAGATTGAAATGATATTTGAGTAGGAAGATATGTCAGAGGAAAATGTTGTAACCTGAGACATTACTAAAGAATGATTCATTTACCCTGAAACATATGTGCACTCTGCTCTCTAATGGTCAGCACTTATGTGGCAGGTAGATTAAGTCAAATAAAGGGATAAGTCTAGCATTAGGGAGAAAGATATGGACACAAAAAAGATGGACAAGAGTGAGTGTTAGACTAGGAGAATAAAAATAAAGATGCACATACCATAGGCAGGAGCAGCAGCAGCAGGGCTGTATCCATACGGTGTCCCAAAGCCTGTGGGTGAAGAGGTTAGAAAGCCTAATTCAGTTGCATATTTCTCAGACAGCATATTTCAATGACTGTGTGGCCTCTCAAGTTTCCACCAGACAGCTGTGGGTGCATGGAGACTATACTCATTTATGTACAGATACAAGAATCATTTATTAGAGGAGGTTTTAGTCAAATGGAGAATTCATGCAATTTTCACAACAATATATCCTTCATTATCACCATTGTAATCATTCATGTTACATTATTATTCAGCCATGCATCATTATAATCACTGTTCTCTGTACTGCGCAGTACCGTAGGCTACTGCATCTCTGACGTTGTGTGATATTTCCAAACACAACTGAGGCAAAACATTAGATTTCAAACAAGACACTGAGCATGCAGCCTAAAGCAGAACATGTTTTACAGCAGTGAGAAAATACCAACACTGTAACCACAACTAGTGTCAAATGATGAAAAGTGACATTAAATTATGGGCAGCAATACTTGGATACATTATTTAATTTATTAATGGTATCAAGTGAAAATGTGTGTTGATGGAATAATGCAAAAAACCCAAAAAAAACCCAGATTGTGTATGGAAAGTAAACACACACAGCTCTGCTCTCACTACCTGGTGTGACATATCCAGGTGCTGCAGCGCTCACAAAGGCGCCTCTGGCAAGAGCAGCTCTTCCTCTTCCTCTAGCTACCTGAGCTGCCACCGCTGAGGCTGCTGCTGCCGCGGCCAGGGCTCCTTTAGTCTGAACACACACATGGACACCATAAAAAAAAACAAAAAAACACACAACCTTCTAAGGAGATATGATACAGCCACTTCCAACTTCAGCATATGATCCCTCTTAAATATTACATGTCCATCACCCTGTTGATTAAAGCAGTGTAATGCCTTCGGGTACAATAAGATTGAATTTGCCTGCATTTAAAAATAGAAAAGGAAAATAAAACAATTGGCATATTCTTTAACAAACCAAACTTCAATTTCCATTAAAGTCTGCCCAGACTTGTTCAGAGTCAGTGATAAAATGTGCTTAATTTAAGATAAATTGAGAAAAAAATGACAAAGGTGATAATGTTTTCAATATATACTGTAAACCTATGAGTGTAGGTAATGGACAGGCAGTATTATTTTATTATTATATCCTATATCATAAAAGGGAAGTGGACTCCTGCATCTCAGACATCATGCAAAATCCAGACAGAGCCAACTGCTGTAGTTTGGCATACTAGTGTAGTTTTGGAGAAGGAGGAGATTAGCGAAATTGCCAAGTTCATACGACTAATATTTTGGGAGATATTAGTAATTTTGGAATACGGCAGCCTTATCATAGCCTTCCCCAAAATCAAGGAATCTTAAAATTAAACTGGGTTACCATGTTACAATAGGGGTATGTTGTCAAATTTCACATACTGTGTATATGTGTGTTTTCTGTATACTATCTGTATAATATAATAATATACATTATATATCCTAAATGTCATTTAAAATAACGTTTATTTGCAACATAGTATAGCTAAATATTACATGATCCAAAACTATACATTTTAGTAGAAAAATGACAGAAATATGTGGTGTTAAAATGGGGTTACAAACCAAAACATTTGGGAACCACTAGAGTAAGTGAACATTCATGGCCAATTTGAAGAAATACTGTCATGTTCATAAGAATCAGGTGGTCATGGAAAACATTAAAGTAGGTCTCTGGCATTTATCAGTGTTGTAGCGCCATAAGATTACTTTGACAATCCCAAAAAAACAGTTCTATCTGCAAAGCACTCAGTCCTCTAGTGTATCACAGGCCTTGTTGTTTACCAATCTGTTAGCACACAGACTTATTGACAAGATAAAAGATGTGATAAATGTCAGGCATTGATGTGATAAGACACTTATTGTGAGACCCAGTGTTATTGATTACTAATGGTCTACAGGGAACAAAGAAGCCAAATTATCTCATTGAAAAGGTGACATTGATCAATTGACATAAAAAGCAGATTGCCGGGCATTCAAGTGAAATATTAACAGAGAGATCTAACTGTTATTTATTATTTCATTGTGGATAAATGAATATGTTCAGACTGAAGTACTTTCTGATATGTACTGCATTTTTTATTCATGTGTTTTCTTACCTGAGGCAATATTTTCTTTTTCTTGTTTGCAGCTGCATTGGGACCAGAGAAGAGTTTTTCCAGAGCTGCCAGAGCAGCGCTGGCCTTTGCTACCTTTTTGTTGGGGCCTGCCCCACGAAACTTCTGTCCATCGACCTCCACCTAACAAACAGATGTCAAAAGGTAAAAAAAAAAAAAAAAAAAAAAAGAATTATTAATTAATTATTAATGACTCTATTCTTTCTGTTGAATTTTGGCAGTGAAATGGCCTTCTAGGTGGGTGTAATTAGAGAAAAAAAACATTCTAGACTTAGTTTATTGATCGTCCTGCTTATTTCTAATTCATTTTGTTGTTTTCTTTTTATGGATTTTACAGTAATATTTTATAAGCTGTTGTGTCTTTTTAATTATATGTATTAATGTATAAATAATTCATGTGCTTTGTAACTTCTTTACTTTTACATCACTGAAACAATCATTGTAATCCTTTCTAATACTCGTGGAGTCAATAATTTTTCTGTTTACTTAACTGCTCTGTCAAAACTAACACTCAAACAATAAATGTTGCCCAAAACTCATGTATTTATCAGTAACTCAGTGAGTCAGTCTGGCTGAACAGGACAGCTTGTTTAGAGAAGCCCTGCTGTCAAGCAGGCCTGCTAATCAGTCAGCAGAGCGATGGAGCAGCCAGGCATGTCGGAAAACAACGTTCCCCACAGAGAACAATCCTGCTTCAGGAACCAAGTGACTGATTGACTCTAACAGTGATCAGCCTGTTTGTGAAAGTGTGTGGCTTGTCCTCTGAGTGTGTGTACCTTTTGTATAAATGTGAAAATGGAGAATTTGCCTTTGATCCACGCTTTTTACATGTTTCTATGTTTAGTCTTGTGCGTGTGGTTCTATATATATACACATATATGCAAGACTTTCACCTCCATAACAAAGCGCTTGTCATGACTGCCTCCACTTTCAGAGATGAGCTCATATTTAAGTCCTCGTCTCTTCTCGTTCAGCTCCATGACTGGGTTCTTCCCACTCGCCGTCAGTATGGGACCCTGAGTTCGCACCTAACATGTGAAGAATATATTTCAATCACTAAATAACAAAGCATCTTCACTGAATACTGGACTTGTAACATGGCCAAAGGTGCATTGTGACTCCCTTTTACATTTTATTTGCCTATGCATAGAAATTGGTCAGACTGAAACAACAATTATTCATAGTACGTAAATATACAGATGTGTTTGTTAGGGAACAGGTTTCTTCATCCCTACCTCCAGTGTGTTGGAACTGTCTGAGGAGTGTGTTGGGTTATTGCTTGTGTGGGTGGACGTCTCGCTCTTCCCCTCACCGTCCGACTTCTCATCTGAACTCAAGGGATCCAGGTCTGAATCAAAACCTGTTGGGTATCCCATTGCTTGGAGAACCTAAACCAGAATTACAAAAAAAAAATAAAAATTGCTGAATAAGATACATCCTCAACCAACCAACCAACCAAGCAGTCAATTCACCAGCTTTGTATCCACGTGTGCCAACAGCACTCATGGAGCTGTTATAAAGTACAATACAGTTTTTAATATGAGTGTCCCTGTAGCTGTCCTCAACAGCTACACACTGCTCTAAAATTATTCACACCAATACTCAGACAGAAGGTAAAATAAAAAATAGCAGGTTTTCTATCCAAACAAGTGATTGTGTTAGAGCTGATGAAGAAGTCTTTTCAGGTAGAAAGGGTGAGAGAAAACAGAAGATAAAGGGAGGTTGAGGAAGAGAAAAGGCTCAAAAGGTGAGAACACGAGAGACGAAGAAAGAGAGTGAGAGGTAGAATGGAAAAAGGGAGAAAGAGCCTTTTATGGGAATGAAGCGGATAGCAGATTATCCGAGCTCTGGGCTCTGGAGAGTCTCTTTGTTCATGACCACTTTGGGATTACATGGATTTGACCACCTCCATCCCTCCTCACACAAACACACATGCATTGACACCAAGATCTAACCACACAAAATCATATTTATACACAAGCACATGACGAGCGGCTGTAAATGTTCTTTCAGCATTCATGCATTCTTATCCTCAAATAAGTAAAGAGCTTTGTCACTAACTCATTTTTGTCCAGCTGTGTTTGTATGAATTCTCACTTTATGAATAAAAAAAAAAACTGCATTGAATTGCTTAAAAGCAACGGTTTGCAAAAAACATTTTCACACACAAAAAGTAGGTCTTTTGATAAGAGATACACTTAAATATAGGTCATGAAAAGAGAATTGCTAAATAAATGATGACTGTTAAATTCATAAGTGGACCAATAAAGACCAACATTCATTGAATTATTATAAGGGGGGGAGACATGAACGTCATATTGAATGGGAAATAGCAACAACATGCCTCCAAGGAAAACTGTGAGCCATTTTGAATGGAGTGGGAGGATATGAATTAATGGTATATGAGAATGGGGGGTGTCACATGTCCATCAGGTTTAAGGACAAAGCTAAAGCAGCTTCAGGGATTTCACAAATTGGATGAAATTCCAGGTCAAAGGTCTCTAGTTAAGTCTATCAGCTCCACCACCAGAGTTTTAAAATGCACTTTAAATTGACCTCATGTCACATTAAGTTCATATCATATCAAAGTAGTGGCGCACCGAACATGAATAGATAGGAAAGTGGCAATGTGCAATTGTCTGAGCTTTTTTTTTTTTTTTTTTTGCACAAATAGGCAGCTTAAAATATGGCACTACCTTTGATATGCACCACCTGCTTAACTTCGTAAATACTAATGGATGGAATCGCACATATAGATTTGCAATTTCTGTTTCTTTTTCTGAATCTAGTTAAAATACACAACATAATTGGATGAAAACCTGATTAGTCTGAATTGTGGATAACAGCTGAAGCTGAACCACTGCTAAGTTCTGTACACTTCCTGTTCTTGTTACCTTGACAGCGACGTGGAGCTTGGCGGTCTTCTTGGATGATCCAGATGCCTCATAAATGGTGCCATCCAGATCAACAGACATGGTGAAGACCGGAGCGTGAACCGGGCCCGACTGGGACAGCAGGCGATACTGCAGCCCCGGCCGGATCTGGTTCAACCGCATCAGGGCGTTCATAGGCTGGTTAGAGTCTATGGCTTTACTGTCCAGGACTAATACAGAAAAATAAAAGCACAAACCAGATCATATTAAGATCAATTTAAAAAGGCTTTGCAGCAGTTGTAGCAATTATTCAGCTGAAATTGGACAGATCGGACCAATTTGGAAATGCTATATGTGATAAATCTGATTTTCAGACACTTTTTAACACTAAAGTAGATTATTTCATGACAAATAAAGGTGGCTCTATTGTCTTTCCCTCTCAATCACATTCCTCCTTTTTGCCAATATCTAAAATGCCTCTGCCTCCATTAGCTGTGGTTCATCATCTTGTTGTATGAAGAAAGAAGTGGGGATGGTTGGGTGGCCTACTAAAACGTTTGCAATCAATACTATTGATCTGCCTCCAGAGGTTGGAGGAAAGGTGGAAGGAAAAGAGAGACAGAAAAAAGAAACAAATAGAGACAAGCAGAAGAGGAGCAGCCATCCTGTAAGTGTCAGGTGACACTGCATTTAAGGATTTCACAAATACACAGCACAGCTACATGTAAACAACTAAAAGTGGGTGTTTGAGCTGATTAAAAACAAGGCAACAAAATGAAAATTTTGTAATGTGCACAATTTCAGTCTTTGCCTCTTCTACCTTTCCGCAGATTTCTCTTCATCTTCTTGATGAGGTCCTTGTCATCCATTGTTCCATCCTCATAAGGCCTCTTCAGGCCTAATCCTGCAAAGAGATCAAGAGGAAAGGTGGCAGACAGTGGGATGGAGAGAGGGTTGCTAATCAATAACAGCAGGAGGTGTACCATACAAAGTCACTTGTGTGCGACAGAAAGACAAAGATGCAAAAAAATAAACAACAGGAAAAGAACAGGCACGAAGATGAATATCTTACAGAAAAGATAAACAGAACAGACTGGCAGGCCAACAAACAGTCAAACAATGAAGAAGACAAACAAGTGTCTTCGCAACATAAACTTTAATCTGTAAATGCTCTGGCAATTTTCCATGTCAGTGACATGAGGTACTGAAGAGCTGGGTTTGATTTTCCATGAAAGTCACTCTTGGACAATTGCCCGAGTCTAAACGTAATGGGATTTCTGACCATTTTTCTTGAATATAGAAAGCAAAATATTTTGCTAAGGGTCTCTAAATGTGACACTTATGATATAGTCACCCATTACAAAGACTTCAGTGTTAAAAAAACAAAAGGAGACCAAATCAAAATGGCTTCTACAATGACAGCAGTATTGACAGATCTGCTGGCACTATATTGTGGAAAAAGAATGCAATATGTGCATCCAGAAAGGTCATATAAAATGTGGAAATTTTTCATATGGAATTTTTACAGGCAAGTTTTATTTTCATAAACTGCAGACTCCCAACACAACCTGCTTAACTGAACCCAGCAAAGTTGCAGCTAAGGTGAAAAGGGGCTGACAGACCAACAACGTGATTTTCCAGCAGACTAACAGGACTGAAAGCTTAAACAAATAAACAGACAGCAGGATAGACATGTCGGAAAAATACTGCACAGAAGAAAGTGAGACAACCAGGTTAAGATACCGACCACAACAATCGGGAGTTAAGAGAAGACAGGCAGGTTGACAGGTACACGCACCTTCTTTATCAGACCAAGGGTATTTCTGTGATGGTTTATTGGAGGGAAGAGGCTCCATCTCCAGTACCTTGTAGATCTGTCCAAATGCCATGAGCCTGAGAGCATGCTGTACAACACAAAACAACACGTAAAAAGAAAGAAAATCAAACCATCTATGAAATCTTAAACTGCATTTCTACTCAAAGTATCCTTCAGACTGTGATGCAATTTAGTCCACAGACACGTGAAGAACTGACAGCAGGTTTTACACTTTACTTTTGTGTGAGATTATACAACAAAAGACATGCTGCAATCTCAGGCCTGGCTTTGAACAAAGGTAATACACAGTATATGATCAATGTTAAAATCTCCTGTACATCAACGACACCCTGGTGACATACTATACTGGCCAAATTTCACCGTACAAGACTTAAACTCAAATAAAAATATTAGATAAATAAAACCGTTCAGTCATTCCTCATCAAATCAGGGAATTCAGGTAAAAATGTTGGAGCCTAAATGAACAGAACCATAAACTGGAAGGGAGTTTTGGTTTAGTTAGATAAGGAAACACCATAAATAAAAAGTACAACAACAAAAACAACACAAAAGATTCAATAGAATATGTGGATTGTAATGAGGCTTAATAATAATGTAGAACATTTCCATGGTGTGATTTAGTCCAACACAATAAATAAATGATGTTTGTGCCAAAACACAATTTTCTCTTGCAATCTGAAAACACTGTAGCCAGTAATGGCCTGGTCACAATCCACCATGTGTGTTTTTAGTCTGTATGTTCTTTGGGGTGGCCATGGCTAGGACATTTTTTTGAAAACGTGGGGAGGGGGTGGCAAGAGCAGGCAGGGAGTAAGACAACACATGTCACTCACACAGTTGTGCAAAGTAGGAGTACGTGGCCCACACAGCACACCTGGCATTTGCACATGTAGTAAGTGAGTTGTGTTTACAATATACGATCTCTGTGCGATTGCCACTTTATCGTACAGAAGGCTGTACTTACACGTGTCCTTTTACTCACATGTTGTAAGTGAGTGCAAGTGTGATGAACGTAATTTTTTTTTCCGAGAGGAGGAGGCTGTTCAGCTGTCCTCTTATTAGACACCTTGGAGACCAAGTGGTGGCACATGTCTGTTGGCTCAGCTTTTATATATACTGTAGAAATCAGTGCACACAACATGCGTTGCTACTGCAGGGCATGTGCTTACTCGGTACAGTCCACATAAGTTCTGTGTGGTCATTGGACAGTAAAACTAGGGTAGTACCCAGTTAGCACAGACCATGCAATTATCACAGTATGTGCTAAGTGCACCATCCGTAGATTAAGTCAGTGTTTCCCAACTATTGTGTCGTGGGGTGTGTGTGCTGTGGAGGATTATCCACTTTCACCTGATTGGTTCTGTAGGAGAACGGTGTGATATAGATACGTACGACTGCATGCACCAATGATCAACTCTACAACAACAGTCTGCCATTTCCCTTAGCAAAATAAAAGTGAGAAGGAACGGGCCCTGATGCGATGCATTTTGTTGATAAAGCCCCCCTGCATAAGTGATGAGTGGATTAGTGGGTTACCCACGAACCCTGGGTATTGGCTTGGGGTGTGGGAGATATACCTCCCATACTACTACAGTACCACTCCTACACACAGGCCTCAAGCCATAAGCAAGAGACCATCTGAGGGGTAGCTGACACACCCTTTCTACTTTCTTGGTCCCCCCCTCCCCCAAATCGATCTGTGAGAGGAGGGACTTTCAAGGATGATTAATATAAGGATGAAAAAAGACAGATTCAGAGCTGCTGAGGAAGATCTTTGAGTTTGTCTGTCTTTAATTCCCGCAAGAACATCAACTCTGTGTTTGATTAAACAGGCCCAGGTTTCACACTGAGGAAGTACATTGAAACTAGGTGCACATTATATTTCAATAAATAGACTTTTGGTGACATTGTTCTTTGGTGGTGTGCTTTGGGAAACACTGGATTAAGTAAGCATGGTGAAAAACTTAACTCACAGAGTCAGTGCGTTGTGCGCTCATTGGCTGTAGAAGGCACGCATGTCACCCATACTGGGGTGAATCTGTAGCCCGAATGCAGCGAAAATTCCTCATGTACACAAAGCGCGTCTACGTGCTCCCAAATCTGTACAGAAGTAGTACTCACCTTGCAAGTAGACAGTACGCACTTGCAAGTATGACGGGTTGGGACCATGGCTTTAATAACCTTAGGAGCACTTCTCAATAGCAATAAGTAAATATTCTTAGACACAGCAAAATATTTCACATATACTTCCATGTAAAAATGCAACATAAATGTTCACCAACAACTGCCACATAATTGTTTTCATGCTGATCTTGTAAACTTCATGATCATAGTATAATACACAATGGCTAATCCTAGAGCTTGTTTGTCTATCATGCATTGTTCTGTGACTATTGTAACACACTAAGCACACTTATATATACAGCTGTAACTTTCTAAAACTAGTGGCTGACCAATAGACATTTCTGCTGATGCAAGCTCCGCCTCCTGAACTTTGTTAGTGGGCCTTTCTTAGAATATATGCTTTGGTCCATGTGGTGGAAGGTGAGGTCCTAGAGGGGTGTTTCTAAGGGAGAAGTGACACTTTAATATTCTGCTTTAATGTATCTCTTTGAAATTACAAGTACTCCTGCTGAGTCAGGCTCATTTACATCGATGAGGCAAATCTACAACCCACCAATTCTGTGTCATTTGTTAAGAGCTCAGTAGTTTGTTATGCACATCTCAAATGAAGCATAGTAAACAGCTTGGTCATAAATCAAATCCAAAAATCATTGTTTTAGCCACAAGTGAGATGACATCTTGAGTTATTATTCAGTTCAAAGCATCCAAACTCCAATCAAAGACAACCATAGCAGCACTGCTTTTTAATTTCTTCCCATTTAATTAGATTAGAAGATATACAGGGCAGCGTGTGTTAATTTATCATTCTATCTGCACAAACATTCAGAAAGATAACCAGAATGACACACTGTGGCCCTCCTAATGTTAATCCATTAGGGAGGAAGAGTGTCTCAGATATTCATGAGCTTCAGTGTAGCTCATTGACAGAACTGCTCCGTCTCTCCTATCTGCTCTTGTATCTGCTCCAATACAATTATCCCCATTGACATTCCAGCCTCGTTCAAGCTCCCTTCAAAGGAAATGGACGGCAGGATTCACTAAGCCATGCGGCTCAGAGGCAGCCCTGCTCAGTGGAGCGTGTGTGTGAAGAGGGACATGACAGCACACGCACACACACACCAAATACTGTCCAGAGGGTGTCAGAGATGGATTTACGGTTCGCAGTGGCAATAGTTTCTCACACTAATCATTAAAATTCAGCACTGCACAGCTGTTAAGACACACAACCTACTTCTTTCAGTGTGTGTGTGTATGTGCATGCAGATTGTGAGGTTGCCGTAGTGATAGGGGCTATCTGTCTGGTAATAGGTGTGTTGCTTGCTGATTCCCACACACTGACAGCTCAGGGCAAGAACAGCTGGGTGATAACAGTGTATTTATACTGATGTGTGTGTAATGTGTGTGTACCTGTGCACTGTAGGTGATGGCCTCAGCCTGCTGGTCGGTCATGTTGGCTAACGTGTTTGTTGGCTCTTTCTCACAAGGGTCATGTAACCCTGGACCACCTAGAAGAGACAACAGAAGAAAATTCAAGGGTCTTGTCTCGTTGTCTGAACCCGCTTTATCCTCACTAAGGTCAGGGTGGTCACTGGAGGACTAATTCGGCTGAAATGGGTGAAGGCGGGGTACACCCTGTATGAGTCTCCAGTTCATCTCAGGGCTGAACATATATAGACAAACAATCACTCTCACATTCACACCTATGGACAATTTAAATTAGCCAATTAACCTATCAGTCCATGTGTTTGGATGGTGGGAGGAAACTAGAGTAGTGGAGAGGAGAACATACAAACTCCACACAGAAAGGTCTGGTGCTGGATTCGAACCAGGGTCCTTCTTGCTGTGAGGCACGAGTGTTTACCACTGCACCACTGTGCTGAAATTCAAGGGTTATTACAAAATTAAATCTTAATCTTGGAAATGTTTCTTCAAGTTAGGTGATGTGGAATGGGTCGTTGGTGGGCCTACATCTACATAGGCCCCTGAACAATACGGTCTTATAGCCCATTTGCCATCCAACTCAAATTGAACATATATCAAGTGAAGGGGGTTTAGGGGGCTCTGCTTCAAAAAGATTTAGAAAATCATAGTACCTAAAAGTGCATTTTCATGCAATTTCAGATGGAAACTACTTGTTTTAGTAATGTACAAATACAGTGCAATTCTGCTCATTAATCCACCACTGGATCTGCATTAGGAAATATGAGTTAAGCTTTCAACAGTGATGTAATAAGGCTTTATTTCAGCTTTCACTGTCCAATAAATAAGAGGTCAGGGCCAAAAAAACCATTAATAGTATAATCAAATTTTTTTTCACTGCTGTTTAAGTCACATTGGACAGCTAACTCTATGTGTAGACTCATTGTGAACAAATGTAACACATTTTTAAAATAGGCAAGACCAGCTTCATGTGGTTTCAGAAATATTTAATGAGAAGGGGCAATTGTGCAGCTTGTCTGCCACTATTTCTTAAACTGGGGTGTGATGCCATCTCTAATAAAACAACTGGATGTCTGACAGATGAGCAAGGAAAATTTGATGTTCTGCTGTTTTTTTGTTGAGGCTCAGAGAATCGGATGGGACAAAGTGAATCCCTAATCGTGTTCTTCTAAGAACGAAGCGACACAAATGTTTTTGTCCGACAACATGATCACTCACTGAAGATGGGCTATATGATGTGGTGGCTGTTGTGCCCAGTAATCAGGTAACATATTGTGATCCATGCACAGCAGCTCTATGGCTGGGGTCAGCATTATGCTGCGACAGTAGTTTGAGAATAATGTACAAAAATAAACACCTGGTTGTCTTACTTTTTATTTACCAACTCCAATAAGGCTTTCCTTCCATTCTCACATGCTCTATTCACACCCAATGGTATTTATCTTTAGGTCCACTGTCAACCTGCAGGACATAGTCACCATTCTTCATGTGTTTGTCCATCTCCATGAGCATTAGACTATAGTTACCTCCACCAAGGAGGTTATGTTTTTGTCTCTGTTTATGTGTTTGTCTGTCTGTTTGTTTGTCTGTGTTCAAGATAACTCGAAAACTTATGGATGGATTTTGATGAAATTTTCAGGATATGCCGGAAATGGGAACAGGAAGAAATTATTTCATTTTGGTGGTGAGGTGGGGGGGTCTACCTTGGTGGAGGTATGTGCTCTCAGAGTGCTTTTCTAGTTGTCTACTTTGATGTTGTTGGTCCCGAAGTTGTTTGTTCATCCCCACAAACCCCACCCCCTCTCTACTTCTGATTCGCTAGTAGCTGTAATTGGACTTTCTAAGTACGAAAGCCATTGGTTGAGAGCGAGAGGCCCCCCCCACCCCACACACACACACACACACACATTTACCACTCGCCAGATATCTAGCATAGTGACAGAGTCCTATCACCCATAAGAAAACATGGGAAAAAACAGGAGAAATAAAATCCATATCCCAGGAGTTCTACTGAACTTAATTTGATGCATATTTTTGAAAAAAAATTAATTGAAACATTTTGATCTGGTTAGTATGAATTTTATTCATGTCAACTATACACAGTGATGTAAAGATTGTGTCATTTAAAACATTAATCTTGTTATTGGTAACAATCAAGCACAATTAAGATAAAAACTTTTTGATTCTGTACTGCATTATTTTGACATTACTGAAGTAACAGCAAAGAAGATCAACTGAGGACATACAAAAGAAAAAACAACAACAAGCGTTTGACTTATAAACGTCCACTACCTAAAATTGTGCCTCATTTATCCCCATTTCTGAGAGATGTCGCTGCTAATGTGGGCAACATTCTCCCTGTAAATTAAGAAAGGAGCATTTGTTTATTTGAGCAAATACATCTGTCTTTTATCGTATAACATAGTTTAATTCTATCTTCTTAATAAGAACGATTTACGGTTTCTGTTGTTTTATCCGAATTAAATGTAAAAAATCTTTATAAAACAAAGGATAAACATTTGTTGAAATGTAATATCTCAACGGAAACATGTTGAAAACACAGTTTAAATGTATCTGCTCCATTACCCAAATTTTACATGTTTACTCTTTGCCCTTCAGCCAGTAAAGCAATGCGTGCCTGGAATTTAAATGTGATCTCACATGCTCCTCTGATGATTAAAAAAAATACAAAAAATTCCAGATGCACATTTATGCATCTGTGAATGTAAATTTCTTCGCACCTGGCAACAGGATGCCTGAAGCAAGACACTCCATGACTCGACGGAGGGCTTCTCCTGCCCCAAGAGGTCTGTTGCAGGTGGCGATTGCCTTCTCACAGATAAGCTCTAAGGGCTGCAGACACACAAATATGCAACACTTATGAACATGCAACCAATCACTCTTTTGACACTGAACTTATTACGTGCATGAGTACACTGATGTGATGCAGGCAAATATTCAATAAAAAAATAGAATAAATAATCAACCGTTGTTATTGAAATGTTCTGTTATAATAATACATTTTGTAGCTGTCTTGCTGAATTTAATTTGACCTTCTAATAAGTAGAATGGCAGGTCTATCAATCAAAATAGACTTGATTGTCTTTGCCTTTTTAAATGATGGACTTAGAACTTGGGGAACTTAATAGAATCACAAAATGTATTAAAAAAAATCAAGGAGGCTGAACACATTCTTTTAATTCCATAGGATTAAGACTCACTCTTAGGTAATTACAGTGAAAGACTTACCCATCCCTTGAGAGGTTCCCAAGTGGGATGTCTATTGCACATGTCTCTAAGTATCCTGAGAACTATAACGCAGGACTTGAGCCCGTTCACTCGAGCCTGAGAAAATGAAAAGATGGTAGGATGCCAGAAGGAAGATTAAACAGAGAGAAGGAAAAGGTGACAAATTGAGCACAGTAAGAGTGGTATTTATACAAACACAAACACATAACAGCCTGCTTTACACCACAAAGCCACAGTAATAATGAAGTGATAGTGTGTGTCTACAGCTCCCTTCAAAGAATGGGTATTCTGAGTTACTAGATGCTAATATTAAAATGAAACTAAACACGACAACACATCTCTTCTAATAAAACGGTCTTTCTCAGCACGCCTTTGCTATTTTGCTTGCACAACTTGCACAATACATGTAGATATGTTTTTGTCAGTAGGGTAAGTGAGTCAGGAGACAGATGGGGAAGGGTATGGGAGGGGAATCAAAGGGAAGCAATGACATACTGTACAGAGCAGGCAGGTTCACATAATAGCCAAAAAGAAAAATGAATATCAACAATTGCTTTTGTAGCCTTACGATACTCGTTGCATTATTCTTGCTGATTTAAATACAGAATTTGTTGAAAGAATGACATATTTAATTAGTGGTATGGCTGATGTACATGTTGTATGTCAGCCGTACTGCCGCAATTGACTGTAATTAGCAATGATACCGATGGGTAATTGAAAATTTGTGCTAATAAGTATGTGTCACATCCACACATCTGCATATACCCATGGCTAGTATAAGCTGAGTGGGCACAATAAATATTGTAAGTGTTGGCTGACAGTGAGTTTATTCCCTCAGGGCGAAATCGTCAGGCTACAATGAGCATCGGGCAGGAAGACAGGAAGTGAGTGGGTGCCGACCTGGAACCACTTGGCGTGTCGCAGCGCTGCCAGGGCCAACAGACATCTGTGTCTATCCAGCACCTCCCCCTCCTCCTCCTCAGCCTCCACTCTCTGCGCAGCAGCACCAAACACTGCCACAAAACAATAACAACCCAATATAGAGAACATAAAACACACACACATCATGTCTGAGTGTGTGTGTTTGATTTTTGTGTGTGTGTGTGTGTGTGAATGTAAGCAGACACACACGTGAATTTGTGTGTGAGTGCATACATACACACACACATGCATGGATATTTGGTACATACAAGGTGCTTTTCATGCCGTAAAGTTGTTCCTCGCCTTGTAGAAAGTGCTTACTCTCTACAATTCACAGATCTGTGATGAATGCTCATAAAAGCGTTGTCATGTTTTTTAATGGCGTGCCATTTTCCACACCGTAATCAATCTTGCATGGTTTTATAGCGGTATGTGTCGACATCCTCCATAGAAGGTAAGACAGAATGAACTGTCCTACTTAGGCACTGTTGTGTCGAAAATAACCATTTTAACCAATATTTTGTTGGTTGACATCCATCCAGTCACTGACAAATCAGTGAAAGGGAGAGCAACTGGAATCACAAGGTGAGAGACAACTTTGTGGGATGAAGAGCCCCCCACAGACAGACACCAAACAAATACCTAAGGAGTGTTTGATTTACTGTATGAGGGCACTGCTGAGACACATCCTGTCTTCAATATGCCCAGCATGGTAAATCAATCTCCCCTTTATGTATTTGAAGAGGATTTTATTTATTTTGATCCAGTCTTCACCAGGCAGGAGTCAAAATAGAAGTTTGCTTTTCTTTGGGATTACTTAAGGTGCACTTGATTTCACAGGCTGGTGGAGAAATGGTGCAGAGAAAGCAATTCAACACCCTGTCTGGGCAAACATAGAATCAAGCGCTCCTAAAGTAGAACTGAAAAGAAGGAAAATCTACTGTAGTTTGACCCAGTTTGAGACAAACACAACACGGGAGGGATCAAGGCAGGGTTTAGTCAGAGCATCGTGTTTGGTAAAAGAGGAGCATTCTTATGCTTTTATATGTAAGCGTTTGATTCATGCCACCATACATGCCAGGCTGGTTGAATTACTGAACTCTGGCTCGTTTTCTGCTTGTGCATCAATGCGGTAATGATAATAATGTGTAAGGTGAGCTGAATCAAACAGAGCTGTATATGAATGATTTGGGTGTGGTTACATGGTGGTTTCTAATGTGCAGAACCTCCTGGAATCAAAATAACACAAACTAAAAAACCCTATGAATGCACAGCTAGGTAATATATTTTTCCTCATCTTAGGAGGGTCCCTTCCCCTCAAGACATATGAGGTTTAAATGTCAAATGTCTGATGCACATCTATATCCTAGCTGCATAAGAACATCTCTCTCTCCTTATCCCTGAACTCATCTGGCCATTACTGAGCCACAGCTCCTCTTCTATGAAGTATGTGTGTGTGCATGTGTGTGTGTTGTATAATAGTGCATCTCAAGGTCTGTTAGAAGGGGCCCAGCTGCATGTGGGACCCCACTGCCAATAGTGGATCATTATAGTCTTTCTCCTCTTGCTTGTTCTCTCGCCGTCTCTCCAGCACTCTGTCGGTCACTCTTTTATCATTATCTCCCATTTGTGTTGCTGATAGCATTGTATGCTTCACTCTCATAAAAATGTCCTTTCACTCCCTTAGTATATTGTCACATCACGTCCTATTTGATTCTCAGTCTACAGCTAAATCTGACAACACATGAAATATGTGTATAGTCACAGGAGTAAGATCATTTTGTACTCGGTAAAAGACTATGTACAGTATAGACTAGTATATGTAGCATATGTACTATTGTGATATGTGTAAATTCAGGATAATTCATATGGCAATGATTAATATGGATGAAAAAAATACCAAGGACATTTAAAATCAACATATTGATTGATCTGACATCAAAATAGAAGGCATTATTGAACCACATAATATAAATTAAACAGCCTGCGCTTACTGGAACACTGTACAGAGGTGGAGTGTGTCCATTTTGGCATTTATGACCTGTACGTTTGTATTATAGAAACATATTATACCATTTGTAACATAGTAGTTAATAACATACTGTGAGGCTGTGATATTTAGTATTGTATAGTATTGCTACAGTTGTCTGCTTAGTGTGAAGTAACATATGGGTAACATATAGAGCATACTGAGTTTTCAGGTGTTTGCCACATGAGTCTAAAACGTTTACATCTCTACTTCTTATGTCAATATCACAACTTATTATCAATATTGCAACACGACTATATTGATGGCTGTGTGTGTCTATGTGCAGTGTTCAGTTGTAAGATATCATATCTTTCCTCTTGAGGTATAACCATCTGAGACAGGCTGGCCCTTTTCTCTCAATCTTCATTCACAGCTAATGAAATCACAGCAATTAGACATCTACTGTAGTGTGACCGCTATCTTTATCCTTCACTTAGAGCATATGACGGCGTGCGCATTTCTTCTTCACGTCACTGTCAAGTAAGTGTGTGTACGTGGAAGCATGTGCTCCCTCTCAGATGTGTGTGAGAGAATGTATGAGCAGTCATCTCCATCTTCTATGGCATGTGGCATGATATACAGCTAACCTTCATCCTATCTCTCATCTCTCTCTGAGACCTGAGTGTCTAATAGGAAGGGAGCCACAGGATGGATGGGCAGCTTGCTACAGCTCAGTTATTGATTTCATGGCCCTGCTGGCCTTGCTTCTCCTGCCTACCTCCTACAACCAATTTTAACCAGTCTTTTCTACCCAAGACAACAGGGACAGGGAGAGAAGATTGTTATTAGACAGAGCCCCAGACAGCTCCTGCTTTGCTGTGATTGTAATATGGTTACGCAGGTATATGTACTATATATAGATCTTTCTTTCTTTCTTTCTTTCTTTTTTTTGTACCTCTGGTGTTCTGTAAATACCTTGTCTTGTGTCGTCACTGATTAATGATTTCAATCCCTTGTTTCGGTGCAATAACAGCATTTCAAATATACACAGTGTAAAATATAAATGAAAAAAATGTACACCTGAGAACAGAGAGAAAAACTGTCACTCCAGATCAAAATTATGTGCAGCAATAGGCGAAATTTAATGATGTGAGTGTGCACGAGTGTTTTTCTTTTCTCCTCTTCTCTGTATTCCTACCTCGCCCATTCTTCCTCTCCTGCTCCTGCTCTTCACCCTCCATCTCTTCCATCTCCTCCTCCTCCTCTTCCTCTCCTTCCTCCCCATCCTCCACTTCCTCTTCTTCCTCCTCATCTTCCTCATCTTCCCTCATGGCCGGTGAGGTGAGAGTAATCTTCAGTGTGAGTTTAGGATCTGCTGTAGTTTGTACCAAGATGGCTGCCTCTGGCAAACAGCTTGTGACCTCATATTTCTCCTCTGTCAGCTTCTGTCATGTGTCAAACAGATATTAAATGGATGGTCAGAGGCCAAGGTCACAACAGGACTAACATGTATCTCACTCTGAAGCTGCTTCAAGATGTTACAGCATCAAACAAGGTGAAAGTATTAAGTGTGATACGGTACAAAAAGAAAATAATGGAAAAAGTCAAATGCAAGCCAGAATGTACTGATTCAGGTTTTTCAGTCTTGGCTGAAAGCAAATGCCCTGGTATCATATTGTCCAAGATAGAATACAGTGTTTAATGAGCAAGCCTCACTGTGCTTATGAAACTGAAATCTACAAAGTATAACATACAGTCACATAGAACAGATGGCCTACCACCAACTGCTGATGACTCAAATAACACGTCAACATAATTGCAAAATATAAATTAGAATAGAGCTGAATTGACTAGATCGCCCCAGTATCATAATACCAGTTCTAGCTATTTGAGTCAGACTGATATCGGATATCAGTATCAGATTGGTGTATCCCTAAATATGACTAAGAAATGTGATAAGTATCTTTAACTTGAGTGTCTATAGCTCACTGGCGAACAACTAATATTTATTGCTCACCAACACCACAATGTATATATGCTGTAACCATACTGACATTTAGAGAGTGCAACATTTCCTCTGCTGTACAACTGAATCTTGAAACACACACATGCAGGTGTTCTATGATAAGCACACACAAACATATCAACAAATTCATGCAATGTAACAGCAGCATAATGAACAGCTGAGGCTGACTGAAAGTAATGGAGTGGTTCTAAGAAAGTATTTATGGCATGATTTACAAGTGTATGTGCAGAGGGTTGTGTATTTATCATTGTAGTATGTATATGCTGTGGTTTTGCCGTTTCATTTTTCATGATGTAATATGTGTTTTTCAAGATGCCCGAAAATATCACACCGAGCTGTTTTTTGCGTTATGGGTCAGTAAGTCTCCAGGGAATAAATGTAAACCATTGCAGTGTCCTCCTACGAGACAAAAACAAGTATGTGTGCCTTTTTGATGCTGCTTAGGTGAGCAGCGAGCCACAGTGGACCCATCTACATCCCATTTGCCACTGATGAGAAAATCTGAATCTATGGTCACTGGGCTGAGACATGAGATTACCTTCATGTACACTCACAAGCACTGAAATCACACAAACACACACTCTTTTGTTCTGATTCTCACACTTAACCTCTTCCTACCCAACGCCGAGGGTAGCCCCTCACTTAACCTTGTACCTCAGTCCCCCCACTGTGAAATCTTGTTCAATATTCACATGTTATATATCATTGGAAATGTGATACTTTAGGCTACAATGACATATCACCCAATTTATTCTCAGTCAAACACAGTTATAAGAATGACTATGCAAATAGAAAAGTAAAAAGAAATACATACCATGGCATATTCTCTACAAAACAATCTAGTATCACCATGGTATTTCATAATACACATAATACCATGAATTATAGTGAAAGGGAACACTTGAGGGATTCTAATGGTGAAATCCATTTCAAAATCGGATGAAAATTCACCAAGATATGAAACAAAACATAGAAAAAAAATAATTTAGTTTTGCACAAATACAAGTCTGAATTATTTCTTACTTTCTGTGTTTTAGAACAAAAGGTCAGTTTTGTTTAATAAATACCGTGTTGAGGAAGAAAATAGTTTTGCATTTTGTTTCCATACTGTACCGAAAATGAACCGAACCATGACTTCAAAGCCGAGGCACGTACCGAACCGTGATATTTGTGTACTGTTACACCCCTAGTAACAAATATATGATACCTGACAGTTGATTTACCAACTTTAAGGTGTTATCTTCACACAGACTGTGGTCTTGGTAGTTGCAGAGTAATAACGGTTTTAAATTGGGCATGCATTTTAGGAGGAATTTGAAAAAAAAAAAAAAAAAAAACCCTTGGGCTTAAGTGGTTAACTAACTGCTAAAGGGAATGGCCAGAGAAAAGGCAGATGGGAAGAATTTAGTATTTTCTACTGATAAAACTTAAGTAAAATTTCTGGCTAGGGAGAATGCACAATGTTAATATCCACTACTATATACACTTCTATCTAACAGATATTTATGAAATGCAAACAACTTGGCTTTCACAGTATAATAAACTCCAGTCCTATGATTCCCAAAATGACTAAAATATTTAATTGAATTAATACATCATAGCATTTGTGTGTGTGATTCATCAAGAAACATCAGTTTATTACTAGTCTGACATGTGTCTTTTCTATGAGGGACCTTTTGAGTTCTGTAGGTGTTGATGTGTTTTGTATAGTGTGCATTTATAAAGGCCAGCTTCAGTTTTGTGCCATGACTTGTTAATGAAGAAACAGAACACTGACATAGTGACAAGAGTATTAATCACACATGACTCATACATAATAAAACAGCTCTCAAACACTCATTTAATGATACTGCTACCTCTTGCCTAATTATGTCAGCACGGATGATGGCTGCCACTACACTCGCATAAAAATCAAGTTTCAAAACAAAATGAACTTAAGTAGGGACACACGCATTCAAACTGAAAATGGAACGACACAATAAGAATGTCAATTTCTTGAACAACTGTGGTAGACGCTGGGATGCACAAAGAAGCACTATTTGTCAACATGCACGCCAGCTTGTTTTTGTGCCTCTAACCTCGATTTGTGTTGGTAAATTGTGACAGACAGTGTCCAGCAGTGTCTGTGTGGGTTTGTCTCTACACATCAGCACCAGCTCCAGGTCCATGTCGCCTTTGATCAGGAGGCCTTTAGCCACCAGGCCGATCCTCATCACGCCACACAGCACACCGCCACTGCTGGACTCCCTATGTTAAAAGAGAAATAAACAGATAATCAGTATCCAGAGTTGTTTGGCTTGTAAGTGTAAGAAAAAGCCAATGTCGAACTACTTTAAAGTGTAATTTACTTATGAACTGAACAGTTGCTTGGGGCAAAATTATGTATTATTGTTATTACGTACAACTACATTGCATAGATTACCTCACACAATGTCATGTTACTTTACACAATGTCATTTACAACTAGGAGGTAGAGTTTTGTTCATTTTTAAAGAACATTTTCTGACAAACAACATCAGCATTCTCAAATGCAATAAAACATGGAATGAAAATCAATATTCCATTTAATGGTTGATGAATAGATGTTGAATTGCCAGATTAAAATGCAAGTTGCCTATTAATACTAGAAAATAAGACGTGACAAGGGAATTCGTGGCTCCAATGAGAAGCAGTGAACTATTAAAACAAATATTAATGAAAATAGTTGACTATGGAAGACCATGCCCAGAGATTGTCAAGTAATCTAATCAACTTCCTCTCAAGTCATGCCTACTTCTACTGTTTCTGAAACTTGGTTACCCAAAACTACTTTGGCATTTCCTGTACTTTTTCTTCTTAACACCTGAAAATTATTATAGGTGAAGAAATTACACAGACATAGATTACTTTCAAAGTAATTACTCAATTGGTAAGTGTACTGACAGAAAATAAATAAAAGTGTGAGTTGTTTATTGGAGGCATTTATAAATCTTGTCCCAGGGTTACATCGCTGCAGATCTATCACTTCTGGGTTTTAGACGGCCAGGTAATAACTTCCATTTCCTGACAGACTAAATTATCCAGATAGAAAATCAAAACTGAAAGTCATCATCCCTGTGATATATTATTGCTAGCCCACCTGTAACTGTCATTGGCATCCTCAGCTTCATCACCAGGCTCATCACCAGTGTCTTCCTCCTCTGTGCTGTCTGCTGGTTGGCTATCAACCTGACTCTGGATGTCGCTGTTGCTCTGATCCAACCAATCAGAGACGTGTTTGAGGGCGCATTCGATGGTGGACACAAGTGTCTGAACAGCCTCCAAGTCATGAGAGGAGGGGTAGATTGTGGAGTGTTTCGCCATGACGTGGCGATCGTCATTGCTAAATGAACGGAAGGACCTCTGAAAAAGAAAAGAAAAAGAAAAGATAATTTAGTTAAAGACAGAATCCACCACTGCAGTAAAGTGTTCGGCTACAGCAGGGGTGCTCAATCCTGGTCCTCGAGAGCTACTATCCTCCATGTTTTAGATGTTTCCCTCTTCCAACAGACCTGATTCTAATGATAAACCTCTCATCAAGTTCTGCAGAAGCAAGATAATGACAGTCAGGTGTGTTGGAAGAGGGATACATCCAAAACATGCAGGATAGTAGGATGTAGCACCCCTGGGCTACAGAATGACTTTTAATTAATGAAATCATGCACTGGTCTCTCCCTGTTGGGAACAGAATATCTCTATCAGAGTTAAAATTCAGAAGTGAAATGAGTAAGTGTTTAAACATAAAAAAAAGTGTTGAAAAATACAGACATCTAAACTCAAGGGCAAAAAATATTAAAAGTCATTCGCTGTCTTTTAATGTTCCATAAAGTGTATATATATAAAGTGCTTTTTTGTGTGGGCAGAAGTGTGGGATTCTTTGATGTAAGGACATGCATCTTTTAAATGAGAGTAAAATCAATTTTTAACTATGACAGTTCCCTTTTAATGGCACCGGCCTTGGTACACATGCACACCATCGCACGTGTGTGTGTGCACAGAGCTTTCATATGTTCCCTTGACCATCCTTCCATCCCGTCCACCTGTCCTAATTCAATCAGACACTCTGGCTCTGGGTATTCATGTCAGTGCTTCACTCTTTCTCATTTGCTCCATCTTGGTCTCTGCTTGGCATGCGGGGAAAAATCTTGGAAGGAGGAGCTCAGGTGGGAGACATCAAATGAGGATGGCACAGAAGAGGGTGAAAAAACAAAAAGAGACACTAGATAAAAGAAGCCAGATGAGGGCTGTTGGAGAAGTACAGAACCCTGCATTAAATTTAAAAGTATGAACATGGAAAAGAGATGACAAAAAAAAGGAGCAGGTGTCACTGGGGCTTTTGTGACATGGAGGTTGCAATTAATGTCGCCCAGATGGGTCCTTCCGCTTATGTGCATTCATATAAAAACCTTGAATATTATGCATTGGCTGTTGAGGTATTTTTATAAGTCACATCATTTTATTTGATTGTTTCTAATGTCTTTGAAAGTTGGAAATTAGGATTAGGATCAAGTGAGAGTTTAACTAGAATTTAACAAATTTCAACATAACTGACACACAGGAAGGCACTTTTACAGGATAAGCAATAATTAGATAACCCTTCCTGAGATTAGGTGGAAAGATATTGCAATCTTTAATGTGAAACATTTAAGCCAATATACATAATACTAATTCTTAAGGGCAACTGAATAATTAACAAGACTAGTGCTGTACAGAGGATAATTAATATATTACAGTGCTTGTCATAACACATTATTTTGTATTAATTATCAGTGTGCATATGGCTGGAAGCAACAGTATTTTAATCCACTTTTAATTTTATTTCTCCATAACTTTAGTAAACTTTAACATTTGTCATTAATAAATTTGAAGTGCTTGCAACTTTCACGTTGCTCATGTTTTGCACAGCCTGGGTCGATGCACGTGCGTCATCTCATCTTTAATCTCTTCCTTGACTTATTATATCTTTGAAAAATAATTACATAACGAGCCACTGTTTATATTTTCACCTGCTCATTCAAAGAGATGAGGATTATTTTTAATCACTAGAAGTTATCACGTTGTTCTTGAGAGCCTGAGGCACATAACCCAGTTGAGGGGGAGGGGGGGGAGGGGTGCTTTCAACAAGCTGCAAAGGAGACCTGCTTATCTCCAGACACACATTTCCTTTTATTCACTACACACATACACACATCTGCTCAAAGACAACCACACACTGGGCATGCTAACAGGCACATGCACACACTCAGGAACATGCTTAGACACACATACACATGACCTTTTCATTGTACGGATAGAGTCGTTTGTGCCGTACTATAAATCTTCTCAGAGCCTGAAGACCACCTGCACACACATACATATGGACACACACACACACACACACACACACACACACACACACACACACACATACCCACAGTTCGTCTCATTCCTAATTGAACTGGTGACATTTCCCAGAGTGAGCGAGATAAAGCCATTAGCAGAAACAGAATAAAGGGCAATTAGTGCTCAATACATCTGTATAGCACAGTATGGCATATAAGGCACCAACATTTAGTGGTTTAGACTCTCAAGTCCCACTGGGACTTCCTCGACTTTCCAGAAGCTTAGCCAAGCAAGCTGGTGTGCTGTGGGATGAATTTGTGGACATTAGAACTGTATATGATGTGCCATATTAATATTCTCATTTGCTATTTCTTTTATTGTGTATGTAATGCCAAAGGGAAAATATAGGTAGTTACGTTTTAATGTTGAATTAAATTGCAAACAAGTAAATAGAATCTTTAGTTTTAGGGTTAAAAGGTCAGGTACAGCTTGTTGTACGTGACGATATTCAGGTTTTACTGAAAGTGTAATGAATGTTAGTCAAACAGGACTAAAAGTTCCATGTATGATATTTAACAAATCTAGATCCAGATTTCAATCATTGAATATTCCTTCCCTCTGGCTGCAAAAAAAACACATGGAAGGTCCAATGGTTCAAATCCTGGCTCTGACTGTCCACATGTCCAAACATCCTTGGGCAAGACACTGAACCTTAAATTGCTCCCTGTAGGGTCTGGCAGTGTTGTGCATGGCAGCAGCCGCCTACTAGTGTATGAGTGTGTGTATGTGAATGGGTGAATGTGACCCACCCACCCACAGTGCTCAAAGTGCTTTACAAATGTACTATATAAGGCCAGTCCACTTACCAACCAGCATTTGGGTTGTCTGTTATAGGAATTTTAGTTAATGTAATAATAACTCGTGCTGGTAACGCATCTTAAATCTAGATGCTACATTAACTAAAATAGAAAAAAAAAGACAGTTTCGAGCTACTGTGGAAGCTGTAAATGTAAATTAGTCTACATACCAATGTAAGAAAAACACATGTGACATGTTATTATATGGGCACATACTCAAAAAAAAAATTACTATGAACATATTTATTACACTATTTTCCACTGTAATTATCTTAAATCCTCCTAAATCGTAAACACTGAAGGTTGAATAATACAACTTGTGGGCTATGTAATTAACATTTTCAGACAAACTGTACTACTTATCTACTGATGTTCTCTGCTTTTTTTAAAGAATATTGTGATCTACTGAGTGTTTTATTTGAGTTAAAATAGATTTTTCTTTCAGGAAAAAACAATTCTTTGTAATTATACTGGTGTGTGCCAACCTACTTTTTTTTTATTTTGTACAATGTTTTGTGTATCTTTATACTTCTGTTCCTGCTCAGAACTGTTTCACAGGCTAACATTCAGGAATTTTATGAACCGTTGCTAATAGGAGCTTCTGCAGCCATAAACCGCATTGCAAGCAGTGAGTCTCTCTCTCTCTCTCTCTCTCTCTCTCTCTCTCTCTCTCTCTCTGTGTATGTGTGTGTGTCTGTGTCAGTATTACTCAACCATTAGGGAGTTATTGCCAAGCTGCTCTGATCACCATGTAAATCAGAGTAGTTAAGGAAGTCTCACTGACAGGAATCGAACCCTGAGGCCAGACTGTGCACAGATAACGTTGCAGTCATTTAGACAAGTGACACACCGAGGACTACTATAGCCACAGTCCGAATTTTCTGGCTGTGCTTTGATTACCACCTCAAAAAAAAAAACTAACTAGATTTCACATATCAGTGAGCACGTGTAAGATGATAAATAGAAAAGATCATACCCAATGACAGTCCAAGAGGATTACTGCCCAGTGACAGGCCTAATTATTCCTGTGTGATTTTTAACACTCTGAATTTAAGATTATGCTATAGAGTCAAGATTAAGTCCAGTGTCTGGAGGGGCCAAAAGTTATTTAGTTTAACTAACTTCCTAATCGCAGCTCATACTGTCAACCTCTCAATTACACTTTTTACCTCTGCTAAATTCTATTTGGGTATTATAATTAGTAATTCCCATAATGGCCAGCACAGTGATGTGGAGACAAACGCTTCTGCCTCATAGTTAAACTTGGGGGTCCCGTTCGAATCAAGAATCAATGTTGGATGTTTCTCTAGAGATTTCCTCATTGTCTTGTGGTTTCCCCTGTCAACAAACCAAGTATACACAGATTAATATGTACGCTTGTTTATATATTAACCTGTTTTGATATTGTGGAAATGACAACTTATAATGAAGGGCTGTGAAGGAAGTTAATAAGAAGTATGAAAATGTGGGGTAGGATTAAATACATTTTATTTCTACCTACTCCCTTTTGAACATGGTTCATGGATGAAAATCTATCTCTTTTTCCTCTCTTTTTTTGTCTTTCCTTATTTTTATTATGCGTTATGTTGTATTAGATGATACATTACTTGTGTGGAGCATGTTTGATACATACACTAGTGCAGAGCCCATAGAAAATATGAGATTATTTGCTACTAATATGTTGTGGAAGAGGGTGAAATTAGTTGAGTTGAAAGGAGCAGAAAGAAAGACGATAATAATTAGCTAATAACCCCCCCCCCCCCCACACACACACACACACACACACAAATGTGTGCGCCCCCCTCCTCCCCATTAAGCTATTATTATCATCACCATCATCATCATTATTATTATTATTATTAGTAGTAGTAGTAGTAGTAGTATTATTAGTATTATTATTATTAACCTCACACCACATCTCATGTCACCAAGTGAGGAATTCACAAACATGGTCATGGTCCAGTACCTGCACAGTAGCTGGTCTAAATATTTATCTCTTGGGTCAGTTATTTCCAGGTGTGCTATTAGCACAGTGCTAGGCTAGTGCTATTAGCACAGTGCTAGGCTAGTGCTATTAGCACAGTGCTAGGCTAGTGCTTAGATTGTGTGATAGACACTGTACCCAGCATGTTTGAAATAATTACTTTAAATTATTTTTAAATTAATACAAAGTATGAGTTACATATTGTTTTGGTATCCTGTGTAATAAACTGTGGACATGACCCTTAATTAAATTCAAACAAATTCAATTCAATTCAATTCAATTCATGCAGAGTGATATCATGATATATGGCTGTCTTTTCAGTTCCATGCTTCTGCATCAAAAATCAATTACAGCTTAGACAGCTGTTAACTGTGTCAAGTATTAAATATGAAATATACATAATAAATATAATTTTATGAAGATATAAAATCAGTTTTTGCCCCAAATTCTTCCACTTTCCACAAACAGACATGCGCACGTCTAACTGTTAAATCCCAACCGCCTGTAAGCCACCATCACTCACCATACATTGAATGTATGTGTGTACCTTCATATGCCATTGTTGCAAGGTGCTTTTAGACCACACACACTTACAAATTACACTCCATTTCACGCTCCAGTAAGAGCAACCGGGAGCCAGGTCTGTTACATAACCACATTACACAGCATTTACAACTCGCTGTGTACTAAACTAATGTGCACATGAGAAAACAATGCACATATCAAAGAAAAATCCAGGAAAGCAAACACCTGACATGGCAAAAATCGATGGCACACAGCAGGTAGACAAAACATGATTACATACAACACATCTTGAACATACACATGCTATTTCTACCACTACCAAACTACCCTCACCCCTTCTGTCTTTAATGCCCTGAAGTGAAACCATTTCAGTCCAAGGTGTTATGGCTAGACACGCACTCTGTCACTACTTCACTTTGGGGGCCACAGAATCTAATGACTTTCCTCTCTGTTGTGCCTGTCTCTTTTAGGCTCATCCTGTCTCTCGGTGACCATCTGCTATAAATTACATGACCTAATGCCAAGGACAAGGCTCACTGCAACATCAACTAGGATTGGAAAGATACTCTATGCCTGTGAATTTGTAAGAGACACGCTTTTATATATGATATAAACTCTACATTTTATATTTAGAGCACCACTTAAGAGCATTGTATGTTTGTGCACGCAATGTGTGTGTGGGTGAATGGGACTGTGCGGGTCTGTGGAAGTGTTTGCGTGCTCTTACTTTTAATAAGTCATGTGCCTAAAGTGCGCGTTGAGTGCCTAGATGACAGCACATACTCTTAGGTATTGTAAAGAGAGAATGAGAGATGAGGGAGAGGGAGGGAGGATGAGACGGAAGAACAGAGCAAGCCTCAGAAAATAAGAAAACAATGGCGACCAAAGCTGAGAGAGTCGCAGAGGCAGAGTGAATTTTAATATTTTTTTTACCGCAGACAAAACAAACGTGCATTTGTAGTGAAGCTGACAACACAGGTCAAAACATCCTTGTAGTAAAACAACACCAAAACCCAGGGAAAACAAATCACCACCTGAAAATACCAGGGAAAACACTTTTTCAAGAGGTGCCTCAGACAATGTCAAAACCCATTAGCCTAACCAAAAAAAAGAAAAAAAACCACACAAAAAAAAACACGAAAAAAAGAAAAAAAAAAAAGAAGAAAAGAAATTCAAAAACTTCAAATTCACAAAAAGTAGGCTAGAAGGGATAGACCAAGCATCACAGAGAAAAAAGAAGTTATGTGTATTCTCTGTAACATCTAGCAGCCTAAGGGAGATTGCATTAAAAATTCATCCTGTGATTTATCTGCACTCCGCTTGGCAGGCCGGCCCGTCACACTCCGCTATCCAGTTTTATTGTTCTCTCTCTCTCTCTCTCTCTCTCTCTCTCTCTCTGTCTGTCTCTCTATCCCTCATTATGAAACTACCAGGGAGCACATGCCTCAAAATATACCAGCACAATCGCATGCAGCATGGCATAATACAGATGTACATTAACAACCAAACACCCTGACCACTTAAAAGTTACTACTAAACATCAAAGGGAAACTCACACACACGCAGAAAGTATGTTACGAACAAATAAAACCTCAATCCAAACAGTTCTTTCATCAAGAATCATGGAAAGTCTGCTGTCATCAATCAAGCCAACCTACTGTAGCCTACGTTGCATTGAGGGAAAGGAGTTTTATATCTGTGTCCTTTACTCCCTGTAATATGTCACTGTGGTTTAAAAGGTTTCCTTCCTGCCAATAAACTGGGAAAAAGATGAGCTGACATTGCATTGTCTCCAGCACGTTATTACCCTATTCAGCATGGGGCTACTTATGTAAGGAAATAAATAAAATGAAATAAAACAATGTCAAAAAACACTTCTAATGTAATATTTTCACATTTGAAATGCTTAAAACTACTTTTAAAACTGCAGACCCTGAACATTTCCTTAAAACTACAGTTGACTGATCTCATAGTCATAGATCGTGATCAACATTAATCTACATTTAACTTAATTTTACTCTGACATATGATCTGAATTTTCCCTGTGTGTATCATTACATAAAGAAATAACAGCAGAAAAGTGTCAAAACGTTGACTATTCAAGTAACACTTGTTTCAAATATCTCAAGTAATACAACAATACTCATCATGTTTGTGTATTTGTACTGTTGATTTAGACACTGTTATTAGGCTTTCTCATTTACCTGTGTTAATAGTGATCCTGTGGTGTTTATCTACAGCGCACTCGTGTTTGTTTTAGTTTATTGTAGCATATAGAGTTTATTGTTTCACTACTGTTGAATAAATAATGGCTGGCAGGATAGGATCTTCTGACAGTTGTTATTATTACTCGTCTTTCGTTATTAAGTCTGAAAACTGCTGGTGCTGCTTCTGGCTGGTGACATGAAATGTTAAGAGTCTAAAACAGTTTTAGCTCAATTTAAAATTCTGTTATTTTTTTGCTAAACCCACTTTTAATAGTCTTTCGTTAATTTACTTCTCAATTTGGACCCTCCAATAGTTCAAAGAGTTTGAATTTGAACCCTCCAGGTGCTGCCAATCTTTCTTTATATTAATTTTGGCAAAAATCAAGTGGATTTCTACAATCTGTTTTAAGTCCTTCTTAATCTGTTATGTCTATCACTAGTCACATCACAACATTTGCATGTATAAGGTCAAAACGTCTGACAAATATTTCTTAGAGTATGACATAATTGTTTGTCAGCAGCAGTGGTTGTAGTCCATTCTGTAAAAATGTCCAAACTTTGAGCCCATTGCCTAAAATGT